>JAJAQA010000018.1:1247500-1250000 GCA_021464565.1 Rutilus rutilus
CTTTGAATGTTTTCATTTTTATATTTTAAATTTAAATTTCATTTGTTAAAGTTTTTGATTTAGTTTTTTTGTTTTTTCTAAATTGATTAGTCTTTATTTGTTGTTTTAAGTCTATATGGTTTTATTAAGTTAGGATTCATAATATCCCGTGTTATTTTAGATTGTAAATGTTAGAATGTAAACTAAATGTAAAAATATGCATTATAGTTTTTATTAATACTTTGTTTTTATTTTTATATTTTCCATTTTAATTTTAATTTTAATTTTGTTGTGTGTTAAGTGTCATTTTGATTATTTGGTAACACTTTATTTTACAGTGTCCTTGTAAAATGTTCTTACCATAGTAATAACAGTAAATTATGCATAATTACATGCAAATAACCCTCAACCAAACCCTAATCCTACCCTAACCCTACAGTAAGTACATGTGTTTGCTTAATGTTACTCAGTACTTATATATATATTACACTGTAACAATGACACCTTAAAATAACGTGTGACCGATAATTTTGACTAAGTCAGGATTCATAATATACTGTGTTATTTTAGCGTGACTGGGACACTATTATAGATTTTAATAAGATTTATAATAAAATATTCGTATTTCATTTTTTTATATTTTCATTTTAATTGTAGTTAAAGTTTTAGCTTTTATTAAAAGTTTTTATTTTGTTGTGAGTTTTTCTCATTTTATTAGTTTTTCAATAAGTCGATATGGTTTTATTAAGTCAGGATTCATAATATCATGTGTTATTTTAGTACGACTGAGATACTATTATAGTTTTTATTAATATTTTGAATAAAATAAAATATTTTTTGTTTAATATATAATTTTTTTTTTTTTGCATTTCAAGGTTTAGTAATTTTGTTGCGTTTTTTAAATTATATTAGTTATAATAATTTTTATTAAGTCGGGTTTTGTAATATTTTATTATGTTTTTATTAACATATTAAATTGGTTTATTTATCATCCATTTTCATTAGATTTTCTAGAAAATTCATTGTGCGTTTTCAAATTTTTATAAGGGTTTTTTGTTGTTTCTTAAACGTGTCTAGGGAGTTTTTATTAATTTTTATTTCAGGTTTAGTTACTTTAGTACATCATGTAAAACTAAGTGAAAATTAAGATATTTAGATAGATAGATGATAGATAGATAGATAGATAGATAGATAGATAGATAGATAGATAGATAGATAGATAGATAGATATTTAGATAGATAGATAGATAGATAGATATTTAGATAGATAGATAGATAGATAGATAGATAGATAGATAGATAGATAGATAGATAGATAGATACTAAATTCAGTTAACGTTAATTTTAACAATTTAGTTTTTTAATAGATTTAGTTTTTGTCTTTGCTAACTATAATAAGCCTGTTAATATCACTATATAGGATATATATTGAAAGTGAATAATATTAAAATAAATATTGATTTAAATATTCAAATTTAAATGTCTGTCATCTTGACCACTACAAACCTTTTTACTAGAGAAAAGTCAGTTTTCATAAACAAACGTAAAAATAAAAAAAAACACATAAAATAAAATGTAAAAATAAGACAAATTTGCGTTAAAAATACACAAAAATTAGACTTTTTACTTCAAACAAAATAAATTCTCAAAACAGTATCTTGCCCCCTGTGACAACATGCCCCAGTAGAGGTCAAAGGGTTTATTTTTTAGAGGATAATAATAGTAAATATAGTGTTGTTGTCAAGATTACGGTTTGTGTCTATACAGAAATAGTTTGTAAAGCACTTACTGGAGTCATTTCTTCTGCGTTCGTTCAGAGCCTGGACTCCTGGAAGAGACACAAACATCACCAGCTTTAATCCTGGACACAAACAGTGAAACTGTGATGGAGGTCAAGATTGTGTTGGACATTTTAACACGAGTGTCATTATTAACTATTATTTGACTGTGTTTGGTTCATGGATCAGTTTGTTTGTGAAGCAGAATCAGTTTCATTCACACTAGTCTGTGTCTGAACAGATGTAGCTCAGCTTTTAGAAGAAAACCAGCACTAATCAAACCACAGATCACACGTGGATCCTCCCTGGATAACATCAGTGAGAACAATCCTCGCTCGGGGTTTTTCCATTGGTCACATGACCTTCTTATTCTTTACATGTACAGGTGAGTTTTATGCATGCGTGTCTTCTGTGACGAGTCAAACTCTCCAGACTCTTCCATCATCTCTGTGTGCTTATGAATATGGAGTTATTGGTCATTTTCTGGCTGTTTGTTTGTTTGTGGCCGATGTCCAGTGTAAAGTGCCACCCTGTGACCTTGTAAAAGAAAACCAATCAAATATTAATGGCAGAAACATGAGCGGCTGCTTTGTTTTGGCCATTTAAAAGCTCCTGGGGTCATAAATTATGTTTACTCGTTTTCTCTGGTTCTCATGGCCTCAACCCGCTGGCGTGGGAGACTCGCTCAGATTTATATCAGCGACGAGAAGCATTAATGACTGATACGCATCAATCTGAGATGG
>JAJAQA010000018.1:1255000-1585000 GCA_021464565.1 Rutilus rutilus
ATTTTACAGGGGAAAATACTTAAAAGGTTTTAGTGGCCCAGAATCCTTTTTGGTTTCATTTGTATTTTTAAATGCATTTTTTTTTATAGATAAATAAAAAGACACTGCAAAACAGGAGCTTTAAACCTCCACAGACTTTAGGGCAGCTGCTTTCATTGGTGCAGGAGGAGGATGAGTGGGCGGAGTCTAGAGCAAACAACCAATGAGAGCGCGATCAGATCCCTCACTGCAGGACACGATCGACTCTCTCTGGACAAAACAGCTCAGCATCTAATGTATAACAATAATTCATTTAAAGCTATTCATATTGTACATGGTAATGCGGTGCAACCTGAAGCAGAGTTATACCTCGGGTGTGTATTATTATATTTTTTTAATAATCCAACGGTCCGTAGTCAATTATTCTGCTTGTACTACAGTTACCACACCTCAAAACATTGATCAGATGATGTATTTCAAGACATTTGTCTGGTTTTTGTTCTTAAAACGCTCTAATTTCTTACGCATCTCATCCCAAGCCTTCGTTGCTGATTCCAAAATGCCATTTTAGAGCTTGTGACGGAGGATTGAGCTGATAGCAGATTACAGTTTTTCTCAGTCGCTTTGGTGCATTTCTCACATCACTATTTACATTTGCACAACAGTTAGTGCAGTTCTCAAAACAATTAGTACAAACTGCAAAACCTAGTTGATAACCTGCAAAAGCGTGTCACTTGCTCAAAATGGAGAGCTCATTCCTCAAAAGCAAGAATTGATGTCAATGAAAGTGTCAGTGTTATCAAGATGAAAAGTCCTGACACCATTGGTTATGAACAAGATAGTCAAATGGCTTTGTCATGTTTCTGTAAATGTTTTCCAATGCAAAAAAGTCAGATCTCGGTGACACTGCCTGAACATGCTCAAGACAGCACTATATACTATTTGCACAGCCATTTGAAAAATACAGTAAAGTTACACATTACTGTATTTAGTGAGGTAACTGAGTACAAGACACTGAATATGTATGTTTCACATTTTTATATGCTCTTTGCAATTCTAATTTGTTCACAGCATTGTGCAAAAAAAAATAATACAGTTTTTCTCAGTCGCTTTGGTGCATTTCTCACATCACTATTTACATTTGCACAACAGTTAATGCAGTTCTCAAAACAATTAGTACAAACAGCAAAACCTAGTTGATAACCTGCAAAAGCGTGTCACTTGCTCAAAATGGAGAGCTCATTCCTCAAAAGCAAGTTTTCATGTCAATGAAAGTGTCAGTGTCATCAAGATGAAAAGTCCTGACACCATTGTTTATGAACAAGATAGTCAAATGGCTTTGTCATGTTTTCATTATGACAGTTTACTCTGTAAATGTTTTCCAATGCAAAAAAGTCAGATCTCGGTGACACCGCCTGAACATGCTCAAGACAGCACTATATACTTGTTACGGTAGTGTTGTGCAGGAGGAAGGTGAAGACGACAGAGCTCTTCAATTCAAGGAGTTTAATTCAAAAGATCTCTAAACACAGGAACAACGGGCAGTACACACACACTATACCTCAACGTTACATAAACGTAATATAAACGAGAACCGACACTGGAGACTGAAACACACAGGGCTTAAATACACAGGAGAACAGATCAGGGAAACAAGACACAGCTGACTAGACTAACGAGGGCAGAACAGGTGACGCAGATGAACTGATTACAAGAACCATGGAAACAAAGGACTAGACCAAAATCAACAAAGAACAGGGGAAAACGGATCACAGAAACAGAACTCAGAAACACCATACATGTAACATTACTCCCCCCTTCCCCAAAGGCGCGTCCTCGCGCCTATAACATCCAAAGGGGTGGGAGGGTGGGCGCCCTGGAGGCTGACAGGGGAGACCAGGCAAGGGAGACACAGTGGGAAGCCTCCAGGGCGGAGCAGGCTGTGGGCGTGGAGCAGACTGTGGGCGTGGAGCAGGCTGTGGGCGTGGAGCAGGCTGTGGGCGTGGAGCAGGCTGTGGGCGTGGAGCAGGCTGTGGGCGTGGAGCAGGCTGTGGGTGTGACCACGGCGGAGCAGGCTGTGGGTGTGACCACGGCGGAGCAGGCTGTGGGTGTGACCACGGCGGGGAAACCCCTTCGGGCGGCCATGGCGGGGAAACCCCCTCGGGCGGCCATGGCGGGGAATCTTTTTCAGAATGCCAGGACAGAGGTATATGGCCCCCCCCCAAAAAATACTTGGGCAAAGTCCCGGGTGTCAAAGAGGGCTCGGTGCAGGGCAGCGATGAGGGCTCTGAGCTGTGCAGGAACAGCGGCGAAGAGGGCTCGGAGCTGCGCAGTAACAGCGGCGAAGAGGGCTCGGAGCTGTGCAGGAACAGCGGCGAAGAGGGCTCGGAGCTGTGCAGTAACAGCGGCGAAGAGGGCTCGGAGCTGTGCAGGAACAGCGGCGAGGAGGGCTCGGAGCTGTGCAGTAACTGCGGCGAAGAGCGCTCGGAGCTGTGCAGTAACAGCGGCGAAGAGGGCTCGGAGCTGTGCAGGAACAGCGGCGAAGAGGGCTCGGAGCTGTGCAGTAACAGCGGCGAAGAAGTCTCTATGCTGGACGGGACCAGCGGTGAAGGATCTGTGCTGGACGGGACCAGCGGCGAAGGCCCCGCGCTGGACGGGACCAGCGGCGAAGAAGTCTCTATGCTGGACGGGACCAGCGGTGAAGGATCTGTGCTGGACGGGACCAACGGAGAAGGCTTTGTGCTGGACGGGACCAGCGGTGAAGAAGTCTCTATGCTGGACGGGACCAGCGGTGAAGGATCTGTGCTGGACGGGACCAACGGAGAAGGCTTCGTGCTGGACGGAACCAGCGGAGAAGAATGCCCTATGCTGGACGGGACCAGCGGAGATGAAGGCACTGTGCTGGACGGGACCAGCGGAGATGAAGGCACTGTGCTGGACGGGACCAGCGGAGAAGAATGCACCATGCCGGACGGGACCAGCGGAGATGAAGTCACTATGCTGGACGGGACCAGCGGAGAAGAAGTCACTATGCTGGACGGGACCAGCGGAGAAGAAGTCACTATGCTGGACGGGACCAGCGGAGATGAAGGCTCTGTCTCGACGTTCACAGACACTAGCGGGCAGGCAACAGGCTCTGGCTCTAGCAGGCAGGCGACGGGCTCTGGCTCTGGCGGGCAGGCGACGGGCTCTGGCTCTGGCGGGCAGGCGACGGGCTCTGGCTCTGGCGGGCAGGCGACGGGCTCTGGCTCTGGCGGGCAGGCGACGGGCTCTGGCTCTGGCGGGCAGGCGACGGGCTCTGGCTCTGGCGGGCAGGCGTGGAGAATCTCAGGTGGTGGGAAGGCGGCCACCCTGGGGATAAGAACTAGGTGTGGCCGCCTCCTTGGCTGGTAACTCACCGGCGATGTTAAGGCGGCCACCCTGGGTACCAGGATTAGGCGTGGCCGTAAAATCTTCCATCCCGCTGCTAGGTCCATGTTAGTCGATCTGTTTTGGGTCGGTTCTTCTGTTACGGTAGTGTTGTGCAGGAGGAAGGTGAAGACGACAGAGCTCTTCAATTCAAGGAGTTTAATTCAAAAGATCTCTAAACACAGGAACAACGGGCAGTACACACACACTATACCTCAACGTTACATAAACGTAATATAAACGAGAACCGACACTGGAGACTGAAACACACAGGGCTTAAATACACAGGAGAACAGATCAGGGAAACAAGACACAGCTGACTAGACTAACGAGGGCAGAACAGGTGACGCAGATGAACTGATTACAAGAACCATGGAAACAAAGGACTAGACCAAAATCAACAAAGAACAGGGGAAAACGGATCACAGAAACAGAACTCAGAAACACCATACATGTAACAATACTATTTGCACAGCCATTTTAAAAAATACAGTAAAGTTACACATTACTGTATTTAGTGAGGTAACTGAGTACAAGACACTGAATATGTATGTTTCACATTTTTACTGCATATGCTCTTTGCAATTCTAATTTGTTCACAGCATTGTGCAAAAAAAAAAAAAAAATACACCCTTATTTACAACAAACATAAACTCCCTTTGGGTAGAGCTGTGCACAACTGTACACAATATTGCAGTACATATTGGAACTGAACATACAACATACATAGTACTGTAATCATTCATGCACATCCAGACGTTCCTCATCAGTGAATTCTGAGATTCACCTGAGAGAAATTGTTCAATTTAGGGACATTTTCAGATTTTTTTTTTTTTTTTTTTTTTTTTTATGTGTAAAATTTGCTTGACAGATTTTGAAAACTAGTTCAACATTTTTGTATGTAATGACTCAAGCAATGAAATGAGGACTATTAGTTTTATATGGAATGACTATTCAGCATTCACAAGTATAGTTAATTTTGACTGACATGACATAAGCAAATGATGATGTTATAAAACAGCAGAGAGTTGTATGAAAGCATGTCCAAAAGCATTTGCAGTTTGTTGGAAGGAATGAGAAACTGCTGCTATGATGTGCACAAATGAATAAATGTTGTGGAGGTTGAACTAACTGTTGTGCAAATGTAAATAGTGATGTGAGAAATGCACCAAAGCGACTGAGAAAAACTGTATTTACAGTTGTGCACAGCTCTACCCAAAGGGAGTTTATGTTTGTTGTAAATAAAGGTGTATTTTTTTTTTTGCACAATGCTGTGAACAAATTAGAATTGCAAAGAGCATATGCAGTAAAAATGTGAAACGTACATATTCAGTGTCTTGTACTCAGTTACCTCACTAAATACAGTAATGTGTAACTTTACTGTATTTTTCAAATGGCTGTGCAAATAGTATATAGTGCTGTCTTGAGCATGTTCAGGCAGTGTCACCAAGATCTGACTTTTTTGCATTGGAAAACATTTACAGAGTAAACTGTCATAATGAAAACATGACAAAGCCATTTGACTATCTTGTTCATAAACAATGGTGTCAGGACTTTTCATCTTGATGACACTGACACTTTCATTGACATGAATACTTGCTTTTGAGGAATGAGCTCTCCATTTTGAGCAAGTGACACGCTTTTGCAGGTTATCAACTAGGTTTTGCAGTTTGTACTAATTGTTTTGAGAACTGCATTAACTGTGGCGCAAATGTAAATAGTGATGTGAGAAATGCACCAAAGCGACTGAGAAAAACTGTAATGCAGTTATTAATGTAGTTATTAGAGAGAGAGAGAGAGAGAGAGAAAGAGAGAGAGAGAGAGAGAGAGAGAGAGAGAGAATTACCTGAGCCTGTGTGTCTCTCAACAGTGACACACAGTGTTCGACTGCAGCGTCTCTAGTGAGAAATATCATATTTACTATTTACTGATAAACTATTTTACTGATAAAATCATCAGAGCGGCGCTGACAACACATTTCTGAGCAAGTGTGTATGTATGTGTGTGTTTGAGCGGGAGAAAGCAAGTGCTTTCTGTACATAATAAAACATAATTTTGTGACAAAATAATTAGGTTTTTTCCCCCTATTGTTTACTATATTTATTTGCTTGGTCAGTGTCATTGTGTGTTTTGTTTTTTTCACTGTTGTCGGCTGTAAAGTCCTTTGAAATCACTGAAATCATGTGGCGAAGTGATATAGAGCTGTAATGCGGTCGAGACCTGCTGGAACATCTCGGTTACGTATGTAACCCTAATCGGACGTATTGACTGATTGGGATCACGCTTAGGGAGCCTGTCATTCGATTATTGTTCAAATGAGCCAATGCATATTGGTGTGCGTGAATCGCATCACACGCTCCGCCCCGCAGCGAGGGTATAAATACAGAAGTGGATGCACGCATCAGGAGCCGAGCGGAGCGCGGAGTCAGCGGTGGTCCATCAATAGTGGCGACGGGACTACATACATACGTTCCCTTTCAGTTCAGTCACGTTCAATTTAGATTAGATTAGATTAGATTCAACTTTATTGTCATTACACAAGTACAGGTACAAGGCAACGAAATGCAGTTTAGGTCTAACCAGAAGTGCAATAGCAGCAAGTGCAGGATATACAGTGGTTCATAAGTGCAGAACATGGATATGTACTGAATAAATATAGAGTTGAATACTATTATAAACAAAAATTTACAGATAGATTGTCCTATGAATATAATATACAGATAACTATTACTGTGAACAGAATTTACAGCTAGATATGTACTGAATATAATAATATACAGATGGCTATTACTATAAACAGAATGTTTACAGATAGATATGTACTGAATATAATATACAGATGGCTGTTACTATAAACATAATTTTACAGATAGATATGTACTATGAATATATATACAGATGGCTGTTACTATAAACAGAATGTGAGCATAATATACAGATGGATATTACTATAAACAGAATTTAACAAATAGATATATGTATAAGTTAGGCTAATGAGCAGTATAACAATGGATTTAAAGTAGTGCAAATAAAGTTTGGACAGAAGCTATCCGAGTGAGTGCAGTGGAAAGTAATTGCATATTACAGTTAAGGTACGATATTGCAATGTATATATAAACAGTCGGTACTGTAAATAAACAGTCGGCAGTGCAAATGAGCATATTCCAGTCAAGGTAGTAGTGCAAGATGCATATGTAAACAGTTGTTACTGTAATAACAGTCAGCAGTGCAAATGAACATTATAGTATTGCAAATAACAAAATGGAGGCAGGTGTGAGGAGGGAGAGGAGAGTCAATCAGTATATGAGGGGAGTGGGATCAATGAGGGTTAGAGTTTAATAAAGAGACAGCTCTGGGGAAAAAACTGTTCTTTAGTCTGCTGGTCCTGGTCCGGAGGCACCTGAAACGCCTGCCGGAAGGCAGGAGAGAAAACAGTCTGTGGGCTGGGTGAGAGGAGTCCTTAAGGATGCTGCGAGCTCGATGCAGACAGCGTTTCCTCTGGATGTGCTCGATGGCAGGTAGTGGAGTCCCAGTGATGCGCTGGGCGGTTTTCACCACCCGCTGCAGTGCCTTGCTCTCTGCAACAGAACAGCTCCCATACCACACTGTAGCACAGTTGGTCAGGATGCTTTCTATTGCACAGCGATAGAAGTTCACCAGGATAGTGGAGGAAAGCTGATTCTTCCTCAGTGTCCTCAGGAAGAAAAGGCGCTGGTGAGCCTTCTTGACCAGGCTGGAGGTGTTGGTTGTCCAGGTCATGTCCGCCGAGATGTGGGTCCCCAGGAACTTGAAACTGGAGACACGCTCAACAGCCATTCCATTGATGTGGATGGTGTCGTGTGTGCCTCTTGACACTTTCCTGAAGTCCACGATGAGCTCCTTCGTTTTGGTGGTGTTGAGGAGCTGGTTATTTTCGGTGCACCATGTGGCCAGGTGCTTGATCTCCTCCCTATAGGCAGTCTCATCGTTGTTGCTGATGAGACCAATCACCGTAGTGTCGTCCGCAAACTTGACGATGGAATTAGATCCGTACACAGGCTTGCAGTCGGAGGTGAAGAGGGAGTAGAGGAACGGGCTTAGCACACAGCCCTGTGGTACACCAGTGTTGAGTGTGATGGATGTGGAGCAGTTGGAGCCTGATCGAACATTCTGGGGTCTGTTTGTCAAGAAGTCCAAAATCCAGTTGCACATGGAGGTGTTGAAGCCCAGGTCTCCAAGTTTGGCTATTAACTTAGTTGGGATGACAGTGTTGAATGCTGAGCTGAAGTCAACAAACAGCATGCGTGCATAAGTGTTCTTATTGTCCAGATGTGTGAGCACAGAGTGCAGTGCCATGGCGACTGCATCCTCTGTGCTCCTATTGCTACGGTAGGCAAACTGGTGTGAGTCCAATGTGGATGGTAGAGAGTCTTTTAGGTGTGCCAGGACCAGCCGCTCAAAGCACTTCATTACGATGGGTGTGAGTGCTACAGGGCGGTAGTCATTAAGGCACTTCGGGCTGGAGTGTTTTGGCACTGGCACAATGGAAGTGCATTTAAAGCATGTTGGTACAGTTGCTTGGGCAAGAGACAGGTTGAAAATGTCTGTAAAAACCCCAGCGAGCTGCTCCGCACATGCCCTGAGTACGCGTCCAGGGATGTTGTCTGGTCCAGCAGCCTTGTGCGCGCTGATCCTGCTCAGTGCATTGCAGACATCTGTGGAGGAGAGTGTGATCGGTGGGTGGTCAGCTGAGGATTTGAGCTTGGTGGCAGTTTCTCTGTTGTCTCTTTCAAAGCGAGCATAAAAGTCATTTAGCTCGTTCAGGAAGTTGACATCAGTGGCTGCGGGGGTGGAGTGAGAGGGTTTGTAGTCACTGATGGCCTGAATGCCCTGCCACATGCGCCGAGGGTCAGCGTTGGAAAAGTGTCCCTCTATCTTAAGCTTGTAGCAGTGCTTGGCCTCTTTGATGCCCCTTTTCAGATTTGCTCTGGATGTGCTATAGGCTTGTGCATCTCCTGATCTGAAGGCAGTATTGCGTGTCTTCAATAGGAGTCGCACTTCCCTGTTCATCCATGGCTTCTGATTTGGGTATGTGGTGATCTGCTTCTGGGTTGTAACACTGTCAATGGTGGTATTAATATAATCCAGTACAGAGGAGGTGTAGCAGTCAATGTCCGTGTGAGAGCCACTGGTGGCTTGAGAAGCAAACATACTCCAGTCTGTGTGTAGAAACCTTTCCTGGAGTGAGAAATCTGCCCCCGCAGGCCACACCTTGATGGTCTTCACTGATGGCTTCACGCGATTGATCAGAGGTGCATATTTGGGGGTGAGGAACAAAGAAAGGTGATCTGACTGTCCCAAGTGGGGGAGGGGTGTCGCGACGTAAGCTTCAGCCATGTTTGTGTAAACATGGTCTAAGGTTTTGTTTCCTCTGGTGTGACAGGAAACATGCTGGTGAAATTTCGGTAGCACTGACTTTAAGTTTGAATGATTAAAATCACCCGCAACAATAAACGCAGCTTCCGGGTGAACGGTCTGTTGTTTACTGATGGCTGCGTGAAGTTCTTTCATAGCAAACTTGGCATCAGCATCCGGGGGAATATAGGCTGCAGTTATAATAGTGGAAGTGAACTCCCGCGGTAGATAAAACGGTCTACATTTAACCATGAGAAACTCAAGGTTAGCTGAACAATGTCTCCCAACAATAGCAGAGTTTGTGCACCAAGCTTTGTTAATGTAAATGCACAATCCACCACCTCTGGTCTTACCGGAGCCATGTAATGTTCTATCCGCCCGGAATGTATGGCGTCCCGCTAGCTCAATAGCGTTGTCCGGTATTCCGCTGTTTAACCATGTTTCCGTGAAAATTAGAACATTACAGTTCAAAAGTCTCTTGCTGTATGTGATGTTGAGTCGAATCTCCTCCATTTTGTTCAACAGCGACCGTACATTGGCAAGGAAAATGCTGGGTAAAGAGAGCCGGTGTGGTGTTAGCTTTAGCTTAGCTCTTAGTCCTCCGCGCTTCCCCCGCCTTTGTTTACGATCTCGCCGGCGCCTGCGAGCACTTCCGCCCGGCCGGGCAGAGTGCATAGCCTCGGGTGATCTGGCGATCTCAGGAAGGAGTCGAAGGTTGTCCATAAAACTGTCGGAAATTCGCAAACCAATATCCAAAAGCTCACCTTGGGTGTACGATGTTAAGGCACAACTGTTCTGAACGAACAGACCCGAAATGAGCAAGAAAAATACTGCTAAATTACAGAATCTGGAGAGACCGCGAGCCTCGCGATGTACTCGCGCCGCCATCTTGGATCTTTATTCAATGTAGTCGGACGTACCAACTGATTGGGATCCCCATTAAAACGGCACTAGAGCTGCCACCTTCCAGTGCCTAGACAAGGAAGCCAACCTATGTGGAGGAAGCCAACCTATGTGGAGGAAGCCAACCTATGTGGAGGAAGCCAACCTATGTGGAGGAAGCCAACCTATGTTGAGAACGCCAACCTATGTGGAGGAAGCCAACCTATGTGGAGGAAGCCAACCTATGTGGAGGAAGCCAACCTATGTGGAGGAAGCCAACCTATGTGGAGGAAGCCAACCTATGTGGAGGAAGCCAACCTATGTTGAGAACGCCAACCTATGTTGAGAACGCCAACCTATGTGGAGGAAGCCAACCTATGTGGAGGAAGCCAACCTATGTTGAGAACGCCAACCTATGTGGAGGAAGCCAACCTATGTGGCTGCGTCTGCCATATGCCCCGGGAGCCTCTGAAAAGTTTCAGTGGGACCCTTTCTCACTTCTGTCTAGCACCGACCGGACACGTTCCTCTTGAGGTACGTGTTAGACCGAGTCCATCTCCAAACCGGAAAAGAGATTCTCAGTCCGTGGACGAGTTTACTCTTCCCCAGTTGACCTGAAGAACTGGCTATGTAGCACTCGAAGGGAGAGACTTGTACTGACTGAGACTTCGACCCTTTGAACACAAGAACGCAGGCATGACGGGGGTAGAGATCTGAAGTACACGTCCTTCAGGTCGAATGCTGCAGAACAATCTCGGGGACGGAGCATCGGGAAAAGCATTTCCGTGTTTGCAACTTGAACGGAAGTTTTGAAAAGGGCCCGATTCAAGAAACACAGGTCCAAGATTGGTCGTAACTCACCACGGAGGAACCAGCTGGATCGGTTAGGAGCACTTTCTAGTGCTTCAACAAACCGGCCCAGGGGGACCAAGGGTACCACAGATGTACTCGGGGTGAGGCAGCGAGGTAGAGGACAGGGACCCGGCTCAGAAGTTCCGAAGGCGGGCCGAAGCGGGGTCTGAGTGTGTGGTGCAACACTTACCTGTCTCTACATAACGGCAGAGAGTGTGTGAGAAGGCGTGACCGGGTCCTCGAACCGCACCCAACTTCCGGCTGGCACAAGAGGTGGCTGAGGGGTGCAAGGCTTTACTGGGTCGCACACCGCCAGTCTGGCCCTCTTGGGACCCACAAACTCTTCCTTTGAAAACGTAGGACTACGTCGAACATGACCGAACTGAAAGGGAACTACTTTAGCCTTGTGTTTCACTAAAAATAAGAACCTTAGAACGTTAATCAACCAATCAGATTCAAGCATTCAACAGCCCTGTAGTATAATATTTATTCTCACAAACATTACGCTGTACTAAAGACATATGGGGCCCTATTTTAACGATCTGAAACGCAAGTGTCAAAGCGCAAAGCGCAAGTAACTTTGTGGGCGGGTCTCGGCGCTGTTGCTATTTTCCCGGCGGGATAAATGACTCTTGCGCCGGGCGCAAATCTAAAAGGGGTTGGTCTGAAGTAGCTTCATTATTCATAGGTGTGGTTTGGGCGTAACGTGAAATAAACCAATCAGAGCATCATCTCACATTCCCTTTAAGAGCAGACGCACTTTTTCCTTGGCGTATTGCTATTATAATGGCGGATTTGCCAGGCGCGCGTCAAGAGCGGTTCACAGCCGAGGAGACCGACGCTCTCGTCACGGCCGTAAAAGAGAGAGAAGTGACATTGGGGATGGGAGAAACACACCCAAATTAGCTTCGGCTAAACAGGCATATAATAATGTGGGTAAATGTGTAAGCTAGATGTATGCTTTTATAATAAATTATTATATTTATAATAAATTATCTATCTATCTATCTATCTATCTATCTATCTATCTATCTATCTATCTATCTATCTATCTATCTATCTATCTATCTATTTATCTATCTATCTATCTATCTATCTATCTATCTATCTATCTATCTATCTATCTATCTATCTATCTATCTATCTATCTATCTATCTATCCCCTCAATATGATTTGCAAAAATGAAAACTGCTGCTTCTGTGTAGATTAGAGAATCACAGTGTATAAGCGTTTGTGCACTCTATACATTATGGTCAAGCATGCGCCCTTAAAATAGCATAATGAACAACGCGCAACGCACCACTGACTTTAGACTAGGTTTTTTCTGGCCAGTGGCGCAATTGTTTTATGGAACAGTAAAATAGCACCAGGGAACGTTTGCGCCAAAACACGCCTCCTTTTTTGCGCTGAACCGCCCAGAGAGCGCAAGTTCATTCCCTAGTTTAGCGACGTGCTTCTGTGGAGGGAAAAGCGTGCTGTGCGCGGGTGCAAAATAGGAATGAAACATGCGTCGGTGTACAAAGTCAATTGCGCTGGGTGCAAGATAGGGCCCATGCTGTTATTAGTCCATTTGAAAATGTTGAAAGATTTTTGGCTCAAACATCTTTGAGATATTAGCAATCATTATCCAGTGAAGAGTTTTATAATATTCTAACCTAATCAGGCCTAAAAACAACAAGATAAATGTCCATTTTGAAGGGGAGAATCATTTAAAATGATGTTTTTCTACATAAAACTACGACTGCACTCAGTGGAAATAGTTACCACATATCTGTTGATTGTTGCTAAAATACTGTTATTGTGGGAGAATTGAATTGTGCTGAACATTAGTTATGTTAGATTTATTAATGTTATAATCATCCTGCTGTCTTGTATTTTTGAACATGAGCATATCAGAGACACAAACTATACTGAACCTCTTATAGAGAACAAATTTGCATCTTCAGGATGAAACTAAAGTCCACACGTCAGATATTTGCATGCTTATTAGAGAAGGTAAATCATACACAGATATAGATACATATTTGGTTGATTAAAATGCACAAAATACCCGCATATGCTCGGTTTTATATCTAAAACCTCTCATGTCATTCTTCATCGTTCTGAAATCACCTTTAGTTCAATAGCACTTTATAAAGATTGTTTTAAACAACGGCAAAAAACAGTCCCTTTAAGTCCCTTTTTTCTTTATATAAAGTATTTTGTTTTACAGCGGCTTTACAGTAATAATGATGCAAATGGAATTAAATTATGCTGTAAAGCAGCTTGTGGAAGACATTTTTTCTTTAAGATGTGTGTGACCATCATATGACAGTAAAAGAGCACACACAAACGTTATTCTAATAGGGAATTGTATTGGAATGGTAAAGAGTGTTGGTACGTGTCAGGAGGGCCTCGATCCACTCAAGGAATATGATGAAGTGATGAGTGTAAGAATGTTCCACGTATGGTTGAAAATACCATCATTGGCCTAGAAAGATAACATTCTGGGAGTCCAGACTATAAAGGAGAAAGGATGTGTGGACTGTACGACTGCTGACCTTTTCTTGCAAGAAAATAAACCTCATCAAAGACTATTGGAAATTTTGTTTGCCACCACAGGCTCTAAAAAGACAGTAGATCCAGAAAGATTATTCATCATGATGAACTTTCAGTGGCTCTCATGTAAAAACATCACACTAGTCAAACTGATAAATATCTGAATGTCACTCACTGCGTGACAGAAATAACAAAACAAGTATCATTTTCTGTGGAAAACGCACTTAACAAAGAACACATTGTTTCCTTCTTTCAAAGAATTCATTTGAATCTTATGATACATGATGTCAAGATTGCTATTATTATTAAATATATTATTTATTTGTATTTAGTATAAGTATTTATTTAGTTTTAGGCTATATAGTATATACATACACTACCGGTCAAAAGTTTTAGATCGGTAAGATTTTAATGTTTTTAAAAGAAGTCTCTTCTGCTCACCAAGGCTGCATTTATTTGATCAAAAAGTCGTATTGTGAAATATTATTACAATTTAAAACAGCTGTTTTCTATGTGAATATATAGTAAAGTGTAATTTATTCCTGTGATCAAAGCTGAATGTTCAGCATCATTACTCCAGTCTTCAGTGTCACATGATCCTTCAGAAATCACTCTAATATGATGATTTGATGCTCAAGAAACATTTATGATTATTATCCATGTTGAAAACCGTTTTTTACATTTTTATTTCATGATGCTATGATGAATAGAAAGTTCAAAAGAACAGCATTATCTGAAATGGAAAGCTTTTGTAACATTAAACACTACCCTTTTTAATTTATTTTTTTGGGGGGGGGGGGGGGGGTGAAATAAAATAAATCAATACTTTTATTCATCAAGGATGAGTTAAACTGATCAAAAGTTACAGTGAAGACATTTATAATGTTAGAAAATATTCTATTTTAAATAAATGCTGGTCTTTTGAACTTTCTATTCATCAAAGAATGTTGAAAAAAAAAATTGTACACAACTGTTTTCAACATTGAAAATAATAATGAATGTTTTTTGAGCATAAAATCATCATATTAAAATGATTTGTGAAGGATCATGTGACACTGAAGACTGGAGTAATGATGCTGAAAATTCAGCTTTCATCTGAGGAATAAATTACAGAACATTTTTTAATTTGTCATTTTAAATTGTCATAATATTTCACAATATTAGCCTACTGTTTTTTGTTTTGTTTTTTGTTTTTACTGTTTTTTTATCAAATAAATGCAGCCTTGGTGAGCAGAAGAGACTTCTTTTAAAAACATTAAAATCTTACCAATCTAAAACTTTTGACAGTGTAGATAGTATATTTTATATTTATATAGTTCTCTGTGAACAAATATGACATGATAAACTGGACCTAAATGTAAAAGTATACTGACATTCACAGTTCAAGTCCACAAACACATGATTTGCATGTCTGCAAATGAACTGTACGTCACTGTTCCAGCGGCTCTGAGCTGCGGATCATAATCGTACGGCTTCATATGTGAACGGATACAAATCTCTCTCCTCTTGGACTGTGGACTTTTCATCTCAAGAATGTAAATATAAAGTGCTTTAAGAATTAAGATTTACTACCAATATCTGCAGAAAAGAAAATTCAGCTTGTGTCTCTCTCAGGCTGTTTTGGGGAATTATGTCTCAGGAAAAGCAGAATTTGCTGTGGCTGATGATCGTCTGTTGTGCTTCACGCCAGATAAGTATGCTGCTTTAAACTTCAAAAAAAGTCTATAATTCCAGTGAATATGTTGTTCAATGCACATAGCCTGATTATGTTGTGTTTGTTTGTGCAGCCAGCTCGAAAATAATGATCATTGGTGAAAATTTGACGGATGCAACTAAATCAAATTGCGCAGGTAGATGTGAAATAAACTGCATATTTATTTCCGAAAGTGCTTGTGACAACTGACATATTCATAGAGATAATGCCTTTTTATTCCAGCTATAAACCTGACATGTCCATCAGCTTGTGAAATGCTGATAGGGGATTTTTGCATAATGACCGTCAAAATGAACACCAGTTCCCGGGGTAACAGTGTTAACTTTGTGTTATATACTGTTATAATTTTTATTCATATTTTGAATTAGCTTTTTTTTAATATATTGTCAGTTGGCATTTTAAATTTGGTTAAAGTTTTAATACTTTTGTTATGTTATTTCATCATTTTGATTAGTTTTAGTTATTTTTAAGAGTTTATATTTAGGTTTAATTTACATTTATTTGTTTTAATTTGAGATATTTAGTTCTTCAACTTAAACTTAGGCCTATTTTATGTCAGTTAGTTGCCAAGGCAAAATTTGTCATTTTATTTAAGTTTTCTATTATATATATATATATATATATATATATATATATATATATATATATATATATATATATATATATATATATATATATATATATATATATTGATAAAATAAAATATTGATAAAATAAATATAAATATAAAAAAAATATATATATATATATATATATATATATATATATATATATATATATATATATACATATTAGGGGTGTAACGATACCCTAATTTCACGATTCGATACATATCACGATACTGAGCTCACGATACGATACTATTGCGATACTCCAAGACATATAATAAAAGGTTAAGAACATTTTTACTGTTGATTAAATGCTAAATTTGATATAATATTGTGGGTGTAAATGAATAGGCTTGGACAATGGTAACACCAGAATAAATATATTCATGATTCTGAACCTGAAAATACTGAATTATTTTAGACGAATATGCTTGCACTCTGTCACTGGCTAGATATATTTAAAATAAC
Organism: Rutilus rutilus; assembly: GCA_021464565.1. Classification (NCBI taxonomy): domain Eukaryota; kingdom Metazoa; phylum Chordata; class Actinopteri; order Cypriniformes; family Leuciscidae; genus Rutilus; species Rutilus rutilus. The sequence goes on from JAJAQA010000018.1 coordinate 1,270,845, forward strand.
GTAGGCCACGTTTTACTGGTAACATAAGACTTATAACATAAGCATTATCAGGACCCACTAATATTCCCCCATTATTATACATTATATTCAACATAATATATTGTAGTTTAATGTAGTACTGACTCTGAAAACTTAAATTTTTTCTCACAGGGTAATTTTTATTTTGGGTGAACTATCCACGATACATATTGTCATTATCCACGATACATATTGTCATTATCCACGATACATATTGTCATTATCCACGATACATATTGTCATTATCCACGATACATATTGTTGCATTTTTGAATTGCGATATATTGAGACACGATATATTGTTACACCCCTAATATATATATATATATATATATATATATATATATATATATATATATATATATATATATAATATTTTTTATAATATTTATTTTATCAATTGAAGAAAATTATAATTTTAGTTATTGATTAATACACTGGGTAATACCTGCATATATTTTTTTATTTACAAACCATTCTTGAGTTCCAATTTGTTTTTCAACAAATGTAAAATGTTCAAATGTTCTTGTTTCCAGGACACTGCAACACATCCCTTTTCAACATAACAAACAACTTGGGGAAATATAAAGTCAGAATGAATGAGATGGTTAAAGACATAAAAATGTGGTTTTTACCAGATGAATCTAAATGTCTGCCATCAGCGGTCCTGAATTTAACGGGTGCGTGTCGTCAGATACAGTGTAACACACACAACACCGCATGAGTACAGGTATACTTCTGTGTTTTCATGAGTGATCGATCGCTGCTGTCAGTCATTATGACAGCATCACTGCTGGTAATATTTTGAATTCTGAACATTCTATCAATCAATGCAAAGCTAAAATAGAACAAACGCAAGACTGAAACTATAGCCTATACAAATCAGATTATTTGAATGGAGTCTGTATGTAATGAGTTCTTGAGAAACAGCAGGTCATGGAACAACCACAGACTATTTTACACTAGTTTAGATTAGTGATATTTAGCAATTCCATCTCTTTCCTTCTCCTTGATCCAGATCATACTGCGACTTGTCAGACCAACAACACCCCGACAACCAACAACACCACCTGCAATGCAAGTCATCAAAGCTCCAGTAAGTACGATTTTGCCCTTTTCTACAGTATAATCCTATTTTTCGTAGCAATCAGATACATTGCACTTTGCTTTCCATTGAAAAGGTTATCTACAAGCATAGAAATAGCATAAAAATAAAAGTAGAAACCTCATTCGTTCTAAAGTCCAGGTCTACATATTACGATGAGGCAGGTTAGACTGGTTCAAGAATTTACATGGTCCTTTCAATGGGAAAGTCCAGTTTTAAGACTAGGTTTAGTAACAATACCACAAAATTCCATGCATTTTGCCACCTTTCTTTTTTTATCAACACAACACCATATATATTTGGATATATTAACATAAATATCAAGATAAGGATCATATAAAAACAAAGTAGGCTATGTTGCAGGGAGAACTGAAGGAATTTTGTGAAAAGTGAATGTCAATGACATGATAAATAGGCAAAATAATAATAATAAATAAATAACAAAAAATAGGGGCATTCTAAAATGCTTAACGTGAACATGACTTATGACAGTGATATTAAAAGATGAAATTCAGTATACATCACTGATGATACATAATTTAGCTATATAGACAAGCAGATGTGCCTAGAATATGAATGCAACATGCTAAATTGGAGGTTAAATGTTTTCTTTGTACCAGTTGTATAAAGAAAATGTTCAACATGCAATTTAACGTGTTGCATTCATTTTCTGGCTTCATTTGCTTGCGTGTAGTATGTTTTGTTAAACGGATAGTTCAGCCAAAAAAAACAAAAAAATCCTGTCATCTTTGACTCACTCAAGTTGTTCCAAACCTGTATGAGTTTCTTTCTTCTGTTGTACACAAAAGAAGATATTTTGAAGAATTTTGGTTGCCAAACAGTTGCAGGTCCCCACTGACTTCCATAGTCGGAAAAAAAGAAACACTATGGAAGTCAATGGGGACCAGAAACTCTTTGGTTACCCGGCCTAAAGAGTTCATCCAAAAATCAGCCCATGATTTACTCACCCTCAAGTAATCTATACGACTCCAGGTTAATAAAGGCCTCCTGAAGCGAAGCCATGCATTTTTGTAAGAAAAAACTCACTTAGGTGAGAGTCAACACCTCTCATGGTTCAAACAAACTCAAGCTCCTCCCACATATCTCTTTAAAATTCTTGTTTTAGACTTCTAATTCATGACCGGTGTTTTGTTTTGCTCTATACTCTGTGCTTCCGTGTTCATCAATATGTTATGTGTCGGGTCTGAGGTCATGTGTCGGGTCAGAGGTCATGCGTCAGGTCAGAGGTCACTCTCCCGCCGGAACTAGACTTGCATACGGCCATTACTGGAGGCCAGTGATTATAGTTTATAAAGTTATAAATATAGATATTTTTCTTACAAAACCCATGGCTTCAGAAGGCCTTTATTAAAGGGATACTTCACCTCTGGGAAGATGAACGTGTATTTAAAATAGGTCATTTAAGTAGAAGAAATGTGAAGAAATTTTTGAATTTGGAGCTTTCTAGACTGAGAAAAGCCAGAAAATGTATTTTTGGCTTATGTGGATGAAAGACAACAACTCCCAGAATGCACTTGCTTCGCTGCCTTAGGAGGCCACGCCTACCGGTAAGAGTGCGCAGTTGTTGAAAACAACAAAGCTAGCCTACGTGATGATGAGTTTGCGAGGGATTTCGAGATCGTCCAAAATGTCCGGGATTCGGCTTTTGCGTTCTACAGTCGCCATTCATCATGTTTACTGTGGCGAGCAGGACGAGGCTGACGGCCGCGGGAGAACGGCGCGAGGCCGGTGGCGTCATTACTGAGACGCGCCGGGTCTCCCATCTCTCACGGAGGAGCGGGAATTTTTCTTAGCAATGGTAAAACGCACATCAACCGATCACTTGTTTAGCGTTCATGTAAACACTACATTCAAATTCACCAATCAGAATGAATTCAGTTAGATTGAAAGGTGTGCATGTATGTAAACAATGAATGGCGACCGCAGAAAGCAAAAGCTGAATCCCGGACATTTTGAACGATCTCGCCCGCCGGACAAGTCCGGGAAAAGGAGGATGGTTACTTACTCAGCTTTCTCCTACTATTCAGCTTTCTCCACAGAACAAGAGCCTGCTAGCTTAGCTTCCAAAGAAAGGCTGACTGTGTGTACATTCTGTGAGTGAGATCCCTCCCTCTATGGGCGGGCTGAAAACATGCGGAACAACGCCATCTACTGGCTGTAGTCTTTAGCCTCTGTCCAGAAAATCCTCCGATGACGCAAAATGACGATTTTTGCGTCATCTGAGGATTTTTTCCAGACAAAAAATACATAAATCTCTTGTCTCAGGGGGATATGAGGGTGGAAAGCACGGTAATTCGAAAATACTACAGGTTTTCTACTAATACAAAGCTTAATGCTAAATCCTGAAGTAACCCTTTAACCCCTGGAGCCGTATGGATTATTTTAATGATGGATGGATGTGCTTTTTTGGGCTTAAAAATCTCAAGTTACCATTCACTCCCATTATACAGTAAAGCTGGGAAGAACCAGGATATTTGTTAATAGAACTCTGATTCGTCTAAAAGAAGAAAGTCATATACACCTAGGATGGCTTGAGGGGGAGTAAATCATGGGATAATTTTCATTTTTGTGTGAACTATCCCTGTAAGCCCTGTTCACACCGCCAACGACAAAGTGACATGATCACATTCGTTTCAATGCAGAGCCGGCGATTTCTGGTGAAACAAGCGACAGTGACCGTTGCGATACGTTTAACTTTATGCAAATGAAGAGTGACTAACTAATAAGGGTGAAAACAGTGGAGCATTCGTGATGCAACTTTCCAGTAATTGATGGTGCCCTGTGTACATTCGGTGGTACTATGGTAAACTGTTACCACTACTGGTTGCCTTGTAACATTTGTGATTGGTATTCACGGACATTCTGTAGTGTTTTATTCCTGTCTTTTAATACCTTCATGCTGTTCTTATAGTATACAAAGATGTACAAGTCATACCACTGTGTCTGATACAATTATGTGTTGTCATGGTTTATTGAGGTTGTTTGGAAATCCCTCCTGTTGATCCTGGAGAGAGATGTAAAAATGCTACTTATGGCCATGGTTCATGCAGCGGTGAGTCTGTGTCTATGAACTACTTACAGTTTCACACACCCATCAAAGTTCAATCAATCAAAATAAATAAAGTTGGCCTACAACATGCAAACAGACAGCATATGTCTTTTCTCCAGTTAAAAATCATTAAGTTATAAGATTAGGGTAATATAAGGGTTCCTTGAGCTTTCCTTGACAAGCATGAGTAATTCATTCATGAGAAGTTGACATTGTTTAGTGCAATTATGATTGCAATTAAAAATTGATTTAACCCATTAAACAACAGTATTATGCGATCATTTTAAGACATTTCTCTTTATATAGAACCTTTCTGACATCAAGGGCTCTTTAAAGAGTCAAGAACCCTAGAGTTCTATATAGAACCACATTGAACCTTTTTTCTGAGTGTATATGATGAACATGCAACTGTATAATGCTGAAATGACAGTGTTTCCTATGATATATGACATATTAGAACACTTTCTTTAATCTTTCAGTTGTTGCACAATTGCACAGATGTATAATTCAAATCCATTCCTTATTTATTTCTTTGTGTTGAAGCGCAAGAAAGAAGCAAATATGTTCTGTATTTGAACGGGAGTGAATGGATTTGTGACAACTGCATTGATGAAAGATCAACTACTGTCACACCAGTGTCACAAACCACCACTAACAATCCAAATACCAGTGTCACACCAGTGTCACAAACCACCACTAGCAATCCAAATACCAGTGTCACACCAGTGTCACAAACCATCACTAACAATCCAAATACCGGTGTCACACCAGTGTCACAAACCATCACTAACAATCCAAATACCGGTGTCACAACAGTGTCACAAACCATCACTAACAATCCAAATACCGGTGTCACAACAGTGTCACAAACCATCACTAACAATCCAAATACCGGTGTCACACCAACCGAGACAACTAAGAATGTAGCTCCCACTGTTCCAAAACACGAGACTGAATTTGTTCTAAATACAACAGACCAGAGTGGACCCTCAAAAGTACAGTAAGTGTGCGGTTACCAGTTTCAATAAAGTCTAAAACTCTAGTACAGAATACCAAGTGATTCAATCAACTTTTCAGAGAGACTATGGAGAACATGGACTCCCTGGTGGAGCAGATGGAAAAAAACAATAAAAGCAATGCGGCGATTGTGATGGGGGATACTATTGGTGTTCTCCAAAGACAAGCCAAGAACACAGAGAGCAAAGACATTAAAATATGCTACTCTCCAAATCAGAACTTGATCAACGTAAGGCCTGAGAAGCATTAAAGCATGTCCATCTGACTAGGATTCTTGATTTATCAGTGCTAATTATTCTTTAAAATCGACAGGTTGTTGAGAATAACCTGAAGACAGACTTTCCCTGGTCTGTAAATGTTCCCAGCGAGGCCTTTGATAAATCACGTCTTGAAAACAATGGAAGTGCATTTGTTGGAGTTTTAAGGTTCAAAAATATGGGTAATAAGGTAACGTGTGCATTATCATCATTATTATCATTATCAACGTTTAGACAAATGTTTCTTGATCTGCTCTGTTCAAACGTTTATATTTGATTATTAATGATTGCTTTTTAATTCTTGTATGGTTTCTTATTTAGGATGAAACGGTTTTGAACAATGAGGTTTATGGAATAACGATGGGCGCCAATATCTCCAACCTTACCAATAATATAGAAATGTTCATTAAACGGAAAAATCTGGTAATGACGTTTTTTTTTAAAGAGTTTATTTATTTTAAATAATGACCAGACCAAAAATCAAACGTGTTCTTACAGGTCGGTGAGGCATCCTGCAGTTCTTGGGATGGCAAAGGTAAATTCACTTATGGCTGTATTGATCAGATCCCATCAAGTTATTTCATATGATCAATTTCATTTGCCGCTCTCTTTTCTTTGAAGGAAATCTAACATGGACGACGTCCGGCTGTGAGACAGAAAAAATCGACAATGACACCATAATGTGCTCGTGTTCACATCTGACATTCTTTGCAATACTGATGGTGAGAAGCTTCTCAGGGTTTCATTTAAAGACCCCATGAAATCATAATATCTTTTAGTCCACATCTATATGCTAGTGAACTTGTACAAGATCACTAAAGAAACTTAACAAATATATGCATTTAAAATGTAAAGTCTCTATTTTCCGGGAAAATCTCATATATTGACAACAAGAAGTTTAGTCCAAAACTGTTTCTAGAATTTAAATTAAAGAAACAGAAATGATACTGTACAAAAACATTCAGGAGAACATTATAGAGCAGTGTTTCTCATTGCGCGGCTTGCTAGCCTCCTGCGGTTCACTAAGCTTTAATTTGTGGCTCGTATGGCGGTAAATAATACGGTGATATGATAATGCAGTCAATACAGATATTTCATAAAAACATTAAAAATATTTAGGGCTATAAGATAACCCATCAAAAAACGTCTGCTCTATTACAAATCATTTATATTTAAAAAATACCCCAAACAGCGGCATTACAAGATGGAAACAGACTAGAAAAGATATTTAAACTTGATCTGCCCTTACGTCCATGACACTTGCTACGTTTACATGCAGCCAAATAATCCATTAGTAATTGGATAGACGGCTCAATTGGACTGAAAAGCCTTGATGTAAACACCTTAATCGATCCGAATGAGCTCGATCCAAATTCAATTTCGATCGAATTGAAAGGGGTGGTTTATTCCTTTTCTAATCCAGTCAAGAGAACATGTAAATACTTTATCGGATTGAAAATCGAAACTGAAAGGACCGCGCATGCATGTGATAGAAATGAGTGTCCCGTCAGTCATTCTATAATCCTCCTTTCACTCAGAGTCTGTGAAGCGGTGCAGGACAATATCCCACCAGTCCTTGTTTCGGATTCTCATCTACAGACGACTGGTTTTGGGCGCAGGGAGGGGCATTTTTACTCTGTGATAAATATAAGCAGCACGGCACAACGGTTCATATACTCATTGTCTCTAAATTATGGCCAGGATAAATGGATATGACCAGAGGATAAATATTAAGTCTGCTGTTTAAAACAAATAAAGAACCAATGTAGGAGAGTGCAAGCGCAAACAGTGGGAAACATGTCAAATAATTTATTCAGATTTGAAGCTTGTGACATATAAACTAGGGGTGGCACGGTTCACAAAACCCACGGTTCGGTTTGTATCACGGTTTTAGGTTCTGTACGGTTCTTGTTGTTATTTTTTCTTTTAATCTTTAACACTCCAAAAATTTACTTCAGCATATGATATATAGCTTAATTATCTAATTATTTATTTCAGAAATGGGGCGTGTTTGCAAAACGCAGCTTCTCATTTCCCATTCCGAAGTAATATAGTGAGCGGTCACTGTGAGGAAACTTTCAGTGGCCCTGGAGGTCCATCCATCTGTAGTGAGAGCTACGTGGGCTGTGTCGGACAGTTCTTTGTCAATTTCTCCTCGTGTCTCGTCATCATAGGCATAATTTGCGGGTGGGACATGTCCCCACCATTTTTTGCCAGGGTCGATATATTGTCCCCACCACTTTTGAAACACGGCACGGATGTACCAATACAAATAAATAAAACATCTCCAGTTAAGTAGCAAAGTATTCGTTTCGTTCGTTTGTTAAATAAGAAGCAATCTAGCGCTGAAATGTGTTTTTTTTAATCAAGTGATCAAAGTGCTCGTTGCCGCTGCGATCAGTGGCGTTGATACAGTGTTCTCTTGTGGCTCGCGCACACGCCGCACAGTCTTCACTCAGTTGAGGAGACTCTCAATTCATTCCGGTGAAATCACAAAACAAAATTCACACAAATCTGTCCCTGCTTGATATACAACCACTGATAAACATAATCGGTTTTGATGAAAAAAAAATAAATAAATATGAGTGCAGATTAGAACTCAGAACCTATGACACGCTTGGCAAAAGTTCTGTCACTGGACCATTAAAGTACATACGTGAAACAGTCGATCTATGTAGCCTATTTATTCACGTGAAAAAACAACATATAGTGGAGTAGATCTCATTAAATGTCTAAGTAAACCCAGTGTACTATTTAAATCGATTGCTGGACATCGTAATGTTATTCTACAAACATCTGATTTATGATGCAGCATTGTATTAGCACGGGCACGAGGCTACATTGCGCATTCGTCGAACCGTGCGACGCACACACACTCCGAACCGAGACAAGCGGATGTTTTTTCATGTACCGTGCCACCCCTAATATAAACACACACATCATCACTCATTCCAGCATTAAGGAAATCCTGCTTTTTTTTTTTTTGTCATTAAGGGAAATCATCTTGTCTCAGTTACAAATTTAACTGGTAAATGATAAAGAAATACCTGTGACAGCCTCACCCCAACTGGGGGTTTTACTTTATGGGAGTATAAGTTAAACCAAATTCACAAGAAAAGATTAGATATAAGTTTTCTATACAAATAGAGTATAGTTGCTCTGTTTGCTTTGACACGTGTCTGGTGAGGGAGGCCAGGGTTAGTTAAATCTTTCTTGCCCAGCGAGCAAGAAAGATTTGGAGCCACTAGACCTCCAACCTCCACAGAATCACCCGTTTTAAACAAATGCTGAACAGAGGAGAGTCTTCTGGAGAAAAGAGATGATGCTATTGGGGAACGCCTCTGTGTGAATCACAGCAATCATATCATATGCCTATGATGTCACTACTAGTGCGACTCGGAAGTATATAAGGGGCGACTAGAGAACATGTCATCCACTCATCATCTGAAGGGACTGTTCAGCAGGCATCCCAGAGGCATAGTGAAAGACGCAGTGTGTTGTTTGCTGTTCTCAAGGAACATAGGTTATAGTTGTAACATGAGACGTTCCCTTTCAAAAGAGAACTTGCACTGCGTCGATGACGCTATGGGGAATGAAATACCAACCCCCTATGTTGAGGGGAGCGGATGCCAATTATGGCTGAGACAGAAACGTCAGAAAATGGCAGTTTCACTGAACTGCCAAACACTCCCCCTTCGGGTCACATACAGGCTGTGACAGTATCCCCTATGGGAAGCAAGATTTAAATGCAGCCGAGCACGCCTACGTCTCTCTGAACTTTCCCACCACCGCCTCGAAGGAGGTGCCGAAAAGTTCAGAAGGTGACACTGGTGCAACGAAAAAATGAAAGGCCTTTTCTTTCTCCCCAATGTCAGCCAAGTTCAACCACAGATGCCTCTCCGTGGCCACCATCGCCGCCATCGAGTGTCTGAACGCGGCGGCTGTTTGTTTGGTGGCCTGGAGAGTTAAATCTGTGGTGTGCCACAGCTCGTTCAATGCGTCAGGGGAAAGACCCTGACCTTGGTCCATAACTTCAGCCTGCTATGCTTGCAACACAGCCATTGTGTTCAAAGGCAGCATCAGCCTGAGCCGCCCTCAGGTATGCCCTGCCATTTAAGCGTGTCATTTTTATCCCCTCAACGTCAGCGTAGTTCACTTGCTGAAGGCGATGGATGCGCGCTGAATACGGGTTCTTCCATGCCTTTTCGATCTCATTGTGTAGATCGGGCAGGAATGGAAGGCACATGGGAGCTGGAGCGTTATGGCCGGAAAGAAACTGCTCTTCAAGTCTGCCACGAGCGGTCTCTTCCCTCGTGTGCTCCAATGACAGCTGAAGCCTCGCTACATAACAATCATAAGTCAACATACGCGGGGCAGGGTGGATGTGAGGGTTCGGGTTGTAAATCCTCTTCACCTTCATCAGCCATCTCCTTTTCTCTTGGGCTGTCCAGCAGAGCACTCGCTGCCGGATCAGAGGATGACAACACATCCTCATTCGGAAGCTCAAACTCACGAGCCTCCGAGGGGCATGAGAGACTAACACCTCTCTCTAACTTCCTTGGCGAGCTCCCACTGAGAACCCCATGATTTTAGTCTCCGCTCTGCCTTAGCGCGAGCGGGACCAGAACCGACAGGCACAGATGCCCGTCCCTCTTCCCCCGAGAAGAGGACTAGATGAAAGCGGAATTTTCTCAAATGAAAAATCTCACAGTTGGCACATCAGCTCCCTCAAGAACTGATTGTGCGCTCTCTTCGCCAAACAGTAAACGTGTGTGTGTGTCATCAGGTGTCAAATATCTTGGACACGGATCCACACACTTCCTGAAGCGTTTTTCACAAGTCATAATTACCTTTTGAAGTTTCAGGTTGAAGCGTAAAAACAAAACAGTCCCTTAAAGGTCCCACGACATGAAAATTTCACTTTATGAGGTTTTTTAACATTAATATGAGTTCCCCTAGCCTGCCTATGGTCCCCCAGTGGCCAGACATTTTGATAGGTGTAAACCAAGCCCTGGGTATTTTAGAAAAAATGAAAGCTCAGACGGGCGAATCTAGAATCTTCCCTTTATGTCGTCATAAGGGGAAAGGTCACCTCCCCTTTCTCTTCTTTGCCTGCAAAGAGAATTTGGCCTGCCCATGAGAAAATGAGCTGTGCGAGCGCGATATTGGTCTTTCCTCGAGAGACATCATGGCTTGCAAATGAGCGAAGCATGGCAGTTGCTCAGTGTTTGGATGCACAAATTAACACAAAAGTATTTTTTTAGTTCCTTCATCCGAGCCTCAATCTATGGCAAATTTTTGTGAAGGAAGACAAGCATGTGAAGTTTATCTGGTTTCAAACTGAAGCCAAACACTGTCTGAAGGTTTCCTGAAGAACTGAAAAGCTCTTAAACCTGTTGTTGCACTGGCGCCAATAAAGTCATGCAGATAGCAGATTTGAATAAAAAAATCAAGTGCAAATACAAATACAAAAATAAGATGAGTAAAGAAAACGGGGTTCTTAATTTTAATAATCACCCTTTATTAAATATATGAACACAGAAACCCCCTGTTAACAGTTAATGTCACGTTTCCCATTCCATGATGACTAGTAAAATAATAGCCGTGTCGCGTCTATGACAACTCGAGGTATTGCACACCGGACACGCACTTTCTCAGTTTATGGCCAGCAATATCATTATGTTTAAGGACAATATGGAATTGAGATAATGTCTGTACTATGTTATGATTATACTGTACAATTAAATACAATAGTTGCTGAGTCTGTGATCTGAACACTTTTTTCTGCGCTCTGTGTCGCGGCAGGATTTTGAACAAGGTCCTGAGCCGTTGCTGGGCGCCGCGGACAAACGCCGAATAGAACCGCGCTGTGCTTCTCGTCCGGTGTGTGTACACTCATACAGAATGTGTTCGAATTTTAAAGACGTGGAGCTGCGCTTCTCGTCCGGTGTGCGACCACCTCTAAGGTGCTGTTTTCTTTGAAGCCTAAGAACTCTGTTGTTAATACTGGCGAGCTCAGCTTACTTTTTTCGGGTGTGGACAGAGTGTTTCACTCTAGCTGCGCGGGCGCGGACGAGCGCTGCGTCTAGAAAACGCCAATATCGCCAATACCGGTATATTGTATTGCTCTAAATTAACACGATGTCGATATTTCATGCTTTGAATATCACGATTATCGTCAATACCGGTATATTGCGACACCCCTAGTAGGATATAAATAATCTTATTTAAACTGTGATTAAAATATATACAGAAAGCGATCAAAGAACAATCCCTTTCCAATCGCCCAAGCTGTCAATCACAGAGTTTATCTGGACACTTGCCAAAACTCGTTATGAAATCAATGACGCTGTTATGCTGCACAACGAAGCTCTTACTGTACTTACCTCATGTTTGCATTGGTGAAATCATTAGTGAGAGTGCAGAAACTGTGTTGCAATGATAAGATCTTCATTCACGCGATCAACGGGCTGTCATCTGCTCAATGCTCATCACTGCAACCTTTTATGTGATGGTCAAGTCAAGTCAAGTCAAGTATATTTGTATAGCGCTTTTCACAATACAGATTGTATCAAAGCAGCTTCACAGTATTAAATTAAAATAATACAACAAGGTTTGTTTCTAGTGGAATTTATTGATAAAATCAAATTAGATATCCCCAGAATATCCCCAACTGAGCAAGCCAAAGGCAACAGTGGCAAGGAACCGAAAAACTCCATCATGATGGTAATAGATTTAAATACTTAAACTTCTCACGATTCGTTAATCTCGAAAGCTGTAATAGTAAAAACATACAATAGCTGTAATAGTAAAAGTATTCGAGAGAGTTCCACATGTAATGCTAGCTATTTCATATGCAAGCATGTCAGCCAATCACAGCAGTGGGCGTTTACACTGAAGTCTCACAGCAGACACGCCCCTTCAAACAGAGTGTTCAAATCAGAGGCTAAAATCAGGCTAGGAAAAATGCTTTATTTCTAATCTTAAAAACATACTAACATTATTAGGGCACCCCAGGACACATTATAAAAAAAATAAAAATAATATGTTCTCTAGACGCCCCTTATATACTTCCGGCAAAACAATTGCCTTGATTGGATGAGCGTTTTTAGACACCGGTTCACGCTGAGGCATTCCCTAATAGCGTCATCGACAAAGTGAGAGTTCCCTTTCGAAAGGGAACAAGAATCAACATCGGCTTGGCTTTTCAGAAATGGCCTACTGAGTAATTTGAAATGTTATAAAAGCGACACAGAGATGATGGTGTTTTTATTCCTCAACAGATGAGTAAGGTGTTTTATTGAACAGATAAACTGCCATACGTAGCTTTCTAACAGAGTTCACTGACTGTAAAGCATTATCTATTGTGAAGATCATTTCATTATGGTTGTTGTAGCACTGTGCTGGAACTTATTTTCAAGGAAGTTTTGTGTCTATTAATGGGCAAAGCTACAGTAATGTCTTCAGCTAGTCAGCTTGAGATCTTTTCCATCTAAATCTTTTAATCCTAGTAGAGAATGTTTTATGAGCAGCAGAATAACCATATTCATCCGCACAGAGCCGAAGCACAATCAAAACAATGTTCTTCTGCTAAATACACGCAGTTTTGTTTTTTAACTGCTAGAGGGCCAAAAGTTACATTGTGTACATTTAAATTATCAAATTTCATTGTTCTATCAATCTATCTATCTGCCAACTTTTGAATAGAGGTCAATCATTGCAGCCAAATGTTGTAGTTCAGACATCTACCAACAGTCGACTCAGTTACACTACTACAACTGTAAACTGAACAAGGAGCAGCTCAGATAATTTGACCTTGGGAGTATTTGATGAGAAATGTTTGACTTCATATTCAGACTTTGGAAATCTGATTTTTAATTGCAGACTTTGGTGCTGTGGCAAAGTTGAGCACATCATTTTGGAGCTTGTGTGTCTTGATTTCTTTTGAAGTATAACATGATGACACGTGGAAATCATCCAGCTGATCTGTTTATTTCTGTTGTGTTTTCTCTGATCTCTCAGTCTCTGCCAGGTGAAAGTCAAAACATCACAGCGCAGTATGTGAAATCATTGACCTTCATCACTTCCATCGGCTGCGGCATCTCCATGTTTTTTCTGTCTGTCGCTCTGTTCATGCATTTCCTGTTACGGTAGAGTCTCTTAAAATATAACATATAGTTACTTTAAGTTCTTTGACCAATCACTTTTGCTCCTCTTTTGGATAAAAGCATCTGCAAAATGCATAAATGCATGTTACAAATACAGGTTGTTTATATTTTTGAACAGGAAAGGGAAATCAAATCAGGCCACGAAGATCTTGACAAACATGTTCGTGGCTTTATTTCTCCTGAATTTATCCTTTTTGTCAAACGAGAGTGTCGCCAACACAGAAGACAAGGCTGCGTGTGTCATCATAGCGCTGCTCATGCATTACTCCATGCTGACTACATTCACCTGGTTCTTCATTCAAGCTCTTCATATGTACTTATGGCTCATCAGACAGAACATCACCATCACAAACTACATGAGGAAGATCACCGTGTTCGGCTGGAGTGAGTTATATGGAGAAATCACCTGTTATAGTGTTCACTTAAGAAAATAACACTGTTTAAAACAAAACCAGCAGACTGTAAAGTAGAGTTGACCCGAAAAAGAAGATTGAGTCATATTTTTTTTAACTTTTTTATTTAAAAAATGAGCTGTTCCTTTAAAAGCATTTAAAAATGTAACATCCTACCCTCTCCAATTATTCAGAATGGAGTTTTAAGTAGGATTAAACGCTGCCCCCTAGATAGGCACCTGGGTTGATGCAAGGTAAACAGGTTATGTGGGCAGTCCTCAATGCATCCCTCTATCGAATTTACCTCCCTCCCCAATTATTGTTGGAATTTGAAGTAGGGATCACTGCTAAAAATGCTTTCTTAATTAGTATTTTTGTTTTGTTTCCAGTCCAAATATCTAAAAATTCTTAAATCAAGAAGCGTTTACTAGATAAGTAAAATGACATAAGAAATTCTATTTTGTTTTAAGATAAAAAGAAAGTAATTTAAGTAATTTTTGCTTAAAAACAAGCAAAATTATCTGCCAATGGGGTAAGAAAAATAATCTTGGTTTCCATTTGAATTAAGATTTTTTTTCTTGTTTTCCATTCGAATTCAGATTATTTTTCTTACCCCATTGGCAGATAATTTTGCTTGTTTTTAAGCAAAAATTACTTAAATTACTTTCTTTTTATCTTAAAACAAAATAGAATTTCTTATGTCATTTTACTTCTCTAGTAAACGCTTCTTGATTTAAGAATTTTTAGATATTTGGACTGGAAACAAAACAAAAATACTAAGTAAGAAAAGCATTTTTTGCAGATGCCCTTTGGACAGGTGCTCTAAGGCCACAATGTGTTTTGCTTGGGGAACTTGCTTTAGGAAACAGAGCCTCTGTGCAATTTTATTCACAAGTCACATAGGATGCACTAGGGTGTTGACATGCTTTTCGACTCTGGCTAGTTTTGCAGAGTCACTTAAATGTTATGCTCACTCCGTGCATATTCACAACCTAGTGGGCAGGAAATTCCTCTACATGGCGTAGTAGGTATTGTGTTCCTCATAGCATCAACACCAAGATGCAGTGTCGAAGTTCCACTTCAAAAGGAAACACCTTGTGTTGCGAATGCAACCCTGTACCTCGAGAAGGTAAATGAGATGCTGCGTCTTGTTGCCATTCTTCAGGGCAAAACAGCACGTCTCCAATAGATTGGCATGTTTACACATGCCCCAGACAGTGGTCAAGCCGAGGGCATTCTCCATAGCGTCCACACTAAGATTCAGCATCTCATTTCCCTTCTCAGGGAACTGGGTTGCATTTGCAACCCCAGACGTCTATAGCTTTTTATTATTTATTTTTATGTTAGTTTTTGTTATGTTAGTACAAGTTAAACTAAATGAAAATGAGAAAATTTTGTTTAAAAAAATTATTTTATGTTCAGTTAAAGGTGACATATTATCTCTTTTCACAAGATGAAGGCTAATATTAACCTAACATGTTTAACTTTTGCACAAGTTGACACAGTTCCCTAAGGTCTTTATAAGACAGCTGTGACATGTTCTGGTCAATAGTGTTCAGTGCTCGTCTGTGCTCAACAACAGAACAGTTTGCATGCTTTGCTCAAACTTTTGCCATTGCATTAGAACTGGTTACACTGTTGTCTCTTGCGACAACCAAATGTCGGCACCATGGGTGGAAACATTAAGGAGCGGTTATATTTTAATAAGATACCCTTTCTACGTCAGAAGGGGAGCAAAATCTGATCGGCTTATTATTTAACATGCTAGCAAAGGTTTACCAAAACAAAGTCACTGGGTTGTCACTTTTCACGTTTTCTGGGTTGGTAGATGCACCGGGGACCCGATTATAGCACTTAAACACGGAAAAAGTCAGATTTTAATGATATGTCCCCTATAAAGTGTTTTTTTTATTTATTTTACTTATCTATTATAACCCTGATTTCTGTGTGTTTTCAGTGTTTACAACTCCTATAGTTGTAGCTGTTGCTTTATTAGGAGGATATAAAACAGTGATCCTACAAACAACGTCTGGAACGACCACACAAATGTAAGTTGCATGATTAAAGAATACCTATTATGCTTTTTCCCATGTTCATCTTTAGTGTGTAATGATGCTGTTTGAGCATTAAAAAGCTCTTCAAACTTCAGAGGGAATTCTTCTCTATATCAGTGTCAGTGTTTCTGAACTCCCTGAAACGCCTCCATTGTAGTCTTGAGTTTCTTCCGGGAACGAACACGTCACAATATTCCTCATTTAACCCTTGTGTAGTGTTCATATTTTTGTTATTCAGCCAGTGTTCGTGGGTCTGGTGGACCCGCTGCATTTTGGGTTTTTTAATTCAACACAATCAAAAATGTTATGTTAAAATACTCAACAGATGTTTACTTCATCCCAATTACAAGCAATATAAACAGCATGGTTAATATTTTCTCTTTACCTTTGTTAGATCACATTTAAGAATTCCAACCTCGTGTGGGAATGGCAGGAGTAGAAACACAAAACTCACTTTTGCACTCTTTCACACTTACACACAATCTCTCTCTCACACGCACGCACGCACACACTCATGCACACACATGCACACACACACAACACACACACAGACACACACAAAACATGAGTCTCAGTTTGAAAAAAGAATTAATTGTATCATTTTTCTTTTGATAAAAAATGAAAACGGGTCCAACAGACCCGAACACCATACAAGGGTAAAATATGTGTTGAAACTGGCAGTTATGGTAAGGGCAGGGCATTTCCCAAACACGCTCGAAGCGCTTGACCAATCACAACACACTGCTGCAGCTGACCAATTAGAGCACAGTGTGCTTTTCAGGAGGAGGGGCTTCATAGAGACAGGAAGTAAACAGAGCGTTACTGACAGACAGGGAAGAGAGGAGCCGCAACAATGGAGAATATGGGGGAAATAATCAACATTCAAGCAGGAAAACATGTTCTAGTAAAGCCCAAAAACAAAATAAAAACATGAATGAAGCTTTTAAATCAACATTTTCTCTTCTCTTCTAATTATAGGTGCTGGATTACAGATACTTTAATTCACTACATAGTGAACATTGGCTACTACGCTTTAGTCTTCATCTTCACGACTGGAATCTTCATCATGATCGTCACCAAGATTGTCCAAGCCCGACACGTAAAAGCGGCTGACGGCAAGAGAAAGACGTTCAGAAAGCAGCTCATGATGGTGTTGAGTTTGTTCCTGCTCTTCGGCCTGACGTGGGCTGTGGCGTTCTTCAGTTATGGACCGATGCTCATTCCCTCATATTACATCTTCACCGTGTTGAACTCGTTTCAGGGTGAGAAACAATCACACGGGTCCGACAGGGATGATTGTGTGTGATGCAAACATTTACATTAAAAAAATTATACAAATGACTTTAATGCTATCTGAAATGTTTATGAATTAGTTGAAATATGTTCTACTGATTTTTTTTCAGGGTTTTTCCTCTTCCTGTATTACTTCCACATTCATAACGATGTTGCAGGAAATTTCTCAGATGATCCAGAAAGTTCCAGCTCCAGCTCCAGCTCCAGCTCCAGCTCCAGCTCCAGCACAACCATCGTTCAATCCACAATTAATGCAGTGGAAAATATTTATAATTAGCAGAATTTTGCCTAAAGACCTAAAGAAGGTTTAAAGGAGAACTCGGTAATCTAGCGAACTCTACTCACTTCTTCGCTGATTTTCCCTTTTGTTGTCGCATGTTTTCCCCACGAGCTCCCCCTACAGCTGTGGGGGGGCGTATATTTCACAACACTTGCGGCGGCCTCCTCCCCCTCTCTACCGCTGCTCATGTGCGTTTGTTTTGATCGGAGCAAGCCAACTGTATCGTGTGGAGCTATGTCTACCGAGGTGGGTAATCTGGTAATACATCATACATGTGTGTGTGTTTATGTCGAATTGCCGTAAAGCAATTTGTGTTTCGCGCTCGTTCTCATTCTCGCTTCTCACGAGACTTCCAATTTATATCTTGCCGGGACGGTAGTCCCCAAGTTGCAAGGTTGGTTTTCCGCCTGGGAACGCTGGGGGGAGCGGGGAAAGTCACCAATATCACCAGAACAGGTTGTTTAACCATCCAAATGATTTCTAGACAGTTTTATTACGTTAAAAAAGTTACCAAGTTCTCCTTTAAGGTGTCTTTCTTCTTTTTGCTGGCCATCATCCTCTTTGTGTCTTTAGTGGATGTTATTTGGTATTGTTTAGTGAGACTCTGTGGCATTAGGTATTGTTTGTATGTTTTCTTTCATTTTCTTGTATTTTAATAAAGTGACTTGTTTTAGTGTATTTTAGTCCACATCTCCTAGCTCACACCCCTGGTGTTTTCCAGGTAGCGTAGTCGAGCATTGATTACAGGATCTTTGGTCCCCTTCCGGGTATTATATATTTATTAACATATTATATATTAATTGTCCCACTTTGCCACACAGTCATAAGAGGAAATTAATGCAACAAAGTTTGTTTTGGCTGTACAGCAAATCTAGAAGAAAATAGTATCATAGTCCAGCTAAAGTAATATTAGTGTTGATTCATTTCTGTTGTAAAAATCATTAGTTGTTAATTTAGTTCATTTATCGATACAGCAGCTCTGGAGAAAACAGGGATGTCATCGTCCAGCTCAGTTCAGTTCTCATACAACAGCATCAGAACAGTCAGATCAATAATATTGTTGAATATTAAGTGCACAGTCACAACTGCACAAATATATACACTCACACGCATACAGCCATGCACATATACTAGGGGTGGGGTAAAATCGATTCACATATGAATCGCGATTCTATCTTCTGCCGATTCGCATCGATTCACAAACTTCAGAAATTGATTTTCTAAAGTGTTGAGTATTAATAAACTGTTGCTGTTTTGTTCATTTAATAATAAAGAGAAAATCACTCACTGCTTTTTACTGAATCACTTTTAGTATCTTCATTATTAATCAATTTATATTCCATACTGTGAGTGTGAAGTCTTATTTTTTACATTTGATTATTAAATTTCTGTAGTACTTCTTACTTACATGTTAAATAAACCTAGGCTGAAGTTTATTTAATTATGTATATTTTTTCTATTGTATTTGTCCTATTGTTTATTTATTTTCATTTTATATACCAGTTTTATATTTGCAAAGTTTTTATTTTTGTATCAAGGAATTTTCTTTATGTCTTTCTTTTTGTCTCAGGCCTGCCTTGCTTTATAACAGAAGACTGCCAGTCATGTGTGTAATGATTGCAGTCAGCTTAAGTTGCATTTGTTTTATTACATTGGGTAAAATGGGATGAAAAAACAATAAATTTCAAGGTTTACATTTAATTCAGTGAGCTTTTTCTTTTAATCTATGCATACATCACAAAAACTGTATTCAATATCGAGAAACAATTTTTAATTAAAATCGATTCTTGAGGTACCAAATGATTCAAACAAAATTCAACACAATTAAATCAAAGTGCAGTCATTTATTCTCGACTCACTAAAACACAAAACAAAGAGGAGTATGCATTTCTGTCAGGACCACTATCGTCAAATACGATTGACAGTAAGCATACAGTTAGGATTGGCGGTCTGGATATGTTCTGGGCAGCCTAGCATGGATAAGAGCAGGAGGGCAGCAACAACCTCCCTTAGGGTAAACAGAACAGAACCAACATGAATGTATTGCAGATAACATTAATTAATTTTAATGTACAACATAATTCGAGAATTTTTGTCTGATTCAGGGGGAATAAGAATGCCAAATCCTGACTGGGCGAGAGGTGGAGCTGAGGAGGGTAATGCGCTCCTGAGAAATGCGATAGCTGCTGATAATACTGAAGGAGCTTATATACACTCACCTAAAGGATTATTAGGAACACCATACTAATACTGTGTTTGACCCCCTTTCGCCTTCAGAACTGCCTTAATTCTACGTGGCATTGATTCAACAAGGTGCTGAAAGCACTCTTTAGAAATGTTGGCCCATATTGATAGGATAGGATAGTTGATGGAGATTTGTGGGATGCACATCCAGGGCACGAATCTCCCGTTCCACCACATCCCAAAGATGCTCTATTGGGTTGAGATCTGGTGACTGTGGGGGCCATTTTAGTACAGTGAACTCATTGTCATGTTCAAGAAACCAATTTGAAATGATTCGAGCTTTGTGACATGGTGCATTATCCTGCTGGAAGTAGCCATCAGAGGATGGGTACATGGTGGTCATAAAGGGATGGACATGGTCAGAAACAATGCTCAGGTAGGCCGTGGCATTTAAACGATGCCCAATTGGCACTAAGGGGCCTAAAGTGTGCCAAAAAAACATCCCCCACACCATTACACCACCACCACCAGCCTGCACAGTGGTAACAAGGCATGATGGATCCATGTTCTCATTCTGTTTACGCCAAATTCTGACTCTACCATCTGAATGTCTCAACAGAAATCGAGACTCATCAGACCAGGCAACATTTTTCTAGTCTTTAACTGTCCAATTTTTGGTGAGCTTGTGCAAATTGTAACCTCTTTTTCCTATTTGTAGTGGAGATGAGTGGTACCCGGTGGGGTCTTCTGCTGTTGTAGCCCATCCGCCTCAAGGTTGTGCGTGTTGTGGCTTCACAAATGCTTTGCTGCATACCTCGGTTGTAACAAGTGGTTATTTCAGTCAAAGTTGCTCTTCTATCAGCTTGAATCAGTCGGCCCATTCTCCTCTGACCTCTAGCATCAACAAGGCATTTTCACCCACAGGACTGCCGCATACTGGATGTTTTTCCCTTTTCACACCATTCTTTGTAAACCCTAGAAATGGTTGTGCGTGAAAATCCCAGTAACTGAGCAGATTGTGAAATACTCAGACCGGCCCGTCTGGCACCAACAACCATGCCACGCTCAAAATTGCTTAAATCACCTTTCTTTCCCATTCTGACATTCAGTTTGGAGTTCAGGAGATTGTCTTGACCAGGACCACACCCCTAAATGCATTGAAGCAACTGCCATGTGATTGGTTGATTAGATAATTGCATTAATGAGAAATTGAACAGGTGTTCCTAATAATCCTTTAGGTGAGTGTATGTATACAGTGATAGGCGTCGTATTCCTATAGGTAGATGTGGATCAGCTAGAGTCACTGACTACGTTTACATGCAGCCAATAACCGGGTTATGGTCGGGTTAGGGTCACTATTTGGGTTTCTGAAACATTCGGAATAACCCGTTTACATGCGTGAGCAGAGAGAGTTACTCCTGTATGGAATTTGTAATCAGTTGGGAATATCCCGATGTAAACGGCGACGCACGGAATTAGCGTCAGGACGTACGGACAACCTTAAGACGCAATATGCGTCATTTCCGATTCTTTTTCCTGTATCCAAAGACAACAACAACAGCAGCAGCAGCACCCGGATAATGAATAGTTAGGGGCAGATAGCGATCGCCTTTGTTTGCGCTTTCCTTCTCGCTCCAAAAGTGTGGTGCTGTGCTGCGTCTCGCCATGTTAACCTACTTCTTGTTTACTTCCGTTATACTGCACACGGGTTTCTGTATGCGCCGTCTCTACTCAAAATACCAAGATTCCTTGCGAATAGAACATGCGCAGAACACAAATCAATGTTCCTTTTGATGGGGATATGCCGATACGCGTTTACATGACCAAATATTCGGGTTAGAAAAGGGGTACCCCAGGGGTAATATCCGGGTTTTTAAAAACCGGGATATGAGCATATCCGGGTTTTTGCCGGTGTTTACATGGCCTTGCGCGACCGGGTTATTGCTAATATCCCGGTTTTGAACGGGTTATTGGCTGCATGTAAACGTAGTCACTGATGCAAGCTTGACTAACGTGACCCGCCAGAACTGATGCTACGCTTTATTTTAATAAGTAAAAAAAATAAATAAAAAAATCACATTTCTTCAAAACACCACTGTTATAGACCCTGAAGGACATTTCATTATCATAAACATTTCAATTAATAATAGCCCAATTACAATTGGAAATCTATATGGCCCAAACATAGATGACTCTTCTTTTTTAAGACCTTTTTCCCTTCCATTTCAAACTCTGTCC
Source organism: Rutilus rutilus (assembly GCA_021464565.1). Lineage (NCBI taxonomy): Eukaryota > Metazoa > Chordata > Actinopteri > Cypriniformes > Leuciscidae > Rutilus > Rutilus rutilus. Next base: position 1,292,921 of record JAJAQA010000018.1, read on the forward strand.
AATCATAGTAGCAAGTGAGTGACTTCAACACAGTTCTCGACCCATCAATAGATAGATCTAATATTTGAATCAATAAACACAACTGGCAATCTACAGAAACCATAAAACAGCACATGAGTGATTTTGGTCTTGGCGATGGTTGGTGTTATGAACTGCTCCGAGACATGAAGGTTGAGGATCCAAATGCAGTTTATTAAAGTAAATCAAAATAGTTATCAGAATCCAGGCAAAGTTCATGCACAGGCAGGCAATCCAAACAAACAGACAAATCCAGAGGGTGAAGCAGGGAAAACCAGGACACGGGCAGAGATCAAGAACCAGGAACAATGCCAACAAAGGAAACGCTCAGAAATGCAGTGGAATAACATACAAGACATCACAGGGAATGATGAGGTGAACCAGGCATACATGGGGTGAACTAAACAATATAATGAGAGACAGGTGAATGTGATAATCAGGGACGATGAATCCGGGCAGTGAATTATTGGAAATGTAGTTGTGAGTGAATAATAATAGTCTGATGTAGAGTGCCCTCAGGTGGCTCTCAAGGGCACTCCAGCTGATGACCGTTACAGTTGGCGACTACAGCATCCAAATGCTAAATAATACTCATTTGTTTCACCAGTTCACCACTCATACTCCTGCATTGATTTCTTTCTCACCAGTCATTTTATAATATCAAATATTTCCGAATCATAGATCCATCCAAAGTTCATTAGTGACCATTCCCCTGTAACATTAAAATGGAATAGAACAAGTCCACATAAACCCATTACCAGAGGGCGCTTTAACTCATCTCTTCTGAAAGAGACTGGCTGCGTCCGAAACCGCATACTTCCCTACTATTTAGTATGGGAAAAAGAGTAGGCGAGCGAAAAAGTATGTACGAATCCAAAAGAGTAGGCGAGAATTACCTGGATGACGTACTAATTATCGCGAGATTCGGACTTAAGTGCGTCCGAATATGCCTACTTTCCTACTATATAGTAGGCGAAAACAGTACGTGAAGGAAGCAGTATGTTCGAAACATCAGTATTCATAAAAGAGTAGGCGAGAAGTTCCCGGATGGCTTACTGCTTTCGGACAGATTTTCGAGTGCTCGACCGATGGCTATTCTTCTATCCCAGGAGGCCACGCGAGAGGATACGTCATTATAAAACATCGCAGAGATCGGCGACGCGGGTGCTTTCAAATGTGAGTAAACACGGTTTCTTGTGTTAAAATTGCAAGTGTTGAACTACTGTAGAGTAAACTGTTGAATTGTTGAAGGTGTAAAGACGTTACACAGTATAGTATAGTTGTGATTTTGCTGTAAAAACACGTTTTATTATGTATAACGTTAGCTAACAGGGGAGCTCCAGTAAGGACACATAAGTTACGTCTCTAAAGTGGATTTACATAAACCATATACATCTTAAAGATGCTTATTTTAAATATCTATTTACATATGACAGGAAAATCTTCAGTAAGTATTGCAGAAGAGCACATCACAACATGAAATAGACATCTGAGTGATGAATGTGTGCTATTATGTAGAACAAATCTATAAAGTAATAAACACAAGTTATCTATTTTATTTGTCCATTACTGTTGATAAATTGAGGAACATTTATGTTGGATAAAAAGTTAAAACAACCTCAACATGTAAATGTTGTTGAGTTCATAAATGGTAATGTGAATCTTGTCTGGATGTTACAGGGTCAGATGAACAGATGTGTGTTTATCCAGTGGAGAGTGGCTCATGAAGCAGAATGCTGCCATCAAAGGCTTTGAGTGACACTACAGAAATTAATAACAACAACTATTTCAATATTAAGTTGTAGTTTATTTTAATTATTGTAATATCAAACAGAGCTATTACAGCACTTTTCTGATTCTTGATTTCTGTGCATTTGCTGCAGATCTTTTGTGGAGCAGGACCTGCAAGGAAAGATGATGGTGGCATTTGTGAAAAAAAGCGTTTTTGTCTTCTAATTAATACTGAAATCAAATGACATTGTGCTGTTAAAATGACTGCTTTTGTGTTATGTTTGTGCATTTTTGTAGGATCTGAAATGTCAGCACTGAGGATGAAGAGCCCAGAGCTGAATCCTGGAGATGGTGCCATGGACGAGACCCTCCATCACTCAGATTGTGAAGCACAACACATCACGCAACAACCTCCGGCATGAAAGCACGGCTCACCACTGGCGGTCAGCTGATTCATCAGAATAAAGCTGCAGAATGGGAACCGCTGTGTTGAGATGGCAGAAGGATGTGGGGTTCAGCGCCTGTAGCCTACATACATACATGATTGTAGTTTGAATAAAGCTTTGTTTCATGTGTTGACTTGTATGCATTTGTTTATTGTGTGATGGTGACTTTCATTCATTCTTTTATTAATTTATTAATATTTCTCATTGTTGTCAGGTAAATAAAATATAATAATTTAATTAATGCTTTATTTAATTGTTTGAATGAAAATGTAGATGTTCACTATATACACATCTAGAGTGTATTCAATTATGCATAGCTATGTCATATGACATACATTACATTTTGTTTTATTGAATTATATCATTTTCAGTAAAAAGTAATATAATTAAGTATTGGTCAGCATTTATCATTGTTATTATTGTATATTTTGGGGTGGGATAGCAGTGCAATTAATTATATTAAAGGTAGGGTAGGTAATCATTTTTCAAAAAAAAAACCATTCCAAATTTGTTTAAACTGTCTTTATATACCAATACATAATTAAAATGTAAGTACTCTGAAAAAGAAAATATAAAAATCGAGTGACTGTAGACCTTTTAATCTGCAATAAACACAGCTCATTATTTCCATTCACTCCCACCCCCTCCCTTCTGAGCTCCTTCCAAAGCCACGCCCCCAAAAGATATGAACGCGCGACGCCAAACGCTCAGGCTGGAACAAGACGCATTTATTACCTGAGACGAGTGGAGAGGAAGGAGCGCAGTACATACAGTGACATCATGTCAGAATCACATGTAATAAAATACCTAACTTTATCACTATGAATATAAACAAATAAGATTTCTTTTAGTACTCACTATCAAGCTAGCATATCGATAATGGTAAAGTTTCATTCGGTAACGAGCTATATTTATGAGGCAAAGCTAAAAACAGGTTGCATTGATACACGTTTTTCCATTACCATCAGTTACACTGTGATGAAGGTGAATTTCGTGTAAGATTCATAACATATACGGTGTTTTGCATGTAAGAGTTTCCATGATGAAAACATTGTTGACTCTAATGAAGACTAACGTACACTCCGAGTCCGGAGACAAGTACCGCATCGTCGGTTCGAGGACAGGTCCGGGGTTGAGGGCGAAGCAGAGGAGGTCGTTCAAGAGTGCGGGCAGGGTCCGAGGAAGTAGTTTTTGCCTTGTTTGCCTTCGCTGACTGCATATGCAGGTGCTTTGAGCTGAATATTTCCGGGAATGGTGACATGTGATGAGTGCACGCAGGGCAGCGCGCGCAGTGGGGCTCGGGGCGGGCACGAGACATGAAGGCATCTGATTGGTTCTTTACATTCGCACCGAATGGCAGTGATTGGTCAGAGTTTTTACTGTCCTGCAGCTGCTACAGAGGTCTGATTGTTTTCATTCCTTTTTTTAAACACATAATGTATTGACTACTATCAGGATGGAAGGACCATTTCACCCAGTAGAAAAAAAAGTGTTTCTGAACAGGATTACCTACCCTACCTTTAATATTAATTTTTAATAGTAATGATACTTACATTTTTTGAGTATAAAATCAGCAGTTTTCTCCAAAGGCGAATTTTCGCACAGCTGCCCTTTGTGCAGACATTACAAACGCTGAGGAAAACCATTCTAGGTAGGGCTGTCGAGTTACTGATGTTATAAGGTATATAGCCTATATATATATATATATATATAGGGGAGAGGCGGGACGATTGAAACGCGGGACGGATGAAACACTGAGATGTTCTTGAAAACCACTCACGTCATGTACGTCAAATTTCGTCAGCACGTACAGCACGCAGTGCCTAACATACCCGCGAAAACATTTCTTCTTTACGTCGTGTCGTTTTGGAGTTAAAGCCGCAAAGCTGTTTTTGAACGCGGTGAGTGAATTCTTTCGTGCGGTACTTTTTTTTGACTGACAAGTTGGATTTATTGTTTCATGTGCCATTGTAATGATAATACGGCAGGTGTATTAGTACTGCAACACACCCTTAAGTGGGCAAATTCAGAGTTTTTTAGTTTAAGAGCAAAAGAGGTTTAAATGACAGGATGCGCTGTCTGGACGGTTGAAACAGTGTTTCAACCGTCCCGCCCGCGTGTCCTGCCCGTTAAACCTGGTCATAGCATATACTGTTCATAGATTCATATACTGTTTCTAGACTTGTGTTTCTTTCAATGCAAATTAATTTTCAATTACGCAACACATGCTATCTCTGTAATAATCATCAATTGTCCAATCTTATATTCAATAAATTTCATTTATCGTTGTCTGGTTGACCTCGTTTTCTTCATAATAACAGGCTATTCAACTAGCAAACACTCAATATGACTCAAGGAAGAAATGTAAGAAAATTAATTGTAAACTGATTTGTCTGTCTTCGTCAAAATTGGGCGACAGAACAAAAATGGTTAATATGAACCTTTAAATGAAAATAAATTACAAAATATGTTTGTAACAATATGTACATAAGTTACTTGTCAGGTGTTGTTCACAAAAAAAAAGCATTAGATGAATAGTTGCCATTTAAACTGTCATGTTTCATCCGTCCCACCCCTGTGTTTCAACCGTCCCGCACAGGCGGGACGATTGAAACAAAGCACAACTCCCGTTCAAAGTCATATTTTACTTAAATCATTCTATATTTGTACCGAATAACACATGATACTAAGAGAACACATATGTGAGTTGTTAATCACAAAAAAAAAAAAATCTATCTGTAACCTTATTTTAGAAAACGACATTTATCTGAAAAGTGTTTCAACTGTCCCGGCTCTCCCCTATATATATATATATATATATATATATATATATATATATCATGGGTTTGCATACATAATATGAGAGTATTTACACAGGAAAAAAGAACCTACAAGTTTGAATATCTTAATATATATTTTCTTAAATAAAAAGAAATGCATTTTTTTGTTATTTATAGGCCTAGGCCTGAGGGATGAAACGAGAGTTATTAAATTCAACCAGAAAAAGAGGAAAACATAAAGCAGTTAGCCGCTTTTGCTTGTGGATGAAAATGTTTGGATATAAAATAAATAAATAAAAAATATATTCAAGAGATGACAATTTTGGGATTCCGTAATAAAAAAATAAATATCGTTAAGGATAAAACGGTGGATCACTTTAGTAGGGTTAAATAAAATAACTTAAATCAACCCTAAATGTATTCACAAAATAAATGAACAAGTTTAATCAATATCAAGATATTTACGGATAGATGAATTAAACGTGTCGTTCAAAACTTTTAAGTTGTTGCGCGTGTGATAACCATGGTGATAACCATGGTGATAACGCGTCGTAGGTCACATGATAACGTCAACATGGCAGATGTCCGGTTCGCATTCATACTCAACGAGATCTGGCTATAAAGTACCTACTCTTTTAGCGCTCGTTAAGTAAGTACTTATTGAAATTAAGTACCTATTCATTGAGTATGCGGTTTCGGACGCAGCCAGTGTGTGCACGCTTTCTAGACATACATGACACTCTGTCTCTTCTGTGGGAAGAAGGGAAAGCAGTGCTAAGAGGAAAAATAATCTAATTTTCTGTTTACAAAAGAAAGAAAGAAAGAAAGAAAGAAAGAAAGAAAGAAAGAAAGAAAGAAAGAAAGAAAGAAAGAAAGAAAGAAAGAAAGAAAGAAAGAAAGAAAGAAAGAAAGAAAGAAAAGGAACCAGAAGCAGACCCGGGAAAAAAATAAAATAACCTAACAGAGGAAAAACAGAACAAATTAGGAATATATAAATGTAAACGGAATGAAACAATCAAGTCTTGCTTTTCATTTAATCCAAGGAAGAAACTGGTGTCTGCGACTTTCTTACTGATTCTTGACTATGGGGATGTAGTGTCTCAGCATGCTGCTCCTTATCTTGGTGCCTTGAGATTTATTACAGACTGTAAATTCTCTGCAAACAATTGTGCATTAGGTATATAATAGAGATGCTTGGTCTTCTCTTGCTGTTTGAAGGAAAATGCATTTGTACTTATTGATATACCAAGCAATTTGTTTGTTTTTTACCACTTTATCTCTGTTGATTGATCCAACAAAAAGCAGTTGGTAACTATTTACTGCATTCACAATCTTATTTTAATCTCCATGTACCTCCTGCTAGAACTAATCTAGGTAAAACTGCCTTTAAATATGCAGCCCCTTCAGAATGGAACTCTCTTCAAATTAAATTGAGGCTAAATCATTTGGTGTCTTTAAGTAATTTTAAAGCACTTTGTTTTGTTATATGTGTATTTGTATAACTGGGCCATATATCTTGGCCAGGACACTCCTGTAAAAGAGGTTTTTAATCTCAGTGAGGTTCTCTCTGTGTTAAATAAAGGCTAAATATACACAACATACTCAATTCCTAAAACATAAGCTAAGACAAGAAGACTTTCATCACAGTAATAAATCTGGAAAATATTTGGCAAACCAAATCAAATGAAATGAGGGAAAAACAACAGTTATTACGGACTCCAACTCACCGGAAGAACTAAACCAACTCTTTAGAAGTTTTTACAGTAAATTATACTAATCAGAAAAAGACCTGAATCAGAAAAACATAAATTCGTTTCTCAACCACAACTCAGAAAACATCAAATAAACAGCCTGGAATCACCCATAACACAACATGAACTTTTCACTGCCCTAAAACTCATGCCGAACAATCCTGATGCCCCTACTGAGTTCTACAAACACTTCTGGTCAATTTAATCGCAAACTCTTCATCTGGATGATAAGTAAGAATAAGAATAAAAAAACACTTCCAGCTAACACAAACACAGCCACAATTTCACTCCTCAAACCCAATAAAGACCCAACATTGCTGTCAAGCTACCGTCCCATTTTTCTAATTAATGCAGACATTAAAATCCTCGCCAAAGCACTAGCCCATAGAACGGAAAAAGTCACCCCATCTATTATCCACCCAGATCAAACCGGTTTAATTAAAGGTAGACTTGCCTCCACCAACCCACGTAGACTTTTTTTTACTTAAACGGATAGTTTAAAGTTTTTGAACTTTACTCCGTTATACAAAACAAGAGACGATGATCTTCAACACTGGATGAACTTACTACTATCCGTTATGGACAGAATATCAGTCATCAAAATGACAATACTTCATAAATTAAACTATTTATTCACTATGATTCAAATACAACCCACTATCATCTGGTTTAAATCTCTAGACCAGTGGTTCTCAATTCCAGTCCTTGGGACCCCGCTGCTTTGCACATTTTGTATGTCTCTCTTTTCTGACACACTCAGTTCAGTTCATGGAGTCTCTCCTAATGAGCTGATGATCTGGTTCAGGTGTGTTAAATAAGGGAGACATACAAAATGTGCAGAACAGCGGGTCCCGAGGACTGGAATTGAGAACCACTGCTCTAGACTAAACCATTACCAAATTCTACTGGAAAAATAAGACCCCAGGAATTAAAACGACTACCTTACAGAAACCAAAAACACAGCTTCAAAATATGTACAAATGAACTCATCCTAACCCATCAGAAAACATATGGTTGGATGTTGAACAAACAATTTGTTAGGACATTTGCATTTCATACTTACCCTTCTACAGTCAGACAATCAAAACACACCAGCAATAGCAGCAGCTCTGACAGCCTGGTGGAAATGTCATCTAAATACACCCCCATCTGGAATAACCCAGATTTTACAGTTAACAAGAAGCCAATTAACTTCCACACGTGGGCAAAGAAGGGCATCACACAACGTCAACATCTTCCATAATAATAACCTGGCCTCATTTTCCTACTTGGTCCAACAGCATCGGGAGTAAAAAATGTTTTTTTTTTTTTTGGAATACCTATACAGTAAATCAAATCATCTGTCAAATCAAAAATCGACATTCGGATCACTAACCTATATCTCTCTGCTTCAATCTCAGAGCAAATTAAAATACCTCTCTTTAAAAAACTACTCCAAAATATACAAAATTACTCTAAAATTACTCCCGATGACGATTTCTGGACACAAATCTGTATGAAAATCTACGTCATGACAAAAAATGGCAACCTGCAACTCATACAGTATAAGGTATTTATAAGGGAAAACCGTGTATTTTCGTCTAAATAAAAAATCTAAATCAAATTTTCACCTAAATGAGAACTACATAAAGTTTTCTAAACTCATAAAGTTTAATAAAGTTTTCTAAACGTTCTTCACTTCTGAATGAGTGAGTGCTGTTTAAAATGATGTATTATGTACATAAAATGATGACCCTAAAAAGGGCCAACTTTACTGAAATCACTCATGAAAATGTCAAATATCTGTGATGATCGTATTGTGGGAGGATTGAATTGTGCTGAATATCAGTGATGTTAGGTTAATCGAGTGTTATAATCCATGTTTGAACAAATGCCTGTCAGAGAGACACAAACTATACTGAACCTCGTTTAGAAAACAAATTTACATCTTCAGAATGAAACTAAAGTCACAAGCCTGTGGATTCAGATATTTGCATGATCATCTGATATAACAGCTTGACAAAATTCACGCACACTAATGTGGAACATATTTGGTTGATGAAAATGCAAGACACGCAAACACTGTGACAAAATCAGCTAATGACTTGTTCTCAATGTGTTATCTCTGAGAGCCTCTCATGTGATTGTAATGAAAATAATACAATTTCTTCATCATGATGGACTTTCAGTGGCTCCAAAAACATTTACTGACTTTTGTCAATCTTATAAACATGTGAATGGGATTTTCTGTATGGGAATATTAATCTATACTGTATATTGCAAAATAATCTAACTATTGTGTAACAAACAGGGTTACAGGGTTATGCTTTCATTGGCATCTTGCTATATTTATATAGTTCTCTGTGAACAAATGTGACTTGATAAACTGGACCTGACTGTAAAGGAACACTGAAATTTACAGGTAAAGCCCAAAATAACATGCTTTGCATGTCTGCAAATGAACTGTATGTCATTGTTCCAGCGGCTCTGAGCTGCGGATCATAATCGTACGGTGAACTTCATATGTGAACAGATAAAAATCTCTCTCCTCTTAGAATGTGGACTTCACATCTCAAGAATGAAATAAGAAAATGCTTGCAATTTTAAGATTTATCACCAATATCTGTAGAAAAGAAAATTCTACTTTTTGTCTCTATCAGGCTGTTTTTGGGAATTATGTCTTGGAAAAAGCAGAATTTGCTGTGGCTGATGATCGTTTGTTGTGGATCAAGCCAGATAAGTATGTTGCTTTAAACAATAAATTGCAATTATTAACTTCAAAAGAAAGTCTATAATGCCAGTGAATTTGTTGTATGGTGAGCAAATTTTGTTGTTGTTGAAAAAGTAAGTAAAAAAATAAAATAAAAATCACATTCTATGATTTTGTTATATTGTTGTTTTATAACATTGTCACATTCAGTTTTAGTTTGGTTTGGATTAGTGGATTAGTTTCATTAGTTATATAGTTTCCAGTCTGTTCCCTTTTGAATTGGAACTCGCACTGTGTCCCCTAGAGGACACTTTGGGGAATGCCTACACACGACACCACACTAAACGCAATTGAGTCTAAACACGGCAATGAACTGCCGGCGTAACATTGGCCGGCGACAGCCTGTGATGTCACTACAGGTGTGACCGTGAGTATAAAAGGGCACCTGTGAAATACGTCATCCTCTTTCTTGTCTTCAGGAGACCGTTTGTTTAAACGTGTGTCTAATAAGGCGAATATGGCAAGCACTAGCTCGAAAAGCTTTCGCAGGTGTGTTCATCCATGTCAGCGTTATCTGACACCCGATGACACACGTGACGTGCGTTATTTGCCTGGGCGAGGAGCATGCACACTCAGTCCTTGAGGGGGCTGTTTGTGTGCATTTTGAACGCTTCTCAATGAAGAAACTTCGCTCTTATTTGTCCATCTTCTTGAGGGAGGTGGAACAACCATCTGTGCCTCACGTTTCAGGACCTGCTGTGGATGAGGCAAGTAGGAGACATATTGTGGGGTTCAAAGGTGGAGCTTGCTCGAATTTGAAAGAGGTATGAGTAAATCTAATTCGGCGGCGGCTGACGAGGGCAAGTTGCTAGATTTTGATGACAAGGATGTTTTGAGCCAAGATGAGCAGAGGAGGTTGTTGAGCTGAAGATGCTTCTGAGCACTCTCAGCTCACCTGCCCCGCATATGACGACCTGCTGAATGTTATGTCCGGCGCTACGAACAGGTTAAGATCTTCTGTCCATTCGCTCACCGCCCACTTCGTATGAGCCTTCCCTTTCACACTGAAGTGGAGAGATTCTGGAGAAAGCCATATTCATCTTGCATCCATTATACTCAAGCAAACTATGCTGATGTGAAGAGGACCCGTTTATCCCGTGTTTATCCTTGCTTGTTTCCTGGTTTTGATTTGTTTATTAAAGGAGAACTCCGGTCAATTTTAACATTGAGCTCATTTTTTTGTAAATTTGGAGTGCTGTCAGTACAGAGAACAATGACAAAAATCGGTGTTGCCTACACCGTGTTATCCTCTTTTTAAAATTTGCACCCTGTTGACTTAAATGGGTCAAGTTTTAAACCTGCTTTTAGCCTGTTAACATCCTTGATGTGTCATTACAAGTGCACAGCCAATGTGAGTGATTCCTTCAGAGTGAACACGGTGAATCTGACTGCAGTAGATGTGAAAGATATGAATAAAAGTGATGTTAATTCAGCCAGCGCACATACCTGTATTTACTTCCTATTTTCGGTCGAAGTCCACAGTAGTCGATTGTCGAGTTCACGCGCGTAATCATAGGTAACTAAGAGACAGTGGAGACTCAGACTGTCAGCAGTCAGCCGATGACGGTGCTGTGTGGTGTTCTGAGAATATCAGCTCAAATGGATAGTTCATCCGAATCCGATGTTGAACACACGGAGGAGTTTTTTTAACTCGACAATCGACTACTGTGGACTTCGACCGAAAACAGGAAGTAAATACAGGTATGTGCGCTGGCTGAATTAACATCACTTTTATTCATATCTTTCACATCTACTGCAGTCAGATTCACCGTGTTCACTCTGAAGGAATCACTCACATGGCTGGGCACTTGTAATGACACATCAAGGATGTTAAGAGGCTAAAAGCAGGTTTAAAACTTGACCCATTTAAGTCAACAGGGTGCAAATTTTAAAAAGAGGATAACACGGTGTAGGCAACCGTCGTTTTGTCGTTGTTCTCTGTACTGACAGCACTCCAAATTTACAAAAAAATTTGCTCAATGTTAAAATTGACCGGAGTTCTCCTTTAAAGCGGGGCTCAGTAGTTTCGGGATTTCTTCGCTGTATTCTCGCTTTTTGCCATGCTTTTTGCTCGCAGGTTTCTCTCTAGAGCTCCCCCCACAGCTTCGGAATAGCTATTTGACAACACTGTTGTAAAAACTCGTTGGCGATTCTCAGACACCAGAGGCTAGTAGATCAACGACATCAAAGCAGATGGGACATTCTTTAAAACGTCTTCTTCATTCGGGTTCGAACAGCGTGAGGGAGCGCAATAATGACAGCATTTTAGCAGATTTATTTTGGCCGTAAAACAATTGTTTACATCGCGAGACCTGATATCACGCGATACTTCCTGACGCGGCGACCGGCAGCCCGCCAGCTCAAAGTTGCAAGTGCGGATTTTCCGCTCACGGGCACCAGGGGGGTGCAAAACGACCACCATTCAACCCGAAATAAGCAATATAACCATTCCAATGACTCCGAAGCTGTTCAGTTAAGGTAAAAAAGTTACTTAGTTCACCTTTAAAGAATACGACCACATCTAGATCCGCTTGCATCGACTCCTCTTCCTTGCCTGACCTGAACGTCACAATCATTACATAATTGGTTCTTAATGTTATCTTTGTGCAAGTTGCTCAAAAATATACTAGTTGGTGACAATTTAACAGATGCATGTTTCTGGGATTCAGGTGACACAGGTAGATGTGAAATATACACTGCTATCGTGACCATAGGATTAATTGTACATTTATTATCTGAATGTTCTTCATTTTTTCCATCTCAACCAGCTTGTGGTACAGAAATTAAGAACGTTTGCACAATGAATGTCAAAATAAACACATCTTGTCTAGGTAAAAACATTTATTTATTTTATATATTTTATTTCATTTGAACTGTTCTTGAGATCTAAACTCTTTAGAAAGTATTTTGTTTAAACAATTAAACAATCTTATCTCTGTTCTCTTGCGCTGCGAAACAGATGGCAAAAAACAAAGTTTCAACATAACAAATTATGGAGGGAAATATGAAGTAAGAATGGATAAAATAAGTGCAGACATAGAGCTGTGGTTTTTGCCAAATGAATTGAATTGTCTGCAATCACAAGAACAAAATACAGGTGAGTGTCATCCTAAATTTAATGACGTTTTAACACACAACTCATAAGTGCAAATGTGTTTTAGTGTTCTCTCTGGTTTCCAGGGCGCTGCGAAAAAGATTGCAAAAAACAAAGTTTCAACTTAACAAATTATGGAGGGAAATATGAAGTAAGAATGGATAAAACAAGTGCAGACCTAGAGCTGTGGTTTTTGCCAAATGAATTGAATTGTCTGCAATCACAAGAACAAAATACAGGTATGTGTCATCCTAAATCTAATGACGTTTTAACACACAAGTGGAAATGTATTGTAATGTTGCCATGATTGATCATTAATATCAGTGATGATGAAGTTACCACTGTTGGTCAATCAATGCAAAACCAATACAGATCCTAACACACCTAAGACAAACTGTTTGAATGGAGTCTGTGTTAATAGTCTTCTAATCACTGTAATGTGTTTGAGTTTGGAAGAGCAGATTATGGTAAAGACTATTTTAGACTAGTTATATTTAGTGAGTTTTGTAAAAACTCTCTCCCCTTCAGCTGGTTTATTAGCACAGACTGTGACCACCCCCGTCTGCAAACCAGTCTGCACCCTTAATGGAAACTCACCATCCGGTAAGATTTTGTCCACTTTTACAGTGTTTATTAATGTCAGTATTATATTTTCAATTATGGCAGAACAGTGGTTATTTAACAGGACAGGTGTAACTTACCATTATGGGAATGTGTCTGTGCTGATATCTGCAATATTTATATAATGTTTTTATGTACATTATTTCATTTATGTCGTTTTCCTGTGTTATATTCTCCTGGCAATAAGTATGAAACAAAAGAAGCAAGTAGAAGTTTAACCTTGTCTTATTATTGGGAGATATCAGGGTCCCTGGTTCTGCCATTGGAGAAAGCATGATGGTCAACTTGGATCACGTGTGCCTTGATAACCAATCACATTACAGCCTTGACGTCACTGAATTTCATTCAGAGTTGTAGGACAGTCAATCACTGTTTATGGATACCATAGAAAAGAATGAGAAGTGACGTAAACTAAATCATATCTGTTGCGCAATTGTCTGTGACTTCTCTTATAAAACAGCATTTTTTTTTGGTGTAAACTCTACAAATAGATCAATCCAAAATTTATGTTTAAGAGTGAAGATGTGAAGTGAAGATTCATGGTGAAGATTAGCCATGGGCTGTCGATTCATTAAATGATAAGCCTCACAAAATGGCCTCTGGTCTCCATCCCTTTAACCATAACGTTGGCATGCATTACGTTATTATTTTTTTATTTTTTTGCTAACCTTTCAAGGCTACCCTAGCTAACCTAGCAGGTGGGGCAGAGCTCCACTAAAATATTCATCCAAAACATAGACTTCTATATAAACTAAATCAATTATAAATTGTAAATGTGTTCAGCATTATGCAACAAATATTTTTCGGATTTTCTAGACTATTAAAAGTAAACATTTCAAGCTTTCTAAAGATATATTGCTCATGTCTGTGAGGCAAGTAGCCTTTTTGTGATGCGCTCCATTTCAAAGAGACCGAGACGGGACTAACTCCCTACCCCATTCAGCTCCAGCCAACTGTAGCTGCCTGGTTTAAAAAAGGTTGGACTCTTCGACTGATGATTCTCACACACTTTATTTGAATGTCCGTCATCACATACGATCACCGTTGGACATCATTTACTCGTTGAGAATCAACGTAAAAGCTTGTACAAAAGAAAACAAAATACCAAAATGAATAAACCTTGAAATAAACATACATCAAAACCACATAAGTAAAGATTAAATGACTTAAACATACCTAAACATTATACAAAACAACCAACAATTAATCTTAATACAAAAAAATAAATCAAAACAAAACAAAAGATAGCAGGAAGTCTATAACCGTACCTTGTTCTCCATTTAAACCAGGAGCTAAATCCTTTTAAACTCCTTGCAAACCGTAAACCTTTGATACCACAACCATGTGTACGTCTGGGTCTCGTTCCATACTGAAATGTTTGGACCATATGCGCATTATATCCGCTCACGCGGGCGAACGTCAAAATAAAAGACCTCCGTTACCATAACACAAATGAAACCCAATATAAAAAAAATAAATAGATACCATACAAAAATAAATAAATAAATTTAAGGACTATATTATTTACATTTCAAAACAGACAATATAACAGTCATTAACACTCCCACCAAATTATGAGTGCAAATCTCATACCAAAATGTACAAGCACGAATAATTTCCTTTTATCCTATGGTATGGTATCTATTTATTTTTTTTATATTGGGTTTCATTTGTGTTATGGTAACGGAGGTCTTTTATTTTGACGTTCGCCCGCGTGAGCGGATATAATGCCAGCAGCCATATCTCCCTGTAGCCCAAGACTGGTTGCCCACTGAAGCTAAGCAGGGCTGAGCCTGGTTAGTACCTGGATGGGAGACCTCCTGAGAAAACCAGGTTGCTGCTGGAAGAGGTGTTAGTGAGGCCAGCAGGGGGTGCTCACCCTGTGGTCTGTGTGGGTCCTAATGCCCCAGTATAGTGACGGGGACACTATACTGTCAAAGAGCACCGTCCTTCGGATGAGACGTTAAACCGAGGTCCTGACTCTCTGTGGTCATTAAAAATCCCATGGCATTTCTCGTAAAGAGTAGGGGTGTAACCCCGGTGTCATGGCCACACACCATTGGCCCTTACATATCATGGCCTCCTAATAATCCCCTTACATTGAATTGGCTCTATCACTCTCTCTCCTCTCTCCACCTATATCCGGTGTGTGGTGAGCGCACTGGCGCCGTTGTACTGTGGCTGCCGTCGCATCATCCAAGTGGATGCTGCACACTGGTGGTGGTTGAGGAGAGATCCTCTGACATGATTGTAAAGCGCTTTGGGTGTACAGTAGTGCATATGAAAGCGCTATATAAATGCCTGATTCTATTCTATTCTATTCTATTCTATCCCCATTTATGCATTTTTTTTTCTTGTTTTTCACCTTTTTCTATTTTTTTTTTTTTTTTTTTTTTACAACTCAACCAACATTAAAAATTCTAACCCATGAGTTAAATTAAAATGATACTCATTGACCTTTCAATATCTCAATGGGAAATGTTCGAATGAAGAACACTAATGTCCCTCCATTAGTAAAATTAATTTTTGCACTGGTCTTTCAATTATGGACGGTTTGTTAACACGCTTGCCTTCTGCATTAAGCTTTGGGTCGCCTAGACAAATCTTGGCTCTTCTTACAAGCCCGTCGTCACTAGTCACAGAATCTGGAAAGGTTGAGCGGCAAAGTCTACCTCCCACCCTGAGTAAACCGTCTTTATCCATGAAAGGGCCAAGAGAGTACAATGCACTCCGAGATGAGATATTTCTTCCACTCTTAATCACTTTCAGATCATCCTTGTAGGAAGTATCTTGCAGACATTTGATTATGTGAAGTTCTGCCTTTTGTCGCTCGGACACAGTACTGAGATGATTAGATTTGTCTTTGCTAGCTCTCCTTAGAAGACCAGCTACAGCTCTGATTGCTTTTGACCAAGAAGAAAACTTTGAAAGAAGGTCTATCAAGCTCAGATTCCTTGTGCAATCAGTATTCAAAGTACAACATATTTTTACCTCCGGATCTCCAAGCAGAAGTTCAGGAACATGTTCTTCTGGTACAGACATTTCTTCATCCCACAAGAACTTAGGACCAGTGAACCAGTTTGAGGTGAATAACTCCTTCGCTGTTAAACCTCTGGATGCATGATCAGCAGGGTTTTCCTCTGTTGGAACATATTTCCACTGCTGGGGAGTCGTACTGAGGTGTATTCTTTGCACTCGATTGGCAACAAAAGTGTGAAATCTGCGTGCCTCATTACTTATATATCCCAATACTACTTTAGAGTCTGTCCAAAATGTCTCCTTGACAACAGCATAATCCAGTTCTCTCTTAAGCATACTGCTCACTTTAACAGAAACAACGGCAGCTGTTAACTCTAATCTGGGGATTGTTGTAACTTTAAGAGGTGCAACTCTTGATTTCCCGACAACCAGTGCACAGTGAATATCTCCATCCTCATTTTTAAGTCTCAAATATGAACATTGACCATATCCATGGACACAAGCATCAGAAAAGTGGTGCAATTCAATTTGAATAGCTCTTCCGAAACTAGAGGGTGCATACGTTCGTGGTACATCTATTTTCTGCAGATGGTTTAAATCTCGTCTCCATCGCTCCCACCTTAAATTCAGTTCATTTGATAGAGGGTCATCCCATCCACTGCCACGCTTGCATACATCCTGCAGTATTCCTTTTCCACTCAACAGCACGGGTGCAATAAGTCCCAGAGGATCATAAACGGAAGCAACAGTAGACAAGATGCCACGTCGAGTAACAGGTTGATCTTTTAACTGAACTTTAAACTTGAAACAGTCCGATTCTCTTTCCCATTGTATGCCAAGAGTTCTTTCCAGGGGTAACTCATCAAATGAAAGATCAACATTCTTCACATCAGAGATTCTTTCTGAGATGGGAATGCTATCCAGCACTACTTTACTGTTTGACACAAATTTGTGGAGCCGCAGGCCACCTATAGCACAAAGCTGCCGTGCCTCATCTGCAACTTTAACAGCTTCTTCAGCATTCTCAACACTGATCACTCCATCATCCACATAGAAATTTCTTCTCACGAACTGTGAACCTAGTGGATACAACTCGCTGTTTTCAGTTGCAAGATGTTTCAAGCCATAATTTGCACACCCTGAGGATGAGGTGGCACCAAAGAGATGAACCTTCATATGAAACTCACTTGCGGGCTGGTTGAGATTGCCATCTTTCCACCATAGGAAGCGCAGGAAGTCTCTATCAGATTCGTTGACATGAAACTGGTGGTACATTTTCTCTACATCACACATGAGTGCAACGGGATGTTGACGAAATCGAATTAAGATGCCAATTAGACTGTTTATCAGGTCGGGACCTTGAAGCAGGAAATCATTCAAAGAATACCCCTTATACCTGGCAGAGCAATCAAACACTACCCGCAATTTATCTGCCTTTTTTGGATGGAAGACACCGTGGTGCGGTATGTACCAGGTTTCTCCCTCCTTGCCGTTGTCACGTACTTCCTCCGCATCTCCTCTCTGCAAGATTTCATTCATGAATTCATTATAATGTTTTTTATACGTCTCATCTTTAGTCATCTTTCTTTTGAGATGGTTGAGTCTGATAATGACACCTTGTTTATTGTTTGGTAAGTTAGGCCTCACTTTAAAAGGAAGTGGCATTTGGTAATGGCCATGAACATTCCTCTGTATACCTTCCTTTAATTTTTCGAGAAAAAGGACATCGTCCTGGGAAACCTTTGCACTCTCTTCTTCAGTATCTTTAAAATCACCCTCAAGGACACGAATGACATCACCTGGCGTGATAGAAGGGAGCTCCTTAACCGCAATGCGGTGACACAATCTACTGATTTCAGGTAGATCAAGGTGTGGTGAAGAACAACCTACTATGCTCCATCCTAAGTCTGTCCGAATGGCGTAGGGTTCATCATCTCCTCCCACTATTACTTCTCTGGGGATCATTGACCTTGAACAATTGTAACCTATTAAGAGAGCAACATCACAGTTCTGGAATGGAGGTATCCTGTCCGCAATGACGGTGAGATGATTCCAGTTTTTAGCGACTTCACAAGTTGGAACATGACTACGATTAGCTGGTATGCAGTCTTTGGTGTAAGCAGGTGGTAAATCAATATAATTACCAGATTCGTATGCTCTCACTTGGAGTCCTGATACTCTCTCACTCTGCAGGATGGTATCTTTTCCAAGCATGGTGGTAAGCTTCAATTTTACTGGAAACGTTGTTGCCTGTAGAGCATCGCTCACTTCTCTGTCAATAAACGTAGTATCACTCTGAGAATCCAAAAGTGCATATATCAGTTTCTCACAACTTGGATTTTGTTTTACAGATACCCAGACAGGTACAATCATTGAAGTATAAGTATTTCGCTCTTCCACGTTTACACTCAAAGTCACTGCATTCATTGTACCATCAGGGTCACTTTGAGTCTGAACAGCAGAAGATAAAGTCTTTACCACTTTCACAAAGTTGTCGTTGTGTAAACTAGTTGGATGCTTCCTTTTACAGGTATTACAAGTGAGACGATAACGACACTCCTTTGCACTGTGACCAGACTTCAAGCATCCATAGCAAAGCCTCTTCTCTTGGATAAATTTCCGTCGCTCCTCCAATGGTTTAATGAGAAAGCTGAAACAATTGTCAAGTTGATGGTTATCTTTCTGGCAAAGCATACACAACATTTTATTCACTGGTTTGACAGCTTTTTGACTCTCGATGTTTGCGTGAGTAGTGAAAACTCTAACTCTGTTTCTTGTAGTTGTTTTCAGATTTGCCTTTTCAGTGACAGGTTCTGCAACGTGAAGGGCATGAAATGAGGTAACTGGGTTGCATGCAATCTCTGCTTCATTAGACACAAAGGCAGCAAATTCTTTAAAACTGGGATACTCGTGACTTTCAGAGAGAGATTGCGTAACTCGACGATTCCATCTGCTAATTGCCCAATCGGGTAATTTCAGCACAAGTTTCTGATTTTCTTGGTAGTCATTTAAAATTTGAAGGCCTTTGACATGTGGCATGGCACCTTGGCATGCATTTAAAAAGTCAGAGAAGGTTTGAAGACCAATGGCATCCTTTTGATGAATTTTAGGCCAGCTTGCCAGCTTTTCTCTGAACGCTTTTTGTATCACGAATGGTTGGCCATAACGATCGTTCAATCTGCTCCACGCATCTTTATAGGCTTCATCATCTGTTCTGAAGAATGTTCCTTCCAAAGCTTTCCTAGCAGGACCACTCACATATTTCTTGAGGTAAAACATCTTATCAGCAGGAGAGACAGTTTTCTTGTCAATAAGTGCAATAAAGGATTGCTTAAACTCAATGAAATGAATGGGGTCACCGACAAAAACAGGAGGCTCTGGCACCGGCAACTTACTCATGGTCAGGCCATCTTGAAATGCTTGAACAAGAAGCGGTATATCAGTTGCTGATGCTTTAACTCTCTCCCTTTTAGTTTCATGACACACTCTTTGAAACGTTTCTTGCCTTTTCACATTTGTTTGAGAGAAATCTGATTCTGATCCGTTTATACTGCTACAATCTTTGGACAAGTTAGTCTTTTCTTTCTCAACCTCTTGATTATAGACTTCTAGTTTAGCTTGAGCTGCTTTCAGATCCTTTTGTGCTTTAATCTGCTCTAGTTCCTTCAACTCGACGTCAAGAGCCCTTTTATGTTGTTCTTCTAACTGCTTTATCTTTTCTTTTTGCTTTGATTCTTCTAGCAAAACATTATATGCAGCTTGCTTAGCTGCCACTTCTGCTGCAGCGTCTATACGTTTGGCTTCTAAGCTTGATACAACAGAGTGAGAGTAATTACTAGTTTTCTGACTAACTCGTGAAACCGTTGAACCAAAGATTGAATGGGCATATTGATGGTCTAATAAGGTACGAAGACGACTTCTCTCCCTTTCACCATCAAAATCTCCATCTAAACCTGTTATTCTTTCATAAATGATTTTAATGATGTCAGCTGTAACTGCTTCACAAGCATCCATTTTTCTCCTCATTTCAATAGCAGGTGATACACGCTCTCTAAAGTCTTTGTAAGCATTCAGAACTTTGTTTTTGGCCGCCTCCAAAGTATCAATCAAAATAGCTAATTGAGTCCCTAGTGCGTCTGATTTAAGATGCTCACGTGCACTACGAGCTTCTATTTTCCATTGATTATATAAAGATACAACCTTTTTCTCCTTCTTTGATAGCTCTTCTTGCTGATACGCTAACATTTTTTGAGTAGGGACATGCGTGCGCTTTGAATGGCGTGTACTCTCACTTTGAGTTTCTACATGATGGCTATCAGCTTGCCTATCTGCCTCCTTTGCACCTGCATCTGATTTTGACATTTTCAGTTCACCAAATTACATAACATTATTCACATTTAAAATTCAAATCAATTTGTTAAAGTATGTTCAGCAAGTTCACTTTAACCACATGTGCTGAAACATAACCCTTAAAAGTGAAACTCGTTTGATACACTTTAGTCCTTTAGTCCATTAATAGACGATCTACACGCGGCAATGTCCATTCAACCTTTAAATCAGACACGATAAATGAGAAAAGATTTCTCTTCAGAGTTCATTTCATATCTTTGTCTTTGGTACTCACTGCGATCCACCAAACAATTTGGAACAGTTCACTTCCCTTAATCAGTTCATTAAATCGCTCCAACTGCTGCCCGTAGGTTTGTAGAGCCGTCCGCTTGAACTTCACTTGAAACTTGATCCATCTAGAAAACAGTCAATCACCTAGTCCACGACGAGCGCGCCGACATTAAAGTTCCTCCATCAACCATGGCGTTCCTTGAAGCAACACAGCGGTTTGATGATGGCAAGCTTTTACTGTAGCTGCCTGGTTTAAAAAAGGTTGGACTCTTCGACTGATGATTCTCACACACTTTATTTGAATGTCCGTCATCACATACGATCACCGTTGGACATCATTGACTCGTTGAGAATCAACGTAAAAGCTTGTACAAAAGAAAACAAAATACCAAAATGAATAAACCTTGAAATAAACATACATCAAAACCACATAAGTAAAGATTAAATGACTTAAACATACCTAAACATTATACAAAACAACCAACAATTAATCTTAATACAAAAAAATAAATCAAAACAAAACAAAAGATAGCAGGAAGTCTATAACCGTACCTTGTTCTCCATTTAAACCAGGAGCTAAATCCTTTTAAACTCCTTGCAAACCGTAAACCTTTGATACCACAACCATGTGTACGTCTGGGTCTCGTTCCATACTGAAATGTTTGGACCATATGCGCATTATATCCGCTCACGCGGGCGAACGTCAAAATAAAAGACCTCCGTTACCATAACAAAAATGAAACCCAATATAAAATAAAAAAAATAGATACCATACAAAAATAAATAAATAAATTTAAGGACTATATTATTTACATTTCAAAACAGACAATATAACAGTCATTAACACCAACCAATCAGAGCACATTATGCATTTCAGAAGGAGGGGCCTCATAGAGACAGGAACTAAACAGAGCGTTACTGACAGAGTGGGAACAAAATGTCAACAATGTCAAATATGGGGATAATAATGAACATTCAAGCTTGAAAACTTGTTCTAGTTGAGCCCAAAAACAAAAAAAGGGCATAACATGGCCTCTTTAACTCTCTTTGGTTTATTCCTCTGCTGTTCTTTTATTACATTCCTGATTGTATCTGATGACTATTCAATGCAGAAATCTTATTGCTTTAAACTCGTCCAGCTGATGTTAAATTTTGTGTTGTCATGGTCTCTTGAGGTTGTCTGAAATTCCCTTCTGTTGATCCAAAGACGACATGTGAAAAAGCTACATTTGACAATGATACATTCAGCGGTAAGGATTCATTATTCATGCATTCATTAACATGCATTCATCATAGTGTAGGTTTATGAATAAACAACAATATATTAGGATCATTTTAATTTGTGAGATCCAAATACACAGACATATAATTAAAATTCATCTCTTATTTAATACTTTGTGTTGAAGGAAAAGAAGAAAGCAAATGCGTTCTGCATTTTAAAGGGACAGAATGGATCTGTGTCATCTGTGTTGATGAAAGATCAACTACTGTCACACCACTGTCACACACCACTACTAACAATCCAACAACCAGTTTCACACTATCGGAGACAACTAACAATCCAACTACCAGTTTCACATCATCTGAGACAGCTAACAATCCAACTAACAATCCATCTACCAGTTTCACACAATCTGAGACAACTAACAAACCAACTACCAGTTTCAAACCATCTGAGACAACTAACAATCCATCTACCAGTTTCACACAATCCGAGACAACTAACAATCCAACAACAAGTTTCACCTCATCTGAGACAACTAACAATACAACTAACAATCCATCTACCAGTTTCACACAATCTCAGACAACTAACAATCCATCTATGAGTTTCACACAATCTCAGACAACTAACAATCCAACTACTAGTGTCACATCATCTGAGACAGCTAACAATCCAACCAACAATCCATCTACCAGTTTCACACAATCTGAGACAACTAACAAGCCATCTACCAGTTTCACACAATCTCAGACAACTAACAATCCAACTACTAGTGTCACATCATCTGAGACAACTAACAATCCAACAGCCAGTTTCACAACATCTGAGACATCTAACAATCCAACAACCAGTTTCACAACATCTGAGACAGCTAACAAACCAATAAAAGGTTTGACATCATTTGAGACAACTAATAATCCAATAGCTAGTTTCACACCATTTAAGACAACTAACAATACAACTAACAATACAACTACCAGTTTTACACCGACTGAGACAACTAAAAATCCAACTACTAGTTTCACAACATCTGAGACAACTAACAATCCAACAACCAGTTTCACACCATCTGAGACAACTAACAATCCAACTACCAGTTTCACAAGATTTGAGACATCTAATAATCCAACAACCAGTTTCACAACATCAGAGACAACTAACAATCCAACTACCAGTTTCACAACATCTGAGACAACTAACAATCCAACTACCAGTTTCACACCATCTGAGACAACTAACAATCCAACTACCAGTTTCACAACATCTGAGACAACTAACTACCCAACTACCAGATTCACAACATCTGAGACAACTAACAATCCAACAACCAGTTTCACACCATCTGAGACAACTAACAATCCAACTACCAGTTTCACAACATCTGAGACAACTAACTACCCAACTACCAGATTCACAACATCTGAGACAACTAACAATCCAACAACCAGTTTCACACCATCTGAGACAACTAACAATCCAACTACCAGTTTCACAACATCTGAGACAACTAACAATCCAACTAACAATCCAACTACCAGTTTCACACAATCTGAGACAACTAACAAACCAACAACCAGTTTAACATCATCTGAGACAACTAACAATCCAACTACCAGTTTAACATCATCTGAGACAACTAACTACCCAACTACCAGTTTAACATCATCTGGGACAACTAACAATCCAACTAACAATCCATCTACCAGTTTCACACAATCTCAGACAACTAACAATCCAACTACTAGTGTCACAACATCTGAGACAACTAACAATCCAACTACTAGTTTCACAACATCTGAGACAACTAACAATCCAACAACCAGTTTCACACCATCTGAGACAACTAACTACCCAACTACCAGTTTCACAACATCTGAGACAACTAACAATCCAACAACCAGTTTCACACAATCTCAGACAACTAACAATCCAACTACTAGTGTCACATCATCTGAGACAACTAACAATACAACAGCCAGTTTCAAAACATCTGAGACATCTAACAATCCAACAACCAGTTTCACACC
The DNA here is from genome assembly GCA_021464565.1 of Rutilus rutilus. NCBI lineage: Eukaryota > Metazoa > Chordata > Actinopteri > Cypriniformes > Leuciscidae > Rutilus > Rutilus rutilus. The sequence continues at coordinate 1,316,962 of JAJAQA010000018.1, forward strand.
ATCTGAGACAACTAACAAACCAATAACAAGTTTGACATCATTTGAGACAACTAACAATCCAATAGCTAGTTTCACACCATTTAAGACAACTAACAATACAACTAACAATACAACTACCAGTTTTACACAGACTGAGACAACTAAATATCCAACTACTAGTTTCACAACATCTGAGACAACTAACAATCCAACAACCAGTTTCACACCATCTGAGACAACTAACTACCCAACTACCAGTTTCACAACATCTGAGACAACTAACAATCCAACAACCAGTTTCACACCATCTGAGACAAATAACAATCCAACTACCAGTTTCACAACATCTGAGACATCTAACAATCCAACTAACAATCCAACTACCAGTTTCACATTATCTGCGACAACTAACAATCCAACTACCAGTTTCACACAATCTGAGACAACTAACAAACCAACAACCAGTTTAACATCATCTGAGACAACTAACAATCCAACTACCAGTTTAACATCATCTGAGAAAACTAACTACCCAACTACCAGTTTAACATCATCTGCGACAACTAACCATCCAACTAAAAATCCAACAACCAGTTTAACATATTCTGAGACCACTAACAATCCAACTACTAGTTTCACATCATCTGAGACAACTAACTACCCAACTACCAGTTTAACATATTCTGAGACCACTAACAATCCAACTACTAGTTTCACAACATCTGAGACAACTAACAATCCAACAACCAGTTTCACACCATCTGAGACAACTAACTACCCAACTACCAGTTTCACATCATCTGAGACATCTAACAATCCAACTACCAGTTTCACAACATCTGAGACATCAAACAATCCAACTACCAGTTTTACACCAACTGAGACAACTAACTACCCAACTACCAGTTTCACATCATCTGAGACATCTAACAATCCAACTACCAGTTTCACAACATCTGAGACATCTAACAATCCAACTAACAATCCATCTACCAGTTTCACATCATCTGCGACAACCAACAATCCAACTACCAGTTTCACACAACCTGAGACAACTAACAAACCAACAACCAGTTTCACATCATCTGGGACAACTAACAATCCAACAACCAGTTTCACATCATCTGAGAAAACTAACTACCCAACTACCAGTTTCACACAACCTGAGACAACTAACAAACCAACAACCAGTTTCACATCATCTGGGACAACTAACAATCCAAAAAACAGTTTCACATCATCTGAGAAAACTAACAATCCAACTACTAGTTTCACAACATCTGAGACAACTAACAATCCAACAACCAGTTTCACATCATCTGAGACAACTAACTACCCAACTACCAGTTTCACATCATCTGGGAGAACTAACAATCCAACTAAAAATCCAACAACCAGTTTAACATACTCTCAGACCACTAACAAACCAACTACTAATTTCACAACATCTGAGACAACTAACAATCCAACAACCAGTTTCACACTATCTGAGACAACTAACTACCCAACTACCAGTTTCACATCATCTGAGACATCTAACAATCCAACTTCCAGTTTCACAACATCTGAGACATCTAACAATCCAACTACCAGTTTTACACCAACTGAGACATCTAACAAACCAACAACCAGTTTCACATCATCTGGGACAACTAACAATCCAACAACCAGTTTCACATCATCTGAGAAAACTAACTACCCAACTACCAGTTTCACACAACCTGAGACAACTAACAAACCAACAACCAGTTTCACATCATCTGGGACAACTAACAATCCAACAAACAGTTTCACATCATCTGAGAAAACTAACAATCCAACTACTAGTTTCACAACATCTGAGACAACTAACAATCCAACAACCAGTTTCACATCATCTGAGACAACTAACTACCCAACTACCAGTTTCACATCATCTGGGAGAACTAACAATCCAACTAAAAATCCAACAACCAGTTTAACATACTCTGAGACCACTAACAAACCAACTACTAATTTCACAACATCTGAGACAACTAACAATCCAACAACCAGTTTCACACTATCTGAGACAACTAACTACCCAACTACCAGTTTTACACCAACTGAGACATCTAACAATCCAACTACCAGTTTCACAACATCTGAGACATCTAACAATCCAACTACCAGTTTCACAACATCTGAGACATCTAACTACCCAACTACCAGTTTCACATCATCTGAGACATCTAACAATCCAACTACCAGTTTCACAACATCTGAGACATCTAACAATCCAACTAACAATCCAACTACCAGTTTCACATCATCTGCGACAACCAACAATCCAACTACCAGTTTCACACAATCTGAGACAACTAACAAACCAACAACCAGTTTCACATCATCTGGGACAACTAACAATCCAACAACCAGTTTCACATCATCTGAGAAAACTAACTACCCAACTACCAGTTTAACATCATCTGAGACAACTAACAGTCCAACTACCAGTTTAACATATTCTGAGACAACTAACAATCCAACAACCAGTTTCACATCATCTGAGAAAACTAACAATCCAACAACCAGTTTCACACCATCTGAGACAACTAACTACCCAACTACCAGTTTCACATCATCTGAGACATCTAACAATCCAACTACCAGTTTCACAATATCTGAGACATCTAACAATCCAACTAACAATCCAACTACCAGTTTTACACCAACTGAGACAACTAACTACCCAACTACCAGTTTCACATCATCTGAGACAACTAACAATCCAACTACCAGTTTCACAACATCTGAGACATCTAACAATCCAACTAACAATCCAACTACCAGTTTCACATCATCTGAGAAAACTAACAATCCAACTACTAGTTTCACAACATCTGAGACAACTAACAATCCAACTACCAGTTTCACATCATCTGGGACAACTAACAATCCAACTACCAGTTTCACAACATCTGAGACATCTAACAATCCAACTAACAATCCAACTACCAGTTTCACATCATCTGCGACAACCAACAATCCAACTACCAGTTTCACACAATCTGAGACAACTAACAAACCAACAACCAGTTTCACATCATCTGGGACAACTAACAATCCAACAACCAGTTTCACATCATCTGAGAAAACTAACTACCCAACTACCAGTTTAACATCATCTGAGACAACTAACAGTCCAACTACCAGTTTAACATATTCTGAGACAACTAACAATCCAACAACCAGTTTAACATATTCTGAGACCACTAACAATCCAACTACTAGTTTCACAACATCTGAGACAACTAACTACCCAACTACCAGTTTCACATCATCTGAGACATCTAACAATCCAACTACCAGTTTCACAACATCTGAGACATCTAACAATCCAACTAACAATCCATCTACCAGTTTCACATCATCTGCGACAACCAACAATCCAACTACCAGTTCCACACAATCTGAGACAACTAACAAACCAACAACCAGTTTCACATCATCTGGGACAACTAACAATCCAACAACCAGTTTCACATCATCTGAGAAAACTAACTACCCAACTACCAGTTTAACATCATCTGAGACAACTAACAGTCCAACTACCAGTTTAACATATTCTGAGACAACTAACAATCCAAAAAACAGTTTCACATCATCTGAGAAAACTAACAATCCAACTACTAGTTTCACAACATCTGAGACAACTAACAATCCAACAACCAGTTTCACATCATCTGAGACAACTAACTACCCAACTACCAGTTTCACATCATCTGGGAGAACTAACAATCCAACTAAAAATCCAACAACCAGTTTAACATATTCTGAGACCACTAACAATCCAACTACTAGTTTCACAACATCTGAGACAACTAACTACCCAACTACCAGTTTCACATCATCTGAGACATCTAACAATCCAACTACCAGTTTCACAACATCTGAGACATCTAACAATCCAACTAACAATCCAACAACCAGTTTCACATCCTCTGCGACAACCAACAATCCAACTACCAGTTTCACACAATCTGAGACAACTAACAAACCAACAACCAGTTTCACATCATCTGGGACAACTAACAATCCAACAACCAGTTTCACATCATCTGAGAAAACTAACTACCCAACTACCAGTTTAACATCATCTGAGACAACTAACAGTCCAACTACCAGTTTCACATCATCTGGGACAACTAACAATCCAACTAAAAATCCAACAACCAGTTTAACATATTCTGAGACAACTAACAATCCAACTACTAGTTTCACAACATCTGAGACAACTAACAATCCAACAACCAGTTTCACACCATCTGAGACAACTAACTACCCAACTACCAGTTTCACATCATCTGAGACATCTAACAATCCAACTTCCAGTTTCACAACATCTGAGACATCTAACAATCCAACTAACAATCCAACTACCAGTTTTACACCAACTGAGACATCTAACAATCCAACTACCAGTTTCACACCATCTGAGACATCTAACAATCCAACTACCAGTTTCACAACATCTGAGACATCTAACTACCCAACTACCAGTTTCACATCAACTGAGACATCTAACAATCCAACTACCAGTTTCACAACATCTGAGACATCTAACAATCCAACTAACAATCCAACTAACAATCCAACTACCAGTTTCACATCATCTGGGACAACTAACAATCCAACTAAAAATCCAACAACCAGTTTAACATATTCTGAGACAACTAACAGTCCAACTACCAGTTTAACATATTCTGAGACAACTAACAATCCAACAACCAGTTTAACATATTCTGAGACCACTAACAATCCAACTACTAGTTTCACAACATCTGAGACAACTAACTACCCAACTACCAGTTTCACATCATCTGAGACATCTAACAATCCAACTACCAGTTTCACAACATCTGAGACATCTAACAATCCAACTAACAATCCATCTACCAGTTTCACATCATCTGCGACAACCAACAATCCAACTACCAGTTTCACACAATCTGAGACAACTAACAAACCAACAACCAGTTTCACATCATCTGGGACAACTAACAATCCAACAACCAGTTTCACATCATCTGAGACAACTAACTACCCAACTACCAGTTTAACATCATCTGAGACAACTAACAGTCCAACTACCAGTTTAACATATTCTGAGACAACTAACAATCCAAAAAACAGTTTCACATCATCTGAGAAAACTAACAATCCAACTACTAGTTTCACAACATCTGAGACAACTAACAATCCAACAACCAGTTTCACATCATCTGAGACAACTAACTACCCAACTACCAGTTTCACATCATCTGGGAGAACTAACAATCCAACTAAAAATCCAACAACCAGTTTAACATATTCTGAGACCACTAACAATCCAACTACTAGTTTCACAACATCTGAGACAACTAACTACCCAACTACCAGTTTCACATCATCTGAGACATCTAACAATCCAACTACCAGTTTCACAACATCTGAGACATCTAACAATCCAACTAACAATCCAACAACCAGTTTCACATCCTCTGCGACAACCAACAATCCAACTACCAGTTTCACACAATCTGAGACAACTAACAAACCAACAACCAGTTTCACATCATCTGGGACAACTAACAATCCAACAACCAGTTTCACATCATCTGAGAAAACTAACTACCCAACTACCAGTTTAACATCATCTGAGACAACTAACAGTCCAACTACTAGTTTCACATCATCTGGGACAACTAACAATCCAACTAAAAATCCAACAACCAGTTTAACATATTCTGAGACAACTAACAATCCAACTACTAGTTTCACAACATCTGAGACAACTAACAATCCAACAACCAGTTTCACACCATCTGAGACAACTAACTACCCAACTACCAGTTTCACATCATCTGAGACATCTAACAATCCAACTACCAGTTTCACAACATCTGAGACATCTAACAATCCAACTAACAATCCAACTACCAGTTTTACACCAACTGAGACATCTAACAATCCAACTACCAGTTTCACACCATCTGAGACATCTAACAATCCAACTACCAGTTTCACAACATCTGAGACATCTAACTACCCAACTACCAGTTTCACATCAACTGAGACATCTAACAATCCAACTACCAGTTTCACAACATCTGAGACATCTAACAATCCAACTAACAATCCAACTAACAATCCAACTACCAGTTTCACATCATCTGGGACAACTAACAATCCAACTAAAAATCCAACAACCAGTTTAACATATTCTGAGACAACTAACAATCCAACTACTAGTTTCACAACATCTGAGACAACTAACAATCCAACAACCAGTTTCACACCATCTGAGACAACTAACAATCCAACTACCAGTTTCACATCATCTGCGACAACCAACAATCCAACTACCAGTTTCACACAATCTGAGACAACTAACAAACCAACAACCAGTTTCACATCATCTGGGACAACTAACAATCCAACAACCAGTTTCACATCATCTGAGAAAACTAACTACCCAACTACCAGTTTAACATATTCTGAGACAACTAACAATCCAACAACCAGTTTCACATCATCTGAGACAACTAACTACCCAACTACCAGTTTCACATCATCTGAGACATCTAACAATCCAACTACCAGTTTCACAACATCTGAGACATCTAACAATCCAACTAACAATCCAACTACCAGTTTTACACCAACTGAGACAACTAACTACCCAACTACCAGTTTCACATCATCTGAGACATCTAACAATCCAACTAACAATCCAACTACCAGTTTCACATCATCTGCGACAACCAACAATCCAACTACTAGTTTCACACAATCTGAGACAACTAACAAACCAACAACCAGTTTCACATCATCTGGGACAACTAACAATCCAACAACCAGTTTCACATCATCTGAGAAAACTAACTACCCAACTACCAGTTTAACATCATCTGAGACAACTAACAGTCCAACTACCAGTTTAACATATTCTGAGACAACTAACAATCCAACAACCAGTTTCACATCATCTGAGAAAACTAACAATCCAACTACTAGTTTCACAACATCTGAGACAACTAACAATCCAACAACCAGTTTCACATCATCTGAGACAACTAACTACCCAACTACCAGTTTCACATCATCTGGGACAACTAACAATCCAACTACCAGTTTCACAACATCTGAGACATCTAACAATCCAACTACCAGTTTCACAACATCTGAGACATCTAACAATCCAACTAACAATCCAGCTAACAATCCAACAACCAGTTTCACATCATCTGAGAAAACTAACAATCCAACTACTAGTTTCACAACATCTGAGACAACTAACAATCCAACAACCAGTTTCACATCATCTGAGACAACTAACTACCCAACTACCAGTTTCACATCATCTGGGACAACTAACAATCCAACTACCAGTTTCACAACATCTGAGACATCTAACAATCCAACTAACAATCCAACTACCAGTTTCACATCATCTGCGGCAACCAACAATCCAACTACCAGTTTCACACAATCTGAGACAACTAACAAACCAACAACCAGTTTCACATCATCTGGGACAACTAACAATCCAACAACCAGTTTCACATCATCTGAGAAAACTAACTACCCAACTACCAGTTTAACATCATCTGAGACAACTAACAGTCCAACTACCAGTTTAACATATTCTGAGACAACTAACAATCCAACAACCAGTTTCACATCATCTGAGAAAACTAACAATCCAACTACTAGTTTCACAACATCTGAGACAACTAACAATCCAACAACCAGTTTCACATCATCTGAGACAACTAACTACCCAACTACCAGTTTAACATCATCTGAGACAACTAACAGTCCAACTACCAGTTTAACATATTCTGAGACAACTAACAATCCAACAACCAGTTTAACATATTCTGAGACCACTAACAATCCAACTACTAGTTTCACATCATCTGAGACATCTAACAATCCAACTACCAGTTTCACAACATCTGAGACATCTAACAATCCAACTAACAATCCAGCTAACAATCCAACAACCAGTTTCACATCATCTGCGACAACCAACAATGCAACTACCAGTTTCACACAATCTGAGACAACTAACAAACCAAACACCAGTTTCACATCATCTGGGACAACTAACAATCCAACAACCAGTTTCACATCATCTGAGAAAACTAACTACCCAACTACCAGTTTAACATCATCTGAGACAACTAACAGTCCAACTACCAGTTTCACATCATCTGGGACAACTAACAATCCAACTAAAAATCCAACAACCAGTTTAACATATTCTGAGACCACTAACAATCCAACTACTAGTTTCACAACATTTGAGACAACTAACTACCCAACTACCAGTTTCACATCATCTGAGACATCTAACAATCCAACTACCAGTTTCACAACATCTGAGACATCTAACAATCCAACTAACAATCCAGCTAACAATCCAACAACCAGTTTCACATCATCTGCGACAACCAACAATCCAACTACTAGTTTCACACAATCTGAGACAACTAACAAACCAACAACCAGTTTCACATCATCTGGGACAACTAACAATCCAACAACCAGTTTCACATCATCTGAGAAAACTAACTACCCAACTACCAGTTTAACATCATCTGAGACAACTAACAATCCAACTAAAAATCCAACAACCAGTTTAACATATTCTGAGACAACTAACAATCCAACAACAAGTTTCACATCATCTGAGAAAACTAACAATCCAACTACTAGTTTCACAACATCTGAGACAACTAACAATCCAACAACCAGTTTCACATCATCTGAGACAACTAACTACCCAACAACCAGTTTCACATCATCTGGGGCAACTAACAATCCAATTAAAAATCCAACAACCAGTTTAACATATTCTGAGACAACTAACAATCCAACAACCAGTTTCACATCATCTGAGAAAACTAACAATCCAACTACCAGTTTCACATCATCTGAGACAACTAACTACCCAACTACCAGTTTCATATCATCTGGGACAACTAACAATCCAACTAAAAATCCAACAACTAGTTTAACATATTCTGAGACCACTAACAATCCAACTACTAGTTTCACAACATCTGAGACAACTAACAATCCAACAACCAGTTTCACACCATCTGAGACAACTAACTACCCAACTACCAGTTTCACAACATCTGAGACATCTAACAATCCAACTAACAATCCAACTACCAGTTTTACACCAACTGAGACAACTAACTACCCAACTACCAGTTTCACATCATCTGAGACATCTAACAATCCAACTAACAATCCAACTAACAATCCAACTAACAATCCAACTAACAATCCAACTACCAGTTTCACATCATCTGCGACAACCAACAATCCAACTACCAGTTTCACACAATCTGAGACAACTAACAAACCAACAACCAGTTTAACATCATTTGAGACAACTAACAGTCCAACTACCAGTTTCACATCATCTGGGACAACTAACAATCCAACTAAAAATCCAACAACCAGTTTAACATATTCTGAGACAACTAACAATCCAACAACAAGTTTCACACAATCTGAGACAACTAACAATCCAACTACCAGTTTCACATCATCTGAGACAGCTAACAATCCAACTAACAATCCTTCTACCAGTTTCAAACCATCTGCGACAACTAACAATCCATCTATCAGTTTCACACAATCTCAGACAACTAACAATCCAACTACTAGTGTCACATCATCTGAGATAGCTAACAATCCAACCAACAATCCATCTACCAGTTTCACACAATCTGAGACAACTAACAATCCATCTATGAGTTTCACACAATCTCAGACAACTAACAATCCAACTACTATTGTCACATCATCTGAGACAACTAACAATCCAACAGCCAGTTTCACAACATCTGAGACATCTAACAATCCAACAACCAGTTTCACACCATCTGAGACAGCTAACAAACCAATAACAAGTTTGACATCTTTTGAGACAACTAACAATCCAATAGCTAGTTTCACACCATTTAAAACAACTAACAATACAACTAACAATACAACTACCAGTTTTACACCGACTGAGACAACTAACAATCCAACTACTAGTTTCACAACATCTGAGACAACTAACTACCCAACTACCAGTTTCACAACATCTGAGACAACTAACAATCCAACAACCAGTTTCACACCACCTGAGACAACTAACAATCCAACTACCAGTTTCACAACATCTGAGACATCTAACAATCCAACTAACAATCCAACTACCAGTTTCACATTATCTGCGACAACTAACAATCCAACTACCAGTTTAACATCATCTGAGACAACTAACAATCCAACTAACAATCCATCTACCAGTTTCACACAATCTCAGACAACTAACAATCCAACTACTAGTGTCACAACATCTGAGACAACTAACAATCCAACTACTAGTTTCACAACATCTGAGACAACTAACAATCCAACAACCAGTTTCACACCATCTGAGACAACTAACTACCCAACTACCAGTTTCACAACATCTGAGACAACTAACAATCCAACAACCAGTTTCACACCACCTGAGACAACTAACAATCCAACTACCAGTTTCACAACATCTGAGACATCTAACAATCCAACTAACAATCCAACTACCAGTTTCACATTATCTGCGACAACTAACAATCCAACTACCAGTTTAACATCATCTGAGACAACTAACAATCCAACTAACAATCCATCTACCAGTTTCACACAATCTCAGACAACTAACAATCCAACTACTAGTGTCACAACATCTGAGACAACTAACAATCCAACTACTAGTTTCACAACATCTGAGACAACTAACAATCCAACAACCAGTTTCACACCATCTGAGACAACTAACTACCCAACTACCAGTTTAACATCATCTGGGACAACTAACAATCCAACTAACAATCCATCTACCAGTTTCACACAATCTCAGACAACTAACAATCCAACTACTAGTGTCACAACATCTGAGACAACTAACAATCCAACTACTAGTTTCACAACATCTGAGACAACTAACAATCCAACAACCAGTTTCACACCATCTGAGACAACTAACTACCCAACTACCAGTTTCACAACATCTGAGACAACTAACAATCCAACAACCAGTTTCACACCATCTGAGACATCTAACAATCCAACTAACAATCCAACTACCATTTTCACAACATCTGAGACATCTAACAATCCAACTAACAATCCAACTACCAGTTTCACATTATCTGCGACAACTAACAATCCAACAACCAGTTTAACATCATCTGAGACAACTAACAATCCAACTACCAGTTTAACATCATCTGAGACAACTAACTACCCAACTACCAGTTTAACATCATCTGAGACAACTAACAATCCAACTACCAGTTTCACAACATCTGAGACATCTAACAATCCAACTAAAAATCCAACAACCAGTTTCACATCCTCTGCGACAACCAACAATCCAACTACCAGTTTCACACAATCTGAGACAACTAACAAACCAACAACCAGTTTCACATCATCTGGGACAACTAACAATCCAACAACCAGTTTCACATCATCTGAGAAAACTAACTACCCAACTACCAGTTTAACATCATCTGAGACAACTAACAGTCCAACTACTAGTTTCACATCATCTGGGACAACTAACAATCCAACTAAAAATCCAACAACCAGTTTAACATATTCTGAGACAACTAACAATCCAACTACTAGTTTCACAACATCTGAGACAACTAACAATCCAACAACCAGTTTCACACCATCTGAGACAACTAACTACCCAACTACCAGTTTCACATCATCTGAGACATCTAACAATCCAACTTCCAGTTTCACAACATCTGAGACATCTAACAATCCAACTAACAATCCAACTACCAGTTTTACACCAACTGAGACATCTAACAATCCAACTACCAGTTTCACACCATCTGAGACATCTAACAATCCAACTACCAGTTTCACAACATCTGAGACATCTAACTACCCAACTACCAGTTTCACATCAACTGAGACATCTAACAATCCAACTACCAGTTTCACAACATCTGAGACATCTAACAATCCAACTAACAATCCAACTAACAATCCAACTACCAGTTTCACATCATCTGGGACAACTAACAATCCAACTAAAAATCCAACAACCAGTTTAACATATTCTGAGACAACTAACAGTCCAACTACCAGTTTAACATATTCTGAGACAACTAACAATCCAACAACCAGTTTAACATATTCTGAGACCACTAACAATCCAACTACTAGTTTCACAACATCTGAGACAACTAACTACCCAACTACCAGTTTCACATCATCTGAGACATCTAACAATCCAACTACCAGTTTCACAACATCTGAGACATCTAACAATCCAACTAACAATCCATCTACCAGTTTCACATCATCTGCGACAACCAACAATCCAACTACCAGTTCCACACAATCTGAGACAACTAACAAACCAACAACCAGTTTCACATCATCTGGGACAACTAACAATCCAACAACCAGTTTCACATCATCTGAGAAAACTAACTACCCAACTACCAGTTTAACATCATCTGAGACAACTAACAGTCCAACTACCAGTTTAACATATTCTGAGACAACTAACAATCCAACAAACAGTTTCACATCATCTGAGAAAACTAACAATCCAACTACTAGTTTCACAACATCTGAGACAACTAACAATCCAACAACCAGTTTCACATCATCTGAGACAACTAACTACCCAACTACCAGTTTCACATCATCTGGGACAACTAACAATCCAACTAAAAATCCAACAACCAGTTTAACATATTCTGAGACCACTAACAATCCAACTACTAGTTTCACAACATCTGAGACAACTAACTACCCAACTACCAGTTTCACATCATCTGAGACATCTAACAATCCAACTACCAGTTTCACAACATCTGAGACATCTAACAATCCAACTAACAATCCAACAACCAGTTTCACATCCTCTGCGACAACCAACAATCCAACTACCAGTTTCACACAATCTGAGACAACTAACAAACCAACAACCAGTTTCACATCATCTGGGACAACTAACAATCCAACAACCAGTTTCACATCATCTGAGAAAACTAACTACCCAACTACCAGTTTAACATCATCTGAGACAACTAACAGTCCAACTACTAGTTTCACATCATCTGGGACAACTAACAATCCAACTAAAAATCCAACAACCAGTTTAACATATTCTGAGACAACTAACAATCCAACTACTAGTTTCACAACATCTGAGACAACTAACAATCCAACAACCAGTTTCACACCATCTGAGACAACTAACTACCCAACTACCAGTTTCACATCATCTGAGACATCTAACAATCCAACTTCCAGTTTCACAACATCTGAGACATCTAACAATCCAACTAACAATCCAACTACCAGTTTTACACCAACTGAGACATCTAACAATCCAACTACCAGTTTCACACCATCTGAGACATCTAACAATCCAACTACCAGTTTCACAACATCTGAGACATCTAACTACCCAACTACCAGTTTCACATCAACTGAGACATCTAACAATCCAACTACCAGTTTCACAACATCTGAGACATCTAACAATCCAACTAACAATCCAACTAACAATCCAACTACCAGTTTCACATCATCTGGGACAACTAACAATCCAACTAAAAATCCAACAACCAGTTTAACATATTCTGAGACAACTAACAATCCAACTACTAGTTTCACAACATCTGAGACAACTAACAATCCAACAACCAGTTTCACACCATCTGAGACAACTAACAATCCAACTACCAGTTTCACATCATCTGCGACAACCAACAATCCAACTACCAGTTTCACACAATCTGAGACAACTAACAAACCAACAACCAGTTTCACATCATCTGGGACAACTAACAATCCAACAACCAGTTTCACATCATCTGAGAAAACTAACTACCCAACTACCAGTTTAACATATTCTGAGACAACTAACAATCCAACAACCAGTTTCACATCATCTGAGACAACTAACTACCCAACTACCAGTTTCACATCATCTGAGACATCTAACAATCCAACTACCAGTTTCACAACATCTGAGACATCTAACAATCCAACTAACAATCCAACTACCAGTTTTACACCAACTGAGACAACTAACTACCCAACTACCAGTTTCACATCATCTGAGACATCTAACAATCCAACTAACAATCCAACTACCAGTTTCACATCATCTGCGACAACCAACAATCCAACTACTAGTTTCACACAATCTGAGACAACTAACAAACCAACAACCAGTTTCACATCATCTGGGACAACTAACAATCCAACAACCAGTTTCACATCATCTGAGAAAACTAACTACCCAACTACCAGTTTAACATCATCTGAGACAACTAACAGTCCAACTACCAGTTTAACATATTCTGAGACAACTAACAATCCAACAACCAGTTTCACATCATCTGAGAAAACTAACAATCCAACTACTAGTTTCACAACATCTGAGACAACTAACAATCCAACAACCAGTTTCACATCATCTGAGACAACTAACTACCCAACTACCAGTTTCACATCATCTGAGACAACTAACAATCCAACTACCAGTTTCACAACATCTGAGACATCTAACAATCCAACTACCAGTTTCACAACATCTGAGACATCTAACAATCCAACTAACAATCCAGCTAACAATCCAACAACCAGTTTCACATCATCTGAGAAAACTAACAATCCAACTACTAGTTTCACAACATCTGAGACAACTAACAATCCAACAACCAGTTTCACATCATCTGAGACAACTAACTACCCAACTACCAGTTTCACATCATCTGGGACAACTAACAATCCAACTACCAGTTTCACAACATCTGAGACATCTAACAATCCAACTAACAATCCAACTACCAGTTTCACATCATCTGCGGCAACCAACAATCCAACTACCAGTTTCACACAATCTGAGACAACTAACAAACCAACAACCAGTTTCACATCATCTGGGACAACTAACAATCCAACAACCAGTTTCACATCATCTGAGAAAACTAACTACCCAACTACCAGTTTAACATCATCTGAGACAACTAACAGTCCAACTACCAGTTTAACATATTCTGAGACAACTAACAATCCAACAACCAGTTTCACATCATCTGAGAAAACTAACAATCCAACTACTAGTTTCACAACATCTGAGACAACTAACAATCCAACAACCAGTTTCACATCATCTGAGACAACTAACTACCCAACTACCAGTTTAACATCATCTGAGACAACTAACAGTCCAACTACCAGTTTAACATATTCTGAGACAACTAACAATCCAACAACCAGTTTAACATATTCTGAGACCACTAACAATCCAACTACTAGTTTCACATCATCTGAGACATCTAACAATCCAACTACCAGTTTCACAACATCTGAGACATCTAACAATCCAACTAACAATCCAGCTAACAATCCAACAACCAGTTTCACATCATCTGCGACAACCAACAATGCAACTACCAGTTTCACACAATCTGAGACAACTAACAAACCAAACACCAGTTTCACATCATCTGGGACAACTAACAATCCAACAACCAGTTTCACATCATCTGAGAAAACTAACTACCCAACTACCAGTTTAACATCATCTGAGACAACTAACAGTCCAACTACCAGTTTCACATCATCTGGGACAACTAACAATCCAACTAAAAATCCAACAACCAGTTTAACATATTCTGAGACCACTAACAATCCAACTACTAGTTTCACAACATTTGAGACAACTAACTACCCAACTACCAGTTTCACATCATCTGAGACATCTAACAATCCAACTACCAGTTTCACAACATCTGAGACATCTAACAATCCAACTAACAATCCAGCTAACAATCCAACAACCAGTTTCACATCATCTGCGACAACCAACAATCCAACTACTAGTTTCACACAATCTGAGACAACTAACAAACCAACAACCAGTTTCACATCATCTGGGACAACTAACAATCCAACAACCAGTTTCACATCATCTGAGAAAACTAACTACCCAACTACCAGTTTAACATCATCTGAGACAACTAACAATCCAACTAAAAATCCAACAACCAGTTTAACATATTCTGAGACAACTAACAATCCAACAACAAGTTTCACATCATCTGAGAAAACTAACAATCCAACTACTAGTTTCACAACATCTGAGACAACTAACAATCCAACAACCAGTTTCACATCATCTGAGACAACTAACTACCCAACAACCAGTTTCACATCATCTGGGGCAACTAACAATCCAATTAAAAATCCAACAACCAGTTTAACATATTCTGAGACAACTAACAATCCAACAACCAGTTTCACATCATCTGAGAAAACTAACAATCCAACTACCAGTTTCACATCATCTGAGACAACTAACTACCCAACTACCAGTTTCATATCATCTGGGACAACTAACAATCCAACTAAAAATCCAACAACTAGTTTAACATATTCTGAGACCACTAACAATCCAACTACTAGTTTCACAACATCTGAGACAACTAACAATCCAACAACCAGTTTCACACCATCTGAGACAACTAACTACCCAACTACCAGTTTCACAACATCTGAGACATCTAACAATCCAACTAACAATCCAACTACCAGTTTTACACCAACTGAGACAACTAACTACCCAACTACCAGTTTCACATCATCTGAGACATCTAACAATCCAACTAACAATCCAACTAACAATCCAACTAACAATCCAACTAACAATCCAACTACCAGTTTCACATCATCTGCGACAACCAACAATCCAACTACCAGTTTCACACAATCTGAGACAACTAACAAACCAACAACCAGTTTAACATCATTTGAGACAACTAACAGTCCAACTACCAGTTTCACATCATCTGGGACAACTAACAATCCAACTAAAAATCCAACAACCAGTTTAACATATTCTGAGACAACTAACAATCCAACAACAAGTTTCACACAATCTGAGACAACTAACAATCCAACTACCAGTTTCACATCATCTGAGACAGCTAACAATCCAACTAACAATCCTTCTACCAGTTTCAAACCATCTGCGACAACTAACAATCCATCTATCAGTTTCACACAATCTCAGACAACTAACAATCCAACTACTAGTGTCACATCATCTGAGATAGCTAACAATCCAACCAACAATCCATCTACCAGTTTCACACAATCTGAGACAACTAACAATCCATCTATGAGTTTCACACAATCTCAGACAACTAACAATCCAACTACTATTGTCACATCATCTGAGACAACTAACAATCCAACAGCCAGTTTCACAACATCTGAGACATCTAACAATCCAACAACCAGTTTCACACCATCTGAGACAGCTAACAAACCAATAACAAGTTTGACATCTTTTGAGACAACTAACAATCCAATAGCTAGTTTCACACCATTTAAAACAACTAACAATACAACTAACAATACAACTACCAGTTTTACACCGACTGAGACAACTAACAATCCAACTACTAGTTTCACAACATCTGAGACAACTAACTACCCAACTACCAGTTTCACAACATCTGAGACAACTAACAATCCAACAACCAGTTTCACACCACCTGAGACAACTAACAATCCAACTACCAGTTTCACAACATCTGAGACATCTAACAATCCAACTAACAATCCAACTACCAGTTTCACATTATCTGCGACAACTAACAATCCAACTACCAGTTTAACATCATCTGAGACAACTAACAATCCAACTAACAATCCATCTACCAGTTTCACACAATCTCAGACAACTAACAATCCAACTACCAGTTTCACAACATCTGAGACAACTAACAATCCAACTACTAGTTTCACAACATCTGAGACAACTAACAATCCAACAACCAGTTTCACACCATCTGAGACAACTAACTACCCAACTACCAGTTTCACAACATCTGAGACAACTAACAATCCAACAACCAGTTTCACACCACCTGAGACAACTAACAATCCAACTACCAGTTTCACAACATCTGAGACATCTAACAATCCAACTAACAATCCAACTACCAGTTTCACATTATCTGCGACAACTAACAATCCAACTACCAGTTTAACATCATCTGAGACAACTAACAATCCAACTAACAATCCATCTACCAGTTTCACACAATCTCAGACAACTAACAATCCAACTACTAGTGTCACAACATCTGAGACAACTAACAATCCAACTACTAGTTTCACAACATCTGAGACAACTAACAATCCAACAACCAGTTTCACACCATCTGAGACAACTAACTACCCAACTACCAGTTTAACATCATCTGGGACAACTAACAATCCAACTAACAATCCATCTACCAGTTTCACACAATCTCAGACAACTAACAATCCAACTACTAGTGTCACAACATCTGAGACAACTAACAATCCAACTACTAGTTTCACAACATCTGAGACAACTAACAATCCAACAACCAGTTTCACACCATCTGAGACAACTAACTACCCAACTACCAGTTTCACAACATCTGAGACAACTAACAATCCAACAACCAGTTTCACACCATCTGAGACATCTAACAATCCAACTAACAATCCAACTACCATTTTCACAACATCTGAGACATCTAACAATCCAACTAACAATCCAACTACCAGTTTCACATTATCTGCGACAACTAACAATCCAACAACCAGTTTAACATCATCTGAGACAACTAACAATCCAACTACCAGTTTAACATCATCTGAGACAACTAACTACCCAACTACCAGTTTAACATCATCTGAGACAACTAACAATCCAACTACCAGTTTCACAACATCTGAGACATCTAACAATCCAACTAAAAATCCAACAACCAGTTTAACATATTCTGAGACAACTAACAATCCAACAACAAGTTTCACACAATCTGAGACAACTAACAAACCAACAACCAGTTTCACATCATCTGGGACAACTAACAATCCAACTACCAGTTTCACATCATCTGGGACAACTAACAGTCCAACTAACAATCCAACAACCAGTTTAACATATTCTGAGACAACTAACAATCCAACAACCAGTTTCACATCATCTGAGAAAACTAACTACCCAACTACCAGTTTCACATCATCTGAGACAACTAACAGTCCAACTACCAGTTTCACATCATCTGGGACAACTAACAGTCCAACTAACAATCCATCTACCAGTTTAACATCATCTGAGACAACTAACAATCCAACTACAGATTATCTGAAAGACAATAATGGATATATTAATCCCTCAAAAGCATCGTAAGTGCATGGTTACCAAGTGACTTTCAAAATTAAAACTCTTATCACAGAATACAGAGATATTTTTCAATTTTGCAGAGACGCCTTGGACAATCTGGAGTCTAAGATGGTAGAGATGGAAAACAACAATATAAGCAACACACACATTGTCATGGGGGATGTTATTGGTCTTCTTCACATACAAGACGAGAACACAGAAGCCAGAGACACATGTTACTCTTCAGATCCGGACAGGATAAACGTAAGACTTGAGAAACAATAAAACATGGTATGATTCCTTATTTATTATGCTATTATTTTTTCACAGGTTACTGATTGTCAAAGTGGCCTGCAGACAGACATTCCCTGGTCTGTAAAGATTCCCAGCGAGGCCTTTAATAAATCACGACTGGAAAACCATGGACGCGCGTTACTTGGAGTTCTACGGTTCAAAAACATGGGAAAGGTACATTAAGGAATGTTTATGGGACAGTTCACCCAATAAAATTTACATTAATCTTTTTCCATAATGACTCAAATCTCTTGACCTGGCTGGATATTAGGACATTATGTCATAACCACTCCTGTTATGATGCTTCTATTGTGTTTTTTATACTCTTTGCGATTCTAAATTGTTGTTTGAAAAGAGTTAAAAATTCTACTTTTATGTTCCATTGAAAATGTAACAGCATAAGATACATTTATGTGTTAAAACTATTCTTTTAACAAATGTTTCTTGATCTATTGTATTCATCACACATTTATATTTGATTTGCTCTATTTCTAATTTAGGATGAAACTAAAAATTACACTGTTTTGAACAATGAGGTTTATGGAATAACAATGAGGGCCAATATCTCCAACCTTACCAACAACATAGAAATGTTCTTTACACAGAAAGATCTGGTAATAAAGGTTTTGTTGTGAAACTTTTTTTATATATATAATGACCAGACACTGTGAAAGCAAAATAAAAATGTTCTTACAGGTCGGTGAGGCGTCCTGCAGTTCTTGGGATGGCAAAGGTACATTTATTTATGGATGTATTGATCAGTTTCCAACAGCAAACCTAATTTATTTGATATATTTCATTCCTCGCTCTCTTTTCTTTGAAGGAAATCTTACATGGACGACGTCCGGCTGTGAGACAGAAAAAATCAACAATAACACCATAAAGTGCTCGTGTTCACATCTGACGTTCTTTGCAGTGCTGATGGTGAGAAGCTTCTCAGAGTTTCATTTAAAGACCCCATGAAATCAATATCAGAGTCTTTTAGTCCACTATACTGTTAGACTTTGCCGTAATTTTACAGTTACTTACCGCATAAAAGCCCAGTAAAATACCATTTATATTATTTACGGTTAACTACTGTAATATGCACTGCATTATGGGTATTTTTATGGAATTTACAGTACTTTACTGTTTATGCAAAAGCAGTAGTGCTACTGTAAATGAAGAAGACAGATTTTTTTTAAGTTTGTATATGCATATTGTATTTATGTTTTAGGCATATTAAAATATCATATGATAATGTTTTATATTTTTTCCCCCCATATTGTTCTGCAGATGAAAATTATGAATCTGCATTCTCATTTTTAAGCCATGCAAACACTGGATGTTTAAAAGTTAAATAAAATAAATAAATATATATTTTTTTTATATATATACAAAAATTCACAACTGGTTCCCATACAGGCAATATAAATGATATAATTAAAAAAATATATTTTATTTTAAATTAATATAAACTTTATATATATAAACTTTGCTTACACCTCACAAAATTTAAATTGTTGCAAAGCCCGCGCAACAACCTGGCAGAATGTAAGCTGAGGTTTGTGTGACGTCACGTGTCGAGTGCGCGCTCATAACGGACGTCCCTGCTGAGAGTGGATCGCTAGACGCCAGCTGGGGTTTTTTCTGAGGTAAGTACTTTTTACTGAACAAATTTATTTTATAAGTTACTTTTACAAAGTAAACCATTACCAATATCAATTAAATATAGCTAAATTTATGAAGAAAGTAAATAATAAAATCTAATAGGCTTTTAATAACAGCTCACAGGACAGTCTAATTTTCCTCGAAACTGCCGCTTTAATATCCCATTAAATGCCATAGAATTGACTGACTGCCTTTTCCAGTAGATGGACCCAATCTAATATTTACACAAATAAAGGTTGTCTGTCTTTTTTACGACCATTTATGGCATATTTGACTCGTCAGTTAAATGTGTGGCGTTTTGAAGTAAGTTAGGCCTAGCGCGTTTTCTCAAAGGCATTCTCTCGCGCTCTCTCTGCCCCAGGCCCGGCTCTATGGGGCTGCTATGCACCCTCAAACGCAAGCAAGAGCAGCCTCGATTGATACTGTTATAATATATTGGCGAAACAGATTTGCCAAACCAAACGCTCCAGTGCATATTTGTGCTTATTTGTTTTCGCGCTCTGGAGAACGCAGGAGTTTTTATTCAGTGCCGAATTATGCAGGCTCGCGAAAACTCTCATTTACAAAGTGTAGACAAGATGTAAGAGATGTGACAGCGACATACATAAATGCTGGATTCACTCTGCACAGGAGCGAAATATGACATGTTAAAAAATAGTAAGGCATTTAAAGCAATGTAAAGGCAGACTAATTGAAAAATATTAATTGCAAAATATTTTTTTTAATTCTATGCCAATTATTGGTAAAACTGTCATCTGATTGTGTAATTGATCAATCTAGCAGTCATCCTAGATCTGTCATTTATCATGTTCATAACAAATAGGCTAGTCATTTGCCAATAATCATTGCTGAAAAATAATGTTTCTTCTATTTCTCTTTTCCCTGTGTCAACAGGAGTTAACTACAGCCCAACGGCTCTTTTAAGAGCCTCAGCACTGAGCATCTTTGGCTTTGTAAGTATGTTTTGACTAACTATCAGATGCATTATGTGATTAACATTTTTTTAGGAGCACTTGTGTGAATCAAGAAACATTTCTGATTATTTTCAGTTTTCACTTTATTTCAGGATTCTTTGAATAGAAAGTTCAAAACAACAGCATTTATCTGAAATAGAAAGCACTACTGTTCAGTCAGTATTTTTTATTTTTATTTTTTTGTGTGTTTGAATGAAATTAATACTTTAATTCGCAAGGATGCATTAAATTGACCTAAAGTGACAGTAAAAACATTTGTAATGTTACAAAAGCTTTCTATTTCAGATTTAAGTTTGAAGGGCCATAAAGTTACTCAGTGTACTTTTAACGTAATTGTACATTCAGGCAATTAATAGAGTTCCCTAACAAGGGATGTGCAATAAAGCTATACTATTTAAACTAACTCGACTGGTAATAACTGCTGTTGCACAAGTTGATTCCTCGTCTGTCCATGAACAAATTTAGATTAAATAAACTCATGACCATTTCTCACACATTTTCTGTTTTTTTTTTTTTTTTTTTCTTAGGCGTGCCGCAAGAACACCACGGACACAGTGTAATCACCATGGGAAAATCTCAGAGTAAAACTGGGAGATATGAAAAATTTGATACACCGGTGTATTGCCAGATGAGAAGTTTATCTATGTTTATCTAAGTTTATCTCTTTTAATTCATTTTATAACTGTACTGTACATCTTTTTTCATTGTTTTTATAACTGTTTTAAAGTGCCCCTATTATGTGATTTACTACAACACTTACCTACAACAGGTTTACGTGCATCAAAGGTAAAAAAAAAACTGTTGAATTTTCTCATAATATACATTTGCACATCACCACATTTTTCAAAGATTCTTAAACGGCTCGTCAGATGAATCAATCTCTCTAAATCCCTCCTTTCCACATGCTACTGGCCAGACAGCTCAGTCTGTTGTGATCGGTTTACTGCGTACAGCGCGTGTGTCTTAAACAAAAACACCCATTGCCATAACAACATCAGCTGTCCTGAGGCTTCCTACACCGTAAACTAAACACAGTAACGAACAATGACGTCGATTTTACCATATCAATCCGAACGTGAGTCCAATAATGAAACACTGGAAGAACTAGTTATTCAACCCGAACCTCCATCACAAGGACGACTCAAGCAGGACGTTTCTCAGTGATACACTGCATTAATAGACACAGTTATAGATAATCGTGGCCCACAAACTGATTAGCATAGGTATTTAAGTAAGACAGTAATAACGTGAGTTAGCAGGAGACCTATACAATATAAAACTCAAAACTACTCCATCTTCCAAGAGCAAGCAGTTTGCGAATCCTGCATTGAATTTCGAGATTTGAGACGCTGTCATCAGTGAAATAAAGGGAACACAGCAAAAGTTTAGGATTATACTGCTGTGATATCATGGTAAAGATGAACTTTAACCACTGATTCTTCACATGCTCGTCCTTGGGCAGGGAAAATACAACTGGCTTTACCGTCACATTGTAGAGCACAGCGTCTTCTCAACATGATGCTATCCAGAATCCACAGGGATCAGCTGTAGTGTTTGAGGGGTTTCAAGTTTTCCCTGGTGTCGGCAATATGCTAATGTTTCGTCTTAACATCACAACTAAATGGCTTATGACTCATTTGAAAAACGATTAGGCCTCAGAGGCCTCATTTAAACTGCAGGTCTTGATGCCCAATTCTGATTTGTTGGCTATATTTGTTTGTTTTTTTTACCGTCCGTTTACGTTCTTTCAATTGTGACCCATATCCGAGTCATGTGCCATACTATCTGAAACATTGCGCATAATAGGGTTAAATTATCTTACACAGATGGACGAACGCGAAATATGCTTGATGCTAGTTCTGCGATATATGCGAAGTTCGCCAAACATCACCATGATTATGAGGCCGAGGAGGATGAAAAGTGCCATCATTGCAGCCTGTGCATATGCTTCAGTTATTGTGTGTGAGAGAGATCAGGACTGGTGGGAGCATATTGTGGCGGGCTTTAACGAGAAGCAGTGGGTCCGAAATTTTAGGATGAGCAAGCCAACCTTTGATACGTTGTGTCAACGTTTGTCCACATTCCTCTTCTACGACGACACAACGTTTCGGCAGGCCATCCGTCCCTTTGCAGACGTGCATCGGGGTTTCCCTCGTCATTAAACCGCGGAGAAGTTGCCTAATGCCTCAGAAAATCCGATCAACCTGTTTACATGACAGTCGCATTGGTACATATCCGATTTATATCTGAATTATTTCCACATATGAATGAGGCCTTAAACCGATCTCGAAATATCTGAATTCATGTGTTTTTTTTCCTGTTTACACTGTCATAGAACACATCCGATCTGTGTCACATATGAGCAAAAAATCTGAATTGGGTTACATTTCACTTGTAAACGAGGCCTTAGAGCTGTTACACACTACATGAAAGGTCATTTTCAAAAATCCATAATAGGGGCACTTTAATTTTCCTTGCTTTTATTTTGTGATTATTTTAATTCCTTACTGTGTAAAGCACTTTTAATTGCCAAAGTGTATGAGGTGCTATATAAATAAAACTGCCTTGCCTAATGTTGCATCACAATAAATAAATAAAATGGATGTAATTGATTGTGAGAGTGAATAAAGAATATGCTGATGTACATGGACTCAAGTCGCTTTTTTGGAATTTATTAAATTCAATAGCATTCATGTAAAATATAAATAATAAAATAGTGTAAAATGGGCATAATACTGTAAAATGAAATTGCGGTATGGACATCATACTGTAAAATTAAATTGCAGTAAGGGCATCACTGTAAAATTTAATTGCGGTAAGGGCATCATACTGTAAAATTAAATTGCGGTAAGGGCATCATACCGTAAAACGCATTTACAGGTAAGCTACTGTAAAGGGGAACTTACAGTAACTTACTGGCAATAGTGCTGCCAGTAAGTTACCGCAAAAATACGATAAAATGTCTAACAGTATATGCTAGTGAGCTTGTACAAGTTCAATAAAGAAACTTAACAGATAAATGCATTTAAAATGTAAAGATCTGATTCTTGCTTACAAGCAACAATAGGTTTTTAAAAATCAATCATCTGTGTGTTTCTGTTGTTTTCTCAGATCTCTCCTGCAGATGTAAATGCAAACATCACAGCGCAATATGTGGAATCACTGAGCTTCATCTCTTCTATCGGCTGCGGCATCTCCATGTTTTTTCTGTCCGTCGCTCTGTTCATGCATTTCCTATTACGGTAGAGTCTCTTAAATATAACATATAGTTACTTTAAGTTCTTTGACCATTCGCTTTTGCTCCTCTTTTGGATTAAAGTGTCTGCTAAATGCATAAATGCATGTTAGAAATACAGGTTGTTTTTATATTTGAACAGGAAAGCCAGATCAAACCACGCCACAAAGATCTTGATGAACATGTTTGTGGCTTTATTTCTCCTGAATTTATCCTTTTTGTCAAATGAGAGTGTCGCCAACACAGGAGACAAGGCTGCGTGTGTCTTCATAGCGCTGCTCATGCATTACTCCATGCTGACTACATTCACCTGGTTCTTCATTCAAGCTCTTCATATGTACTTATGGCTCATCAGACAGAACGTCACCATCACAAACTACATAAGGAAGATCACCGTGTTCGGCTGGAGTGAGTTATATGGAGAAACCATCTGTTATAGTGTTCACTTAAGAAAATATATTGTGCACGAGACATATGAACTACTGTCATGATACTTTTATGGTGTTTTTGTCCTTTTCTTGAGCCGTTCATTTAAAAAGCATCTGAGCAAGGCAAGGCAAGGCAAGGCAAGTTTATTTATATAGCACATTTCATACACAATGGCAATTCAAAGTGCTTTACATAGAAGAAATTAAAATAATAAAAAGAAATAAGAATAGTTAAAACAGTTTAGAAGAATACAAAGTAAAATACAGTACAAACAGTCGGACGAACATTGGCACAGTGCTCATTCAGTAAATGCATAGCTAAACAGATGTGTTTTGAGTCTGGATTTGAATGTGACTACAGTAGGAGCACGTCTGATCTCCTCTGGAAGCTGGTTCCAGCTGCGGCTGGCATAATAGCTAAAAGCGGACTCGCCATGCTTAGAGTGAACCCTTGGTATTTCTAGCTGATATGATCCTAATGATCTGAGTGATCTGTTGGGTTTATATTCAGTGAGCATATCTGCAATGTATTGAGGTCCTGGGCCATTGAATGATTTATATACCAGTAATAATACTTTAAAATCAATCCTAAATTTAACTGGGAGCCAGTGTAAAGACCTGAGGACTGGTGTGATATGTTCATATTTTCTGGTTCTGCTCAGAATCCTGGCGGCAGCGTTCTGTATGAGCTGCAACTGTCTTATGGTCTTTTTGGGAAGGCCAGTGAGGAGTCCATTACAATAATCCACCCTGCTGGTGATGAAAGCATGAACAAGTTTCTCTAAGTCTTGTCTGGAAACAAAGCATCTTATTCTTGCTATATTTTTCAGATGATAGTATGCTGATTTAGTTATTGCTTTGACATGACTACTGAAACTAAGGTCTGACTCTAGTGTCACACCAAGATTCCTGACTTGATGTTTAGTTGTTTGACCCCTAGAGTGAAGGTATGCGTTCACCTTGAGAACTTCATCTTTGTTTCCAAACGCAATGACTTCAGTTTTGTCTTTGTTTAACTGAAGAAAGTTTTGACACATCCAACTGTTAACTTCATCAATGCATTGGCACAGGGAGTCAATGGGGCTGTAATCGTTAGGCGATAGGGCTAAGTAGAGCTGTGTGTCGTCTGCATAGCTGTGGTAAGCAATTTGGTTCTTTCTCATTATTTGGCTCATTGGGAGCATATACAGGTTGAACAGGAGTGGTGCAAGAATTGAGCCTTGAGGGACTCCGCATGTCATGGATGTCCACTCAGACTTATGGTCTCCTATACTCACATAATAACCTCTCCCATCTAAGTATGACCTGAACCATTTTAGGACTATCCCAGAAAGCCCCACCCAGTTTTCCAGCCTGTCCAGAAGTATGTTGTGATCGACAGTGTCAAATGCAGCACTGAGGTCGAGTAGTACCAGCACTGATAATTTGCCTGAGTCAGTATTTAAGCGAATATCGTTTATTATCTTTATGAGTGCTGTCTCTGTGCTGTGGTGCGGTCGGAAACCAGATTGAAAATTGTCAAAGTATCCATTCGAGCTTAAGAATTTGTTCAGCTGATTGAAGACAACTTTTTCAATGATCTTGCCTATGAAAGGAAGATTTGAGATCGGTCTATAGTTGCTTAATATGGTCTTATCCAGATTGGTCTTTTTCAGGAGGGGCTTGACAACTGCAGTTTTTAGGGAGTTTGGAAAACTCCCAGAGAGAAGTGAAGCATTTACCACTTCTAGAAGATCTGCTTCTAAACTGTTTAACACACTTTTGAAAAACGATGTGGGAAGTGTGTCAAGAGCGCAGGTTGATGTTTTAAGGTGCTGTACGGTTTCTTCCAAAATTTTGCCATCAATTTCTTTGAAATCAGACATAGTAACTACTTTCTCAGGTGGTTTGATCTGTCTGACCCCAGCGTAACTCAAGGATGTGCTGATCACTTTTCTGATATTATTGATTTTCTCAGAGAAGAAAGAAGCAAACTCACTGCACTTGCTGTCTGAGAGCATTTCACTGGGAATCTGGCTTGGGGGGTTTGTCAGTCTCTCTACAGTAGCAAAAAGAGTGCGTGTGTTGTTTAAATTGCTGTTTATAATATTTGAGAAGAAAGTCTGTCTAGCTTTGCCTAGTTCCATATTGAAAGCATGAAGGCTGTCTTTGTAGATGTTATAATGGACTACAAGTTTTGTCTTCCGCCACATGCGCTCTACTTTTCTGCATTGTCTTTTCATATTTTGCACTGCTGTTGAGTTTCTCCAAGGTGCCTTTTGTCTGCCACTCTTCTTCCTGACTTTAACAGGAGCAATATCATCAATTACACCTTTAACTTTTGAGTTAAAAGAATCAAGGAGAAAATCAACAGAGTCTGCAGATATGCTTGGTGTTAAGGATATAGCCTTCATAAATAGGACACTAGTGTTCTCATTTAAGCATCTCTTCTTGACAGACACAGATCTCGCTTCAGTGGCAGGAGAGATCAATATATCAAAGAAAATACAGAAATGATCAGACAGTGCTACATCCTTAATAACAATCGATGAAATGTTTAGACCCTTACTGATAAGTAAATCTAAAGTGTGTCCACGATTGTGTGTGGGTCCATGTACATGCTGAGTCAGATCAAAAGTTTTTAAAACAGTTTTGATTTCTTTTGCCATATTGTTTTCTCCATTATCTATATGGATGTTAAAATCTCCAGCAATGGCAAAACAGTCAAACTCTGAGGTAATTGTTGATAACAGTTCTGTAAAGTCCTCAGCAAAGGCTGGAGAGTATTTTGGAGGCCTGTAAATAATGAAAAGTAAAATGCGTGGAGCACCTTTTAACACAATACCCAGATATTCGAAAGACAAGTAATTCCCAAATGATATTTGCTTACATTGATAGATATCTTTAAAAAGAGCAGCTAGACCCCCACCTCTCTTAACAGCTCTGCAGACACTCATAAAAGTAAAGTTAGGAGGGGCTGCTTCATTGAGGATTGTTGCACTGTAGCTGTCTTCTAGCCAGGTTTCATTTAGAAGCATAAAATCCAGGTTGTTTGTGGTTATTAAGTCGTTGACTAGAAGTGATTTATTTTTAAGTGAGCGAATGTTTAAAAGAGCTAACTTAACAGACTTACTTTTCCCCACAGCAATCTTAGTTTGACGTGTAAGAGGCACCAGATTAGTTGGGTTTGCTGTACGGCTATTTAAGGCCTTAGACTTTCTATCATGTAATAGAACAGCAATAGAGAAAGATACAGGCACACTGGGTTCCCGCTTGTTTTGTAAACATTTGAGAAAGTTACTGTTATCAGAGCGGGCACCCGACACATATCACTGAGAGCTGGTATCAGTTGTTTTTGGTTCACCTCGAGCAGAAGGAGGAGGGTGTGGGCCCTGACGTTGTGGCAGAGGCCGAAGAGCTCTCACAGGAGGAGGGGGAGGGCGAGGGCGAGCTGGGCCCGCAGGCTTTGGTGGTAGTGGTGCCTGTCTTTTTTTAGTTGGTATCTGGGGGCTTGCAGCAAAAGAGTGGGATAGTCTGGTTCCAGCATGCACCAGTTCTTCCATTTTCTGTGAGAAGCAGAGTAGTGGCGTTGCAGGGGAGAGGGAGAAAGTGTCTGGTGAAAGGGGCTGTTGCTCTGGTGTTATAGGAGGCTGTAATATGCTGTCCTGGCTTCCCTGGCTGTTTTCCAGGAAGTCGTCCTTGGGTGCTGAATCTTCAAGCAGTTCTAATGTGTCTGTCTGTGGTGAGCTCTGTGGGCAGGGCTCAGCTGAGATTGTGTCCGTGAGCAGAGGTTGTTGTGGCGGAGTGGTGTTATCATGTCCATTTTGCTGCTGAAGTGAAGTCCCGTGGTCATTCATACTGTGTCCAGGTGTGTGTGTGCCATTCAGATTGAGTGGATTGGCACAAACCGCAGAAGGATGATTGAGGGAGAAGTAGATATTGTCCTTTAACACTCTTGAACCAAGTTTGTTTGGGTGATGGCCATCCCGATGAAACAGTTGTCTCTGACTCCAGAAAAGATTGAAATTGTCAATGAAGTTCACTGCTTTTATATTGCAGGTTTTTTGCAGCCATGTATTTAGCCCAAGCAACCGTGAAAACCTGTTTGTTCCTCTTGCTGGGAGAGGTCCACTGATGAATGTTTGAACTTTCAGTCTTTTAAGTGTTTCAAAAAGTTCATTGAAATCCTTCTTAAGGAGTTCTGACTGCTCTGTATGAATATCATTCTTCCCCACATGTATGATGAGTCGATTTGCAGTCTTATGTTTCATCAGAATGTTCTGAAGTTCCCTGTTTATATCAGAAGTTGTTGCTTGTGGAAGGCAGCACGTAGTTGTATCCCTGTTGCTAATGTTTCTGATTATGGAGTCCCCCACTATCAGAGTCCTGGGCTCGGCTGCGCGCTGAGCTGAGTGCCGCTGTCTGCTCGACCTTGAGCGCCAGTTAGCACCAGTGTTAGCTACTGGCCCATTCAGTCTGTGTTCGATCACATTCATCACATTTGTGGATTCCTCATTTACATTCATTAGTACTTCAAATCTGTTCTCAAGATGTATAGGCAGTGGTGGCAGACCAGTGTTTGTAATCCTTGTCAGAGCTGTATCTGGGGTAGAGGATGCTACTGCGGTAATATGTGATGCTCGTGACAATCTGATGTCTCGAGTGCCTTTGGGTTTAGCTCCCTGTTTGTGCCATCGATTAGTAAGTCGATCGGCTTGTTTCTCTACCTGTCGAGGAGTACTAGTTTCATGGGACTCACCGGTATGCTGTGGGTGTCCATGACGAAGCTCTGTTGTGTGCTCCGTCTGGTTTGGTGGTCCCGTAAATAACTTTGTTTCTAGAACTGCAATCCTTTGTAAAAGTCTGTGGCAGTTAGTGCAGCAAGTAGATTCCAGAAGAGGCATTTTCTCTTATCCTTGTAGGCAGTTGTGTTTTCCTTTCCCGGTATGTAAGCTGGTCGGGTAAAAGAATTCTCAGTTTTTGTAGTAATCCAAACTTTGTCGTATGAGCACTGTGCTGATTTGCTGAAGTTAAAATTAGGTGATAAAAGGAAATAAAATAAAGGAAATCAAATATAGAAAAAATAGGAGATAAAATGTAAAAGCGATAGAGCAAAGCGCGGAGCAGTAAGCAAGAGCGTCCGAACAGTAGCTGAGCAGGAAGTAGTACAACAAAATAATTTGTCTCCATCAGTGTTAATTTTATTACTATTTTTTAGTTACCTATAATAACCCTGGTCTCCGTGTGCTTTCAGCGTTTCCGGCTCCAATAGTCGTAGCTGTTGTTTCATTAGGAGGATATAAAGAAGTGATTATAACCACAACATCTGGAAAAACCACACGAATGTAAGTTGTTCTGATGTCACAAATGCATGAAATAATAATGAAGCTTTTAACATGTCGACATCTCTTCTCTTCTAATTATAGGTGCTGGATTACAGATCCTTTAATTCACTACATAGTGAACATTGGCTACTACGCTTTAGTCTTCATCTTCACGACTGGAATCTTCATCATGATCGTCACTAAGATTGTCCAAGCCCGACACGTAAAAGCGGCTGACGGCAAGAGAAACACATTCAGAAAGCAGCTCATGATGGTGTTGAGTTTGTTCCTGCTCTTCGGCCTGACGTGGGCTGTGGCGTTCTTCAGTTATGGACCGATGCTCATTCCCTCATATTACATCTTCACCGTGTTTAACTCGTTTCAGGGTGAGAAACAATCACATGCATAATTACATTTGGTTTAGTAGAATGCTTCTATTTATCCGTACATAATTGTTTATTTTATATATAATTATTATTTTATTATATTGATATTTTATTCTTTTTAAAATATTATTTATTCATTTATTTATTCATTCATTTTATTTTATTCTTTTTATTGATTATTAGGGTTTATAATTGCAGCTATTGTAACAATCAATCTGACCAAAAGTATTTGGCCCAAAGTTTAGTTTTGGTTACATTAAAAAAAATATGCAAATGACTTTAAAGGTACTGTATGTAAGTTTCTGACTGTACTAAAGCATAAAAATACCTTAATATGTTTGGAGATATTTAAGAAACATGAGTTCACATCAGTCCATATACTTGTTTCTCTAACAAAAAAACAATGCTATATATTTAATTATTCTCCTTTGAAAATATGCGTTCCGTGTCAGAATGTCTGTCTTTGTTGTGGACTGTGTGACTCCGCCCACAGCCAGTTTACCCAATCATATTTTAGCACCCTGGGTTGCCAGTTGGTGGAAAACAACGCGTATTTCAGTCATGAAAGCCGGCAAACTAAAGGGGTCCGAAATCAAACCTTCTACCCATCCTAAAAAGCTGTATGATCAAAAGTATACTAAAGCCGTATAAATATTGGAGATGCGCTTGAGAGAGGGTGACAGCTTAAAATCCAGAAAGGTTTCAAAACGAATGCTGAGTTGGCTAATTTTCTCCTGTGTATATATTATTATACAAATATTATTGCATGAACTACATATTGGCACATTCTCTGAACTATTTGCACAGAAGTACTCTGCAAAATCAGCTCTATCTTGCTATTAAATCAGCCTTTTGTTTTGCAGAAATAAATGCAATAAAACTTTTTATACCAGATTTCATTTATAATTTCATATGAAAATATTGCCTACAAAAAATTTATTACTTTATGATTATATTTTGTTTTTTATAATGTTGAAAATGTAATCAGATCATGGGGACAACCTTGAAAAGAATATATTGTATTGTGTATCTTTTTGCAAAACATTTGTCTTTCTCTGGCTTGAATAAAGTTATGCTTCATATAGAGAGATAATAATATAAGCCTAGATCACGCTTTCTCTTTCCATTTGTTCTGTTTTTTTTTTTTTTTTTAAACACCAAACTTATCAACGCCACTTCTTGAAATGAATTTTTGCATGTTTTGTGATCAGATTCTGTCTTAAACTGAACACGACGCGTCTTGTGTGCGATACGTGTCAGGTTATCTAGCTGCGTGACTCCGGTGACTTCGGTGGTCGACGCCTTCTGACAGGGTTTGACTGAACACCGTCACACACACCAGACGAGAAGAGCAGCGCCACGCCATGTCTTCGAACACATTGTTTTCTATGAGTGTACACATACCGGCAACGCCACTCAGCGTCTGTCCGCGACGTCCAGCTACTGTTCAAAATCCTGCTGCGCCATTTTAAATAAAGTAGCCTATGCTTTCTATAGAGAGCTATAATATAGACCCTCTCCAATATTTTGAATTTGGACTGCAATACCCAGTTCCCCCACTAGCTGTCAATGTTGCATACTGCACCTTTAATGATATATTGAATGTATTTAAATGAGATAAAACATGTTTTTCTTACTAGTTTTATGTTTGCATGTTTTTTCAGGGTTTTTCCTCTTCCTGTATTACCACCACATTCATAATGATGTTGCGGGGAATTTCTCTGATGATCCAGAAAGCTCCAGCTCCACCACTACCATCGTTTAATCAAGAATTAATGTTGTGGAAAATGTTTAAAATTAGAATAATTAAGGTTTAAGTCTTTGTCTCTTAGACTTTCTTAGACTGATTTCTTTAACTGGGCTGCTGTTTAAGGGGAAACTGTATTGTAACCAAAATAATCAAATTTTCACCAAAGACAAATGTCACTTGAATAAGTGAGAGATGTTTAAAATGATGTGTGTACATTAAATTATGACCCTAAAAAGGGCAAACTTTACTGAAATCACTCAAAATAAAAGACAAATATCTGTGGTGATCGTTGCTGAAACCGTCTGTTATTGTGGGAGGATTGAATTTTGCTGAATATTAGTGAATAGTTAGAAAACTAATTTACATCTTCAGGATGAAACTAAAGTCACATGCCTGTGGAGTCAGATATTTTCCTTGATCACACACTCAGATGTGGAACAAATTTGGTTATGGAAAATGCAAGACACTGAAAATAGAGAAATTCAGCTAAAACCCCAAAATTCATGATTTGCATGTCTGCAAACAAACCATAAGCCAGTGTTTCAGCGGCTCTGAGCTGCGGATCATAATCATACGGCTTCATATGTGAACGGATGAAACTCTCTCTTCTCTTGGACTGTGGACTTTTCATCTCAAGAATGTAATAAGAAAATGCTTTAAGATTTATAACTTGTATCTGTTGAAAAGAAAATTTAACTTGTGTGTCTCTTTGAGGCTGTTTTGGGGAATTATGTCTCGACAAAAGCAGAATTTGCTGTGGCTGATGATCGTCTGTTGTGCTTCACGCCAGATAAGTATGTTGCTTTAAAAAATTAAAATGTTAACATCATTACATAGTGGCCTTATATATTGTATTTGTGCAGCCAGCTCAGAAGACCCAAAACTCCAAGTCTGTGTGACATCAACAAATCCAGGTAGACTGTGTAAATATTACATATTTATTTGTTACAATCACTTTACATCGGTTGCGTTTTTTCATTCCACTGCTCTTTGTCTCGGATTTTTAAGCTAAACAGCTAAACTACCCACCTTATTTTTCACGTAAGATTTGCGTCATCTGCTTCCATTTTTATTAGCTGTACAAAAACAGCCTGTTAAGCTGCTTAATACTGCAAACTGGTATTTGTTATCATATTATATTAGGTACAGTATCTGTTATTGGAGATACACCAGAGCTCATCGAACAGTATATAAAGTAGAACAATTGCATACATACACAAATACATTTACTTTCCACAATCATATTCATATTCTCAATCTGAGAAAGGTGTACATCGCAAAATGGACTACTAGCACAACGACTTCCACGTTTTACTTATTACAGCTCAGGCATTTCCGGTTTTAGACTGCATCTTCTTTTAAAAGGGACCCATATACGATATCTGCATTTACACTGTACTTGGTGAAACAACCGTTAGAAATGTTAATTTAGTTTTTTTCCTAACCGACGCCCGTCATTAACCAGTAACCGGCAAGATGTTATATTAGAATTGAATTATGTTTTGTTAAATTAGAATTAAAATAAATTAGAATGCATAACAATCTCCACAACTTCAAAACATCCAAACCTTTTTAGTGTGTGCCAGCCGCCCGTGCCTGTCAGATCTGTCCTGTCCCCAGCACTGCAGATTCTGGACGCTTCCGTCATCAGACACACCCAACTCAAGTCTTGCAGTCTCTACTAATGAGCTGATGAGTTGAATCATGTGTGTTTGATGAGGGAGATCAGTGCTGGGTGTTACCAGGACAGGTTTGAGAAGCACTGGCTTAATGTACATTTATTTCTTGATCATATACCAAATAAATAGAAAAGTGAATACAAATCGTCTCGGTTACATATTAGTTCCCTGAAGAGGGAATGAGACGCTGCGTCGAAACGCTATGGGAACGCCCCTACGTGATTGCGTCATGAAGCACATATGGAATCAGTCCAATGGCTTGACGGAACGTCATAGGCGGGTGACGTCATCGACCAGGAAACTTTAAAGTACACCTGTACCAACAATGTAAGCTTCTGATAGGCCAGTGTTTCCCACACATAGACTAATTCGTGGCAGTGCGCCACAGAATCAACACCGGCTGCCACAAATTGCGTTTCGTTATATATATATTTTTTCACGCTATTTAAAACACGCAGCGTATTCGTTCAGCTGCATATCCTTTCTCTGCTCTCCCTCCGTCTCTCTGTCACTCACGTGTCTCTCTCTCAAACGCCTCGTCCGTTTGGGGAGGTGCGCGCGCAGTCTGCGGAGACTCGCGCTGCGGAGCCAGGCGAAAGTATGAACAAGGCTTCACACACACACACACACGCACAGCCCCTCCCCTCCGTGCACACCGCGTGCGTCTGTCTCCATGAAAACAAGATCATCCCTGGAAGCGTGGCCTATTTGGTCAGGGTTTTTCCAGCATTGAAATTTTTCGAAGCAAATTTTTGTCTCGCCAAAGCCTTATTTGATCGGTGAGTGATGTAGATGCGTCACCGCTTGCGATAGGGCGCATGTTACTGAAAGAACGAGCAGCGAGAGATAGAGCCCCGGTCGCGCGCACGCACTCTCAACGTCTTCAAACTGTCTTGCTCTCTCTCGCTCCCTCGCGCATATTAATCAAAATCAATTGAGAATTGACACGATGGTAAAAGATCGGAATACCGAAGTTTCACGTGGAGCATTCGGATATTTTTTTCCTGAATTCCCGCTGGGTGTGAATTGTGCTTAAAAAAATAAGTTTTTACGTTGCCTTATTCGGCTGACATAAAAAACACTTTCAATAAATAAAATAAAACAAAACAAAAACCTATCCAGTGATGAAATGTTTTGTGTTGACACAAATCTTGTGTGATGTCCTAACTGCTGGGATAATCACACAACGCGTACAAGTCCACTAACGACACGTCCGATTCACAAACTAATGACTCCTTTGAACCAATTCCATTTAATGAATGGTTAAAACAACTGATCTGTCCAACACTGAATCAGTGTATAACAAATCGGTAACACTTTACAATAAGGTTCCATTTATTAAACTCTAGTTAACTACATTAGTTAACATTAACTATTAATAAACTGCACTTATACAGCATTTATTAATCTTTATTAAAGTTAATTTCACCATTTACTAGTAGCATACATTATTTAAATCAAAAGTTGTATTTGTTAAAATGAGTTAGCCTAATGCACTGTGTGAAGTAACATCATAAAAATACAGCTGTTCATTGTTTGTTCAACTAAGATTAACAAAGATTAATAAATACAGTAACAAATGTATTGCTCATGGTTCATGTTAGTTAGCGTAATACATTAACTAATGTAAACAAATCAAACCACATTTAACACCTCTTAAAATGAGAATGTAAGTGTGCTTATCCGATTTTTTTAGTAAGAGTGGTTAGCAAGATTTAACCTTAATAAACTACTGTATTTTCAGGTTATTTATATAACAACGTGTAGAACAATTACCAAAACAAACTTTTAGTTTAGACTGGAGTGAGGTGAAAAGAGAAAAAAAAGTGCAAAGCAAGCTGTTGTTAGCTAGCTGCTAATTGTATTCAATTGTATATGGTAGAAAATTAGACTATTAGTTCAAATAAACTTTTTAATGATACTTTTTTAATTCTACTTTTTGAAATTGATATGATTATATTCCAAAATAATTATTAGGTCTAGCAAAGAAGGATTTTACCGTACAAAGCTATGAAATCCAGTGGTAAAATCACAGCTGTAAAAAAAAAAAAAAAAGGCAAGAAAAGGGTGACATCTACATGTATGTTAAAATCACCAACAATTAGGACTTTATCTGCAGCCAGGACTAACTCTGATAGAACGTCAGCAAATTCTTTGATAAAGTCTGTATGGTGCCCTGGTGGCCTGTATACAGTAGCCAGCACAAATCTCAAACGTGATTTATCATTTACACTAGATAGTGTTACATTAAGCACCAACACTTCAAAATAATTATTTTTGAAACTAGACTTCTTAGTAATTCTGAAGACATTACTATAAATTACAGCAACACCTCCCCCCTTTGCCTTTCAGATGAGGTTCATGTTTATAAACCATAATCTTGGGGGGTGTAATCGTTTGGTTTTAGCCAGGTTTCTGTCAAACACAGCACATCTCAGTATCTAATCACTCCTGCAAACAGGAAGGGGGCCAGAGAAAATTACTGTGCCTGACATCGTACTTGCGAGTTCACACACCTCTTTAACGTCCATTTTAGTGATGTCCGACTGGCGAAGTCGAACATCATTAGTTCCAAAGTGAATAATCTTAGAGAATTTATGATTAGCATTAGCCAGCACTTTTAAATTTACTTTGATGTCAGGCACTCTGGCTCCCAGCATACACGTGACTATGGTGGCTGGTGTCTCTATTTCACGTTCTGTGTAATAGAATCGCCAATAACTGCATTCACATTCAACAGGATTCTCAGTGGGTGCTTCACTGAGTGGGGAGAACCTGTTTAATGTCGTTATCGGAAAGTAAGAGCAGTGTTTTGTCCCGCGACTACAGCGTCTCACGGTGACCCAGTTGCCATGTTGCATGGACCAAACAATGTACAGAGTTCACTAAGCTAGTCACATCCAAAGCAGTATCTAAAGTCCTTGCACTCTTACTATCCTCAATTAAAGTTTGGATGCTTGTCTCTAGTTCTGAAATCGTCTCCATCAGCCTGACTATCTCCTTGCATTTATCACATGTAAATCCTGTGCTAGCAGAGAAGGCTATGCTATACATGTGACACGAAGTGCGAGTGACAATAAGAGGAGAAGATGACATGACTCACCGTGTTTGTTGACTGATCCTACTCACCACAGTTGCTTGCTGGACTGATGAGGCACGAGAGAAAAAATAAATAAAGAAAGAATACCTCGGAATATATGCTGCCCTCAGAGAGAGCAGTTTCCCTTGGGCCCATAGGAGGATCTGGTGAGCCAGCTAGAATAAGGGGTGCGACCGCAGACCCCCCTAATGGCTTAAGAAGGAGACGACTGATGTGTTGTCGGTATGATCAAACACATGTTGGCCCCTCAGGTCTGGGATGAAGTATTTCAAAGCTTGAAACATGACCAGCATTTTCAGGCCGTTTATGTGCCATGAGAGATGATGGTCCCGCCACAGGCCTTGAGCTAAGCGACCACTCATGATATGCGAGGAGCTGGATGATGGCTGGGGCTGCTCCCGCTCAGCAGCCCTCGAGACATGAGCTTCTTCCTGAAACCTCTCAATGACAGAATTAACTGCGTCACCGAAGAGGCCAGCAGGAGAGAGCAGGGCGTCCAGAAGGAAGCTTTTCTGTTTCTCCTTCATTCCTGCGAGGTTCAGCTAGACATGCCTCTCCGTGACTGCCAGGACTGCCATAGAACGGCTCACTGACTTGGCCGTCTCCTTTGTGGCCCGGAGAGACAAATCTGTAATTCAAGTGCTGACCTCCTCGCTTTCACTCATGTCTTTGAGCAGCCTGACCTGCCACTGAATATGCTTTACCCACCAAAGCCGGAGTAGCTCTGAGAGGCTTGGAGGGTAATGCTTGTTTTTTGGGGGAAGATGCAGACTCAGGGGAGAGTTGGCTCGCCAGCATCTCTTCAGCTCTGGGCATCGCCCCATAACCGTAATGTTTGAGCCCATAAATATTTGAATAGGTAGATGTATGTGGACTTAACACACGGTATGAAACTGGTTTCTTACACGACTTGACACCTCAGTGTGGAGGTCCAAAAAAAAAAAAAAAAAGGTAAGCACCGGCATGGAGGCTGAACACGTGAAGGCAGGAAGCATTCATCTAGCTTGCTTCTCTGCCTGGTCTCCTGTTTATCAGCGGGCCACTAAATGCTTAATTAAGCGACCGCACGAGTGATCACCTCCATGAGCTCCTCACATGCAGGAGACTGAACTGAGGCACTGGACCTGGCCCATCTCTAACCCGTCTGCCAGATCCAAATGCAAACCCCACGACTGGAGCCGCCCCTCTGCCTCGGTAGAAGCGGGACCCAAGATGCCAGGTACACGAGCCGCAGCGTTCTCAGCGCGCTCACAATGCTCACGTTCATCTCCCTCGAAAGCTGACTGAACATGCTGCACTCCCAAATAAACAACACACAGTACATGTGTATGTGTAACATTTCCTGAAATGTTGTTCGCTTGCCATTATGTTTATATATACATATACATATATATATATATATATATATATATATATATATATATATATTAGGGGTGTGCAAAGCAGCCGGTATTTGTATCTGTATTTGTATTTGTTGAGAGGGGAAAAGTATTTGTATTTGTATTTGTATTCGAGTAAAATTCAAAATAGGTGTAAAAATCCATTTTTTTTGCGTTACACTTCTAATTTACGTTATAGTGTAAGTATTCTTTAATTATATCCATTATAATAATTATGGATATGCAATATTGGTTGATGTTTTTCCATAAATCCAGCAATGAACATGTAACAAGGAACGTCATTGAAAAGAAAATATCATAACAGCCATTACCTACGTTAACGTTACTCTGTCAACAGCCTATTGTCTAAATTACCGAGCTAACAGAGCTACTAGTGTTGTCACGGTACCAAAATTTCAGTATTCGGTACCAATACCTGTGAAAATCCACGGTTCTCGGTAACAATTTCGGTACCAAAGCTTAATTTAGATTAAATTTACATATATTAAAGTGTATATCACGGTTACAAAGATGGAAACTGTAGTATTAAACACACTTTACAATAAGATTCCATTTGTTAGATAACATTAGATAAAATGACCTAACAATAAACAATAGTTAGGCTATATACTGTCGCAATTATTCTCCTTGGGGTTAATTTAAAAATACATTTTTAAAATCAAAAGTTAACATTATTTATGTTAACATTATTTAATGCACAATGAATGAAGTGAACAAACATGACCAATCAAGTATTTGTATTAAATAACATTCACAAACATTAATTAATGTTGTAAAAATATATTGTTCACTCAATGTGTTGATGTTAGATAACGCATTAAGTAACGTTAATGAATGGTATCTTATTGTAGTGTTACCAAACAGGAGATAAAACGTGTTTTATTTGACTTGACTGTACTTTTATTTAATCCAAAACTGCATTCATATTTAATTTTAAAAGAGCTTTTTAAAACTGCTAAGAGTTATCCAGCCAAGAATAAGCCTAGAACTGCTTTTCTGACGGACTGATATTAATGACATAAGGACGGCTTTTTATTTCATTTCTCATCTCCATAAATATATCTAAAGCTAATGCAAGGGCTAGAGAAATCAATTAATTCTTTGCTGATACTTCCTCGTCATCATGAAGAGCGCAGTTCGCACCGTTTTCTCCTTTCCACAAGCGCTTGCCCTCCCGTGGCGTCTGTCGTTGCTATGCAGCGCGCCGCTCGCTTCTATTATAAGCGCGCTTGCCGCGCGCCTACATTTGAAATCTGCACGCGCAAAAAACGCGCTATGTGAACAACCCCTTATGACAACGTGACATTAGCCTAATCCAAAATATTTCAGCCACCACATCAGCAGCACCGCCGGTCGCCATGTCTCATGAGGAAACGCAGCTTTTTGATATAAAGTTTTTCTTGTTCCCGAATACAAATATTTTTAAAAGTATTTGTTCGAAATAAGTATTCGTAAAAAACACATTATTTGTGCCTTTCCGAATACCGTATTCGGGTTCGGCTCCACCCCTAATATATATATATATATATATGAGAACATCTGCCTAGCAACTTAAAAAAATCAGGGACACAAATTCACACACAGAGCGCTTGCAGAAGACACAGAAGCTGACATTGTTTGGATTTAGGTGTGTTTTATAGTTTCCTGGTCGATGACATCACCCCATTTGTTCCGTCACGCCATTGGACTGATTCCATACGTGCTTCACAGCACAATCATGCAGGGGCATTCCCACAGCGTTTTGACACAGCAAGGGAACTTCTTATTCTTCTCAGTTGTCATCATTATTATAGGACTCATTATTCATTGTTAATAATGAATAGGCCAACTGTGTCCACTGTGATGAATATGGATGATGAAATTACAATACATGTATAGGTTTATAAATTAAAGACAATATATTGGATCACTTTGATCTTTGAGATCCAAATGCACAGATATATCATTAAAATCAATCTCTTATATATTTCTTTGTGTCGAAGGAAAAGAAGGAAGTAAATACATTCTGCATTTTAATGGGAGTGAATGGATGTGTGTCATCTGCGTTGATGAAAGATCAACTACTTTCACACCATTGTCATACAATACCACTAAAAAGCCAGCTACCAGTTTCACACCATCTGAGACAACTAACAAACCAACAAGTTTCACACCATCTGAGACAACTAACAATCCAACTACCAGTTTCACACCATCTGAGACATCTAACAAACCAACAACAAGTTTCACAACATCTGAGACAATTAACAATCCAACTACCAGTTTCAAACCATCTGAGATAACTGGTTGTTGGATTGTTAGTTTCACACCATCTGCGACAACTAAAAAACCAAAAACAAGTTTCACAACATCTGAGACAACTAACAATCCAAAAACCAGTTTCACACCATCTGAGAAAATTAACAATCCAAAAACCAGTTTCACACCATCTGAGAAAATTAACAATCCAAAAACCAGTTTCACACCATCTGAGACAACTAACAAACCAACAACAAGTTTCACAACATCTGAGACAACTAACAATCCAACTACCAGTTTCACAACATCTGAGACAACTAACAAACCAACAACAAGTTTCACAACATCTGAGACAACTAACAATCCAACTACCAGTTTCACACCATCTGAGACAATTGGTTGTTGGATTGTAAGTTTCACACTACCTGAAAAATGTAACAATCCAACTACCAGTTTTACATCATCTGAGACAACTAACAATCCAACTACAAGTTTCACACAATCCGAGACAACTAACAACCCAACTACCAGTTTCAAACCATCTGAGACAACTAACAATCCAACTACCAGCTTCACATCATCTGTGACAACTAACGATCCAACTACCAGTTTCACATCATCTGAGACAATTTACAATCCAACTACCAGCTTCACATCATCTGTAACAACTAACAATCCACCTACCAGTTTCACATCATCTGAGGCAACTAACAATCCAACAACCTGTTTCAAACCATCTGAGACAACTGGTTGTTGGATTGTTAGTTTCAAACCACCTGAAACAAGTAACAATCCAACAACCAGTATCACACCATCTGAGACAACTAAAAATCCAACTACAGATGATCTAAAAGACAAGAATGGATTTATTAATCCCTCAAAAGCATCGTAAGTGTATGGTTACCAGTGACTTTTAAAATTAAAATGACAGAATACAGGGTGATTTTTCAATTTTGCAGAGACGCCTTGGACAATCTGGAGTCTAAGATGGAAGAGATGGAACACAACAATATAAGCAACGCACGGATTGTCATGGGGGATGTTATTGGCCTTATTCACATACAAGACGAGAATACAGAAACCAGAGACACATGTTACTCTTCAGATCCGGACAGCATAAATGTAAGACTTGAGAAACAATAAAACATGGCATGATTCCTTATTTATTATTATAATTATTTTTTCACAGGTTACTGATTGTCAAAGAAACCTGAAGACATACATTCCCTGGTCTGTAAATATTCCCAGCGAGGCCTTTAATAAATCGAGACTGAAAAACCATGGATGTGCGTTACTTGGAGTTCTACGGTTCAAAAACATGGAAAAGGTACTCACAATAAATAAATAAAAATCCATGTTTGAATTTTTTTTTTATTGTTTATGGGAAAAAATATTTATGGGAAAGTTCACCCAAAAATGTACGCCCAAGTTTACCGAATACATTTACACTAATCTCTTTTCCATTATGACTTAAATCTCTTGACCTCAGATGAGCTGGATATTAGTACATTTTGTACACATTAGTACATTATGTCATTACTATTACCTGTTATGATGCTTCTATGGTGTTTTTTATCCTCTTTGCGACTATGAATTGTTGTTCGAAAAGAGTTAAAAATTCTACTTTTGTGTTCCAGTGAAAATGTAACAGCATAAGATACATTTTTGTGTTAAAACTATTCTTGTGTTAAAACTATTCTATTCGTTTCCTGATCTATTGTATTCAAACATGTTTATATTTGATTTGCTCTATTTCTTATTTAGGATGAAACAAAAAATTACACAGTTTTGAACAATGAGGTTTATGGAATAACGATGAAGGCCAATATCTCCAACCTTACCAACAATATAGAAATGTTCTTTACACAAAAAGATCTGGTAATAAAGGTTTTGTTGTGAAACTTATTTTGTTATAATAATCAGACACTGCGAAAGTAAAATAAAAATCAAACATGTTCTTACAGGTCGGTAATGCATCCTGCAGTTCTTGGGATGGCAAAGGTAAATTCACCTATGGCTGGCACCTATTGATCAGTTCCCATCAACAAAACCAATTTATTTTATATAATTAATTTCATTTTCTGCTCTCTTTTCTTTGAAGGAAATCTTACATGGACAACGTTCGGCTGCAAGACAGTAAAAGTCAACAGTAACACCATAAAGTGCTCGTGTTCACATCTGACGTTCTTTGCAGTGCTGATGGTGAGAAGCTTCTCAGAGTTTTAATTTAAAGACCCCATGAAATCAATTTCAGAGTCTATTAGCTACAGAACTTGTAAAAGATGACTAAAGAAACTTAACAGATATAGGTATTTAAAATGTAAAGATCTGATTAGGGCTGTCACGATTACTCATTAAATTAGAGTAATAAGTGTACCTATTTAGTCCACCAAAATCTAAGTCTATTTTTTTTTTCACACCTATTGACACATGGTTTATAAGAAAAATAATTTGTTAAAATGCAAGATTTATCTCTCATTTGAAAATGTATTAATTAGTTGATTTACATTTTAGAATATAAAATTAGGATATTTTAGGAATAAAGTCAGAAGTCTGGCATGGGCTTAATTGGTAATTTGGCACCATTTAAGCCTGCTTGTGTTCCAAATATGCCCACATCATCATTGATTCACAAAATATAAAAATGTGTTGATTTTAAAGAAGTAAAAC
Organism: Rutilus rutilus; assembly: GCA_021464565.1. NCBI lineage: Eukaryota > Metazoa > Chordata > Actinopteri > Cypriniformes > Leuciscidae > Rutilus > Rutilus rutilus. The sequence goes on from JAJAQA010000018.1 coordinate 1,361,312, forward strand.
ATCAATACATTTATTCAGTGACAGTTAAGTATTAAAACATATTCCTTTAGCTAATGTTTGATTAGAGCCCTGGGTGGGATGGGTAGGTGTTAGTGGCCATTGGTCTGAAGCCTTAAGTTTGCTTGACTGGAGTTGTAGCTGGAGTTGAGCTGGAAGTTTGACCAGGTGTATATCGGGAAGGAAGCTGAGTTGGGGCTCCATACTCTAGGGTTTCGGGGGGTCTCCTAGTGGGCCCCCCACACCGGGAGTATACAGCCTTAGGTTGGCTTGACTCTGGAGTTATGCCCGGTCAAAGGTGGAAGTTTGACTGGGTGTATCTCGAGAAGGAAGTCAAGTTTGGGCTCCAGACTCTGGGGTTAGGGGGTCCCCTATAGTTGGTCCCCCATGCCTGGAGTATGGAGCCTTAAGTCGGTTTGGTTCCAGAGTTATGCCCGATCAAATTTCCACAGGAAGTGACCATATCTCGGGAAGAAAGCCGAGTTAGGGCTCAAAACTCCCGGCATAGGGGGACCACTGGGTGACCCCTCCATGCCCAGAGTCCAGAGCCCCAACTCAGCATGGGTCCCAAGTTTTGCCCAGTCAAAGCTGGACAGGAAGTGGCGATATCTCGGAGCTGGACGGTCCCAGGGGCTCAGCACTATGGGGAATGTAGGGTCCCTCTGAGACCTCTCCATGCCCGGAATCTCATGCCTTAACTCGGCTGGGCTCCCGAATTATGCCCGGTTATACATAAGGGACATGAAATTACACAAAGAGGTTTTTTTTGGGGGATTTGGGATTTGGTCTGCAGATGCGACCTGAACGTGTGGTGTATTGTGTGTTGTGATTCTCACTGGGTGAGTGCGCTGTGGACTTGGGCTGGGGGGAGGATGGGTGTTGTGGTTGCACAGTGTTTGGTGTCGGCATTTGTGGTGAAGGAAAACTGTCCACTGTAGGGGGGCTGGTGTCCTGAGGGTCTGGGTCGTCAAGGAGCTGCGGTGATGGCGGCTCAGCCACAGGAAGTATGTGGCTGTGATTTCTCCTATAAGTCTTTCCATCTGCTTGAACCATGTAGGACCGTGGTTCCCTACTCATCTCCTTCACCGTTCCAAGTTTGTCGTAGCCTTTCGCTGTCTGCATGCAGATCACTTGTCCCTCTGCCAGCGGCTGTAGTGGGTGACTCGACTCGTCATTGCAGCGCTTCAGGGTGAGCCTTTTGTTCAGGAGTTGGGCGGTGACTTGCTTGACATTCCTCGTGGTAGGCTCCAGCAGTTTAGTGCTCACTGGAATGGCTGCACAAGTTTGGCGAGACATAAGGCGCTCAGCAGGAAAGCCTAATGTTGGGTCACAGGGAATGTTTCTGAGGTTCAGGATATTGAGAAACACATCAGACCCATCCCTGTGCGATATCTCCATGAGCTGCATGGCATTGTGGACTGCTCTTTCCGTGAGTCCGTTTGACTGGGGAAACTCTGGGCTGCTTGTGGTATGAGTAAAATCCCATTGCTCAGCAAAATCCTTGAACTGCTGACTGGTGTATTGTCTAGCATTGTCAGTGATGAGTATGTGAGGTGTACCATGTACCGAAAAGTGTCTTTTTAATTTGGATATGACGGCTGATGAGGTCAAGTCTCGGAGGAGGTCGACTTTGAACCAGCCGGAATACCAATCCACGAGAACTTGATAATGCCAATCAAGAATGTCTGCGGCCACTGTGGACCATGGCAGATCTGGAACAGGGTGGAGCTGGAGGGGCTCTTTCCGCTGATGCGACTTTGTGCTATTGCATAATGCACATGAGAGCAACTCTTCTGTGATGTTCTTTGACATTGTAGGCCAAAAGATTACACCTATAGTTCTACGCTTGGTTGCCTCAATACCTGGGTGGCCTTTGTGTACAATGTTGATGTACTCCTTGTGCAGGGATCGGGGGATGATGGATTTTATGGCCTTTCATGATGATGCCATACAGCTTATCTCTGTATGGAAAAAAATGGCTGATGGCAGGCTGGAGCTGGCTTTCTCTGGTGGGCCATCCGCGTCGAATGATAGTGGTAAGAGTTTGTAACACCTCATCCTCTGCTGTGTGTCTGCAGAGTTCCTCCAGGCGTGCTGAGGAGATGTAGCTCGCGCTCATGACTTCGTAGTTACCGTTTTCCACAGGGCTCTGTGGTGCTTGTGAGCTGGGAGCTCTTGAGAGGGTGTCTGCCAGGTACATGTACTTGCTCTTTTTGTAGACCAGGCTGATGTCGTAGCTTTGCAGGCGAAGCAACGTTCTCTGGAGACGGGCAGGAGCGGCATGGATGGGCTTTTTCATGATGGTCACTAAAGGCTGGTAGTCGGTTTCTACAATTATGGGTTTTCCGTAGACATAGTCTTTGAATTTTGTGCAAGCAAACATAACAGCTAGAAGCTCCTTTTCTACTTGAGCATAACGCGAAGGCTACTGGTCTACCGTTCCATAACATAACGCAGTGTAACTGGGTCTTTGACATTGTAGTATGCCAGTACTGGTGGGCTGGAGAGGCATGATTCGAGACGCTCGAAAGCCTCTTGATGCTGTAGAAACCAGCACCATGCTGTCTTTTTGCGGGTGAGTTTCCTAAGGGGCACTGCGATGTCACTGAGATTTGGGATGTACTCGCTAAGGTACCATGCCCAGGAAGAGTTGTAGTGCGGTCACATCCGTGGGGACTGGCATGTCATTGATCGCTGCAGTTTTAGACGGGTCGTACGCTACCTGGTCCAGGCGAAATTTACACTTGTTCAGGTTTTTAACCTGAGATTGACTACCCGTGCCCTTTCGAGCACCTTTCTCTAGTTGGTGTCATGTTCAACCACTCCACGGCCTCCTATAATGATGTCATCGACTATGACTGAGCAGGGGTAACCCGCATACAGTTGTTCCATGGAGCGCTGAAATACTTCACTTGTGGAATTTATGCCGAAGGGCATCTTTAGAAATCTGTAGTGCCCAAATGGAGTGCTGAATGTGATCAGCAGTGACGATTTCTTGTCGAGACGTATCTGCCAGAACAAATTCTTTGCATCCAGGACAGAAAACACTGTTGCCCCACTTCTTCGACGCTGCGCATTGGGTGATGGGGTCTTTTCAGTGCGGTGTTGCGGTCTTTGGGGTTGATACATAGTCTGATTTCTCGCTTATCCTTATGTGCTGCAACCATTGACGACACCCAGTCGGTTGGTTCTGTGACTGGTGTTATGACACCTATGCTTTGCATGCGTTCAAGTTCAGCTTTAACTCTTTCTTGCATTGCAACAGGGATACAGTGAGCTGGGCGGACCACAGGCTGTATGTTGGCATCCAAAATCATGGAGTATGTAACCGGAAGTTCTCCTAACTCGTCGCTGAACAGGTCTTTATACTGTGTAAATGTCTGTGAGCTGAAGTCCGTGCTGCTCTCCATGCTGACCTGGTGGACATCTGGACTCATTTTCACAACCCCCATGTCCATACATGCACGAAATCCTAGCAGTGGTTGCACTGCTCTGTCCACAATGAAAAACGGCAATGAGTGGTTCTGCTCCTTTAAGCAGCACGACAGTGTGGCGATGCCACTGGTCTCAATTCTGGTACCTCCATAAGCAACAAGGCTAGCTGCTTTCTTCTACTTTACAAGTTGTTCGCCGCTATTAAGTCTTCTGAAGGTGTCAAATGACATCACTGCATTTTGCTCCTGTGTCCACTTTCATCTCAGTGGGCTTGCTTATATGCATTGTGACAAATCCTTCATCCTTTTCAATGGCTTTTAGATTCACACAATCAACATGACTGTCAACTTCAACGCCATATACATAAAACGTTTCATCTTCACATGTTCCTCTTTTTGCCAGTTCTTCATTTATTTGTCTGTCTGCCAGTTTTCTGTCTAGGATGCTGCCTATTTTGGCTGCCTCGTGATAGTCTGTGAGGGGGGCTGGGGCTTTGGCCACTGCATTCTATTTGGAACTAACTTAACTGCATTCACACTGGCAGCATTACTTTGTGATGCTAACGTCTTGCTACTTTCCTCGGTCATCTCGTGTATCCGACAGATTGATGGATGGCTAGGATGCCGGGGTTACACCCCTACTCTTTTTCGAAGGACATCCTGGGTTTTTAATGACCACAGAGAGTCAGGACCTCGGTTTAACGTCTCATCCGAAGGACGGTGCTCTTCGACAGTATAGTGTCCCCGTCACTACACTGGGGGTGTTAGGACCCACACAGACCACAGGGTGAGCAGCCCCTGCTGGCCTCACTAAGACCTCTTCCAGCAGCAACCTGATTTTCTCAGGAGGTCTCCCAACACTTTGAAACACCGCTATCATCTTGTCAGTCAGCTCCTCACTCTCGAGATAAATGAAATCTGACTTCTGCTGCTGATCAGTGACTCTCGTTCGGCTCGCGCTGAATTGAGCAGACACATTCAGTTTTTAATTGTGGTGTCTGTTCTCTGCGCCCTTCAGCAGGCATTTGTTATAATACATGTACATAAGATAATTGTTTATATGATGTATTTTAACAGTGTTTTTTAAAATCATTTGATTACTTGCTAATAGGGTTTTAAAAGGGTTGTTTCCATTGTTTTCTCTGTTCTTTTAGTCTCCTCCAGATGTAAATCCAAACATCACAGCGCCATATGTAGAATCATTGAGCTTCATCTCTTCTATCGGCTGTGGCATCTCCATGTTTTTTCAGGCCATCGCTCTGTTCATGCATTTCCTGTTACGGTAGCGTATCTTAAAATATAACAAAGTTACTTAGGGTTTTTTGACCAACTGCTTTTGTTCTTCTTTGGATAAAAGCCTTTTCTAAATACATAAATGCATGAATGTACAAATATAGATTGTTTTTATATTTGAACAGGAAAGCCAAATCAAATCATGCCACGAAGATCTTGATGAATATGTTTGTGGCTTTGTTTCTCCTGAATTTATCCTTTTTGTCAAACGAGAGCGTCGCCAACACAGGAGACAAGGCTGCGTGTGTCTTCATTGCGCTGCTCATGCATTACTCCATGCTGACTACATTCACCTGGTTCTTCATTCAAGCTCTTCATATGTACTTATGGCTCATCAGACAGAACGTCACCATCACAAACTACATAAGGAAGATCACCGTGTTCAGCTGGAGTGAGTTATATGGAGAAACCATCTGTTATAGTGTTCACTTAAGAAAATATATTGTGCACGAGACATTAACTACTGTCATGATACTTTTGTGTTTTTGTCCTTTTCTTGAGCAGTTCCTTTAAAGAACATCTGAGCACTCAACAAAATAATTTGTCTCCATCAGTGTTATTTTAGTTTTTATTAATATTTTTTAGTTACCTATAATAACCCTGGTCTCCGTGTGCTTTCAGCGTTTCCGGCTCCAATAGTCGTAGCTGTTGTTTCATTAGGAGGATATAAAGAAGTGATTATAAACGCAACATCTGGAAAAACCACACACATGTAAGTTGTTCTGATGTTACAAATGCATGAAATAATAATGAAGCTTTTAACATGTCGACTTCTCTTCTCTTCTAATTATAGGTGCTGGATTACAGATCCTTTCATTCACTACATAGTGAACACTGGCTACTACATCTTAGTCTTCATCTTCACGATAGGAATCTTCATCACTATCTTTACTAGGGTTGTCCAAGCCCGACGCATTAGAGCGCCTAACGGCAAGAGAAAGACGTTCAGAAAGCAGCTCATGATGGTGTTGAGTTTGTTCCTGCTCTTCGGCCTGACGTGGGCTGTGGCGTTCTTCAGTTATGGACCGATGCTCATTCCCTCATATTACATCTTCACCGTGTTTAACTCGTTTCAGGGTGAGAAACAATCACATGCATCATTACATTTGGTTTAATAGAATGCTTCTATTTATCCGTACATAATTGTTTATTTTATATATAATTATTATTTTATTAAATTGATATTTTATTCTTTTTAAAATATTATTTATTCATTTATTTATTCATTTTATTTTATTATTTTTATTGATTATTAGGGTTTATAATTGCAGCTATTGTAACAATCAATCTGACCAAAAGTATTTGGGCCAAAGTTTATTTTTGGTTACATTTTAAAAAATTATGCAAATGACTTTAAAGGTACTGTATGTAAGTTTTTGACTATACTAAAGCATAAAAATACCATAATACGTTTGGAGATATTTACGAAACATGCGTTCACATCAGTTCACATACATGTTTCTCTGAAAAACAATTTGGTCTAGTGCTGCACGATTAATCATTTCGCAATCGCAATCGCGATGTCAAGCATACGCGATTATATGACGCAAAATGCTGCGATTTTATATTAAATAAACAAATTAGCGCTGTTAACGCAATTAACACAGCATCTGTTAACGCAATTAACACAGCATCTGTTAATGATCCCGCTCATATTCATGCAAATGCTTTTAAACCATTCATGCACGATAAGACAAAAAATTAACACGCTGCCTGTGAATGTCCCGACTGTGACACACAGAAAGACTCGCGCTAATATCGTACGTGCGCACAAAACAGTATGCCAGAATACAGTTCTCTTTCGAGCTTGAACGAACAATAACACACACAATTATGCCAAAATGTCTTTTTGTCAAGTATCTTCATAACATAAGAGTAGTCTTATGATGAACGTGAAGAGTTGTGACTCGTGAGAGAATGAGGCGCGTGTGAGATCCGTGTCTCTGACAGCAGCGGCTGCTCTTAAAGGGACAGTACACAGTAGCCACTAATTATATCCGTCGCTAAAGTTAATCAAAGAACAAAGGGAACAGAGAAAAACACTCACTGCTCTTGACTAAAGAACTTTTTTCTTTGGGCAGATTATCACTAATCTGTGTGTGCATTTATTTTCCTTGAGAACCAATCAAGTTGACTCATGAAACCATTTGTTTATTATATCGCATATCGCAATCACAATATTGACCTCAATTATCGCAATATGACATTATCCCCAAATCGTGCAGCCCTAATTTGGTCTGTGTGACTCCGGCCACTGCCACTTTACCCAATTATATTTCGGCACGGCGGAAAACAGCGCATTTCAGTCATGGAAGCCGGCAAACGAAAAGGGTCCGAAATCGAACCTTCTACCCGTCCTAAAAAGCCTCGGCATCCATCTAAAAAGCTGCATGATCACAAGTATAATAAAAGCTGTATAAATATTGGAGATGCGCTTGAGAGATGGACACAGCATTCATTTTGAAACCTTTCTGGATTTTAAGCTGAGTTTGCAAATTATTAGCAGGAATTAATATTCTAAGTAAATTCAACATTCAGACAGTACTCGCGTTCAGAGCCACATTAAGACTATAAGGGGCCCCTGGGCTTTAGCTCTTGAGAGGCCCTTCATCCAATGGAACTATTATCTACATTCACTCAATCTTATTAATCACAAAGAGCAAGTTATCAGCCTTTTGTTTTGCAGGAATAAATGCCATTGACAAAACATCCAAACCTATAGGTCTGTCATTCAAAATATACACAAATATCACTGCATGAACTACATATTGGCACATAGTCCAAACTATTTGCAAATCAGCTCCATCTTACTATCAAATCAGCCTTTTGTTTTGCAGAAATAAATGCAATAAAACGTCATATACCAAATACTATGTTTCTCTTACCGTTTTTAGTGTTTTTTTTGTTTGTTTTTTTTTTCAGGGTTTTTCCTCTTCCTGTATTACTACCACATTCACAATGATGTTGCGGGAAATTTCTCTGATGATCCAGAAAGCTCCAGCTCCACCATAACCATCGTTCAATCCAGAATTAATACTGTGGAAAATACTTAAAATTAGCATAATTAAGGTTTAAGGTGTCTTTCTCTCTTAGACTGATTTCAGTCAAATGAAGACAAATGTTTATATGATGTTATATGTTTATAATCTTTAATGAGTGAGAACTGTTTAAAATGATGTATACATTAAATTATGACCCGAAAAAGGGCAACTTTACTGAAATTTCTATTCTATTCTATTCAAAAAAAAAAAAAAAACATGCACGTACTGAGTTAGATTAAACTGGGAAGGGTCATAGCACTTGCATATTGTTTTCCTACTGTAGTTTAACTGCTTCAATTGTTCTCATTTGTAAGTTGCTTTGGATAACAGCATCTGCTAAATGAATAAATGTAAATGTAATGTAAATGAAATCACTCAAAATAAAAGATATCTGTGATGATCGTTACTGAAACCGTCTGTTATTTGTGGGAGGATTGAATTGTGCTGAATATTACTGATGTTAGATTTATTGAGTGTTATAATCCATGTTTATGCATATGCGTGTCAGAGACACAAACTACTGAACCTCTTTTAGAAAACAAATTTACATCTTCAGGATGAAACTAAAGTCACACGCCTGTGGATTCAGATATTTGCATGATCAAACACATGGATAACATATTTGGTTATGGAAAATGCAAGACACCGAAAATACTGAAATTCAGTTGAAACCCAAATTTTCATGTTTGCAAATTAACTATGTCATTGTTTCAGTGGCTCTGAGCTGCGGATCATAATCATACGGCTTCATTTGTGAACGGATGAAACTCTCTCTCCTCTTGGACTGTGGACGTTTCATCTCAAGAATGAAAGAAGGAAATGCTTTAAGATTAATTATTAATATCTGTTGAAAAGAAAATTCAACTCTTGTGTCTCTATCAGACGTTTTTGGGGAATTATGTCTCGACAAAAGCAGAATTTGCTGTGGCTGATGACCGTCTGTTGTGCTTCATGCCAGATAAGTATGTTAATAATTTTTTTTTAAATGTAAACATCATTACACAGTGGCCTTATATGTTGTATTTGTGCAGCCAGCTCAGAAGACCCAAAACTCCAAGTCTGTTTGACATCAACAAATCCAGGTATACTGTGTAGCCTAAATGTTACATATTTAATGTCTAAAAGCACTTGTGACGACTGACAAAACTCATTGAGGTCGTTTCTGTTTTTCTTCCAGCTGTAAATCCCAGCCAGGAGATAAATCAAGGGAATTTTCACAGAACCAATGTCACACTAAACATCTCTTCTCTAGGTAAAACCTGTGTATATTTTATTTATAGACCATTCTTGAGATCAAAGATCTTAAAAAAAATCCAAAAAGATCTTTTTGCAACAAATGTAAAATATTCTCTCTGGTTTTAGGACAGTGCAAATCATATAGTTTCAGCATAAACCATGAGGGGCAGTGTGAAGTCAGAATGAATGAGACGTTTGAAGGCATAAAGCTGTGGTTATTGCCAGATGTTCATTCTGCTGTCTGTCCCCCACTAACCTTGAATTTCACAGGTGCGTGTCGTCCTACAATAGACACAGTGACAGTGTTGAAGGTTGTGAGTTTTTGGTGTTATTGTTCTTTTTCCATTTAAATGTACTTTCCACAGAAGTTTTCACTGTCCACTATGATTGATCACTGTTGTCGATGCAAACCATAAACAGATCCAAACACACTTAAGGCTAACATACTCAACCAAAGAAGCTGTTTAAATGAAGTCTGAATATTAATTGTACCTACGCTGCAATGTGTTTCTGAGAAAGAGCAGATCATGGTTCAACCACAGGCTATTTTGGATTATTTATATTTAGTGAGACTTGTAATAATTCCATCTCTTCCCTTTTACAGGAATTTTTAATAATGTGAGCTGCCAGACTGAGTCACCATCAGGTATGATTTTATCCACATTATTTTGTCTTTAATTTTAGTTTGTGTTTAATTATGGCAGAACAGTTGGTTATTTAAAATGACAGGTGTAACAGGCCACTATGGGAATGAGCCTGTGCTTGCTTGCATTCTTTATATTTCTGTGCTCCTCACAGTAAATAAGAAAGGGAAGAACGAAGGTTGCATTGATGAATGTGCAGCTTTAATACCGAACACTTCAATATAAGATTGCAAGTTTTCACCAAAGATTCAAGACAAGGCGAGCTGAAAATTGTAACAACTATGACAACTAGACCAGATAGTTTCATATTGCTTGTATTTTTTCATGCCACTGCTCTTTGTCTCAGATTTTTAAGCTAAACAGCTAAACTAACTACCATATTTTTCACGCAAGATTTGCATCATCTGCTTCCAGTTCTTTTAGCTGTACAAAAACAGCCTGTAAAGCTGCTTAATACTGCAAACTGGTATTTGTTATCATATTATATTAGGTATCTGTTGTTGGAAGTACACCAGATCTTCCCAAACAGTATATAAATTAGAACAACTGAATTCATACACAAATACATTTACTTTCCACAATCATATTCATATTCATATTCAGAGCTTGAGAGAGGTGTACATCGCATAATTTACTACTTGCACAATGACTTCCGTGTTCTACTTATTACAGCATTTAAAGTTTCTATATTCGATTTTCTTGACGACCAGCTTGCATCTTCTTTTAGGGGACCTATATCCGATATCTGCTTTTACACTATACTTGGTCAAACAAACGTTAGTAATGTTCATTTAGTTTTTTCCCTAACCGACGCCCATCATTAACCAGTAACAGTCAAGATGTTATATTAGAATTGAATTATGTTTTGTTAAATTAGAATTAAAATAAATTTGAATGTATGATCTCCGCAACTTAAGCTACCTGAACCAACAATGTAAGCTTCTGATAGGCTTAAGCAAAGTCGATCATGGGCATGCCGGGAGTACGGCAGGGTGATGCAGCGTCTTGTTCGCTCTTCAGGGAACTAAGGTTACATACGTAACCGAGACGTTCCCTTTCAAGGGAATTTGCAGGAACAAACTACCCATGCCGTCATAAGAGCAAGTGTCTGTCCTGTGTGAAGTCAGTGCACACATTCAGACAAAAGCACCTGCACCCAAGGTCGTAGAACCTCACAAATCTGTGTGGTGTGGACCAGCCTGCTGCATCACAAACATCTAGAAGAGAAACTCCTGACAGTAATGCTTGGGAAGCAACCATACTCCTGTTAGAGTTGGCCCGCACAATCAAAGGTGAAGGCTGACCGGCCGACTCATAAACAAGTGAGAGAGCCTCGCCACCCACTTGCTTATCCTATGCTTAGATGCTGGGCACCACTTTCTGGGTGACCCAAAGCAAATTAACAACTGTTCAGATTTCCTCCACAGGGCAGCTCTGTGGACATTAGCATCTTGGACCCTAACTGGGCAGATCAGATTTAGTTTCTCCTGATCTGACATCCAAGGGCGGAGGACAGAAGGCCTGCAGAGCTATAAGTCTTACCATATTAGTAGAACCCGGTCTAGGGTGAAGAAAAGACTTTACCATGGCGGGCGCAAATTCCAGGCATGAGGGAGATGAGATACCGAAAGGGAGTGAATGTCTCAGATTCTTTTGAGAGCCACGTACAGCTTTAGTGTGGAGGGGGATGACCCTCGGGAGAAACGCTCCAGCAGGAACTCCAGCACTGCACCCACTGGGCAGTTAACTGGGTCAGGCTGGTGCTCTCCGCACCAGGAAGTGAATAGTCTCCACTTCAAGGCGTAGAGTTTCCTCGTGGAGTGGAGGATCGTCTCAAAAACCTCAGATGAGAGACCTGAACTTATGAGCTGGGACCCCTCTGAGGCCAAGCCCACAGTTTCCACAATTCTGGCCGGGGGTGAAGGGTCAACCCGCTCGCCTGAGAGAGAAGGAATCTCCAGAGGAGAGCCGTCGAGGAGAGACACTAGGTCCGAGAACCATACTCTGTCAGGCCAGAATGGGGCTACTAACAGAAGATGGGCCTCGTCCTGGTGAACTCTCTCCAGAACTCTCCGGAGCAGAGCGATCGCAAGAAAAGCGTACCGATGTAGCCTCGGCCACATTTGTACCATAGCTGAGTAAGGGAGAGCCAAAGTGGACAGTGTGTCGTCTCTTGGGATGCGTACAGATCTACATCAAGTTCTTTCATAAGAGTCTCTATTCCCCGGGCCTCGGCCCCTTCCTCAACAGGATGTCTACTCACTGATTTAAATGCTCCCTGATTTTAAATATATGCTGCCCTCAGAGAGAGCAGTTTCCCTTGGGCCCATAGGAGGATCTGGTGAGCCAGCTTAAATAAGGGACACGACTGCACATCCCTGATGGTTTGTCGGTACAAACAAGCAATGTTGATCCCTCAGGTCTGGGAGGAAGTATTTCAAAGCTTGAAACACGGCCAGCATTTCCCGGCAGTTTATGTGCCACGAGAGATGATGGTCCCGCCACAGGCCTCGAGCTGAGCGACCACTCATGGTCACTCCCCAAACCGTGAGGGATGCGTCCGTTGTTAGCGTGATGCGACAACAAGGAGCTCCCAACAAAGGCCCTCGGAAAAGAAACCAAGGTTTTTTGGGTTCCAAACCATGCCCAGAATAATGGTCCTCTGTGGAGAAAGCACACTCTTCTTGGCATTCAACCTCAGCCCCAACTTTCTCATGTGGGCAAGAACAACATCTTAATGTCGAAAAGCCAGATGCTCAGATTGAGCTAGAATCAACCAATTGTCGATATAGTTTAGTATGCGGATGCCCTGGACTCCCAGTGAAGCCATAGCTGTATCCAAACACTTTATGAAAGTGCGAGGTGACAGGAAGAACTCAATTTTGGTACACTTCGCCCCCGAAAGCTTCAGAGTAAGCATTTTGAATTTGAGCAACAGGTGCAGATCTAAAATTGGACACAAAAATTGGACTCTTCTTACAGAAGAGCTTTTATTTTTGGTTTCATAAACAGAGCCTGCTCAGCCTGCAAGACCTGAACTGAATGGTATAGCCTTTTTCAATCATCTGATTGACGTATCCACTCTGCCAGAAAATCTACTAAGTGTACCAGTCTCTCGAGACTGGCCTCTGGTGTATCTCGAACAGCAAGCAACCTGAAGTGGCGCTCTAGAACCATCTTCGGAAGGAGTAAGCGAGCGACCCTCAGGTAAACGCTCACTGGGTACCTCTGTGTCCCGGCATGAAGGCGGGGTTGGGCAGAACGGCTCCCTGAGGGCACTGAGGGGAGATGGGCACCATATGAGGTGGAATCAGTCTTTCCCCGGAGGGGTGCACCCTCAGTAGCCTGGCGCTGGTGCAGTCTGGACTTCTAAGATGAAGCTCTCTTAGACACAATAACGGTCCTCAGATCTGCCTTGCCCTTCAAGGACTTAGCCTGAGAGAGTTGCACCGCCTTCCAGTCTTTTTGTGGTTTGAGCGCGAGACGCAACAGTTTTGTTGCACTTATGTGAGGAGCTGGATGACGGCTGGGGCTGCTTTCCCGCCCAGCAGCCCCCGAGACATAAGCTCGGCGAGGCAGGAATTTCTGGAACGCCGCAGACTGCTTCTTCCTGAAACCTCTTGGTGACAGAATTAACTGCGTCACCGAAGAGGCCAGCAGGAGAGAGCGGGCGTCCAGAGGGAAGCTTTTCTCATTCTCCTTCATTCCTGCGAGGTTCAGGCAGAGATGCTTCTTCGTGGCCACCAGGGCTGCCATAAAACGGCTCACTGACTTGGCCGTCTCATTAATGCGGGTCCCTCAGTGCGGGCCACTCCGGGCGAGAGACAAATCAATGTCAACTTCTGTGTCTTTAGCAAGCGCTCTGTGTGTGAATCTGTGTCCCTGGTGTTTTTTGTCTGTCATTACAAGTTGCAAGGCGGGAGTTTTCATCTATATACAGTAAATAAAATAAAAAACATTTTTATGGCGAGCAAACAACATTTCAGGAAAGTTCCGCCACACCATTAGACTGATTCCATATGTGCTTCACGATGCAATCATGCAGGGGCGCTCCCGCAGCGTTTTTGACGCAGCGCTAGTTCCCTTGAAAGGGCTTATGTCAACTGAATATGCATGCTTAAATTACAATACATGTATAGGTTTATAAATAAACAACACAATATATTTAGCCTAATCACTTTAATATTTGAGATCCAAAAGCACAGATAGCCTATATCATTAAAATCCATCTCTTATATATTACTTTGTATTTAAGGGAATGAAGGATGTACATATGTTCTGAATTTTAATGGGAGTGAATGGATGTGTGTCATCTGTGTTGATGAAAGATCAACTACTTTCACATCAATGTCATACAAATCCATTAACAAGCCAGCTACCATTTTTAAACCATCTGAGACAACTAACAATCCAACAACAAAGATAACTTACAATCTAACTACAGATGATCTAAAAGGCAAAGATGGATTAATTAATCCCTCAAAAGCAGCGTAAGTGTGTGGTTACCAGTGTTTTGTAAAATTTACATTTTTATCACAGAATACAGAGTGATTATTCAATTTTGCAGAGACGCCTTGGACAATCTGGAGTCTAAGATGGAAGAAATGGAACACAAAAATATAAGCAATGCAGACATTGTGACGGGGGATGTTTTTGGTCTTCTTCACATACAAGATGAGAACACAGAAACCAGAGACATATGTTACTCTTCATATCCGAACAGGATAAAAGTAAGACTTGAGAAACAATAAAACATGGTATGATTCTGTAAGCCCATTAATCGGTCCAAATGGGGGTTTCCGCCAATCATGACAATTTCATAATCAGTTCAAAGATAATCAATACAATAACACCAAATGCTCAGAGATAAAGATTAAAAGATAGGTGAAACCCAACATTTTGAAAAATACATAATGCTGAAGTCTTTGAGATCCTTTAACATTATGGGCTGATCTGAGTTACAGAATCGCCCTGAGCCTCTTGTTGCAATTCATTATATACACAGACCTGGTGTGCAGGTTATCCCTAACTTTTAAAAACTTTATTTGCCTTATGGTTTTTCCTTATCTTTGGGATTGAGACATTTGTACCAGTCACACTGAGACATTTCAAATGATACCAAACATGTATAAAACTGTATAATAATTATTCAGATTGAAACCATATACATTTTTGGGTGAATTTCAGGTGATTTTGGGTGAATTTCAGGAGAGAAAGGGAGGGGGGGAAGGGGGAAAGAGATGTATTCTGAGATGAGACTTGCGTCTCAAATGGTGATGCTAACTTCACAAGAGAGAGTTCAAATGTTAATTTCCAGAAAGGTCCTTTTACTTCTCGGGGAGTGGTCGTCCTCAACCAGACTGCCCGGCATTTTCTAAGTTCTCAAGTCTTTCAATTCCTTACTTATTATAATTCTTGGTTACACTTTATTTTAAGGTGTCATTGTTGCAGTGTAATTATAAATTTAAGTACTGAGTAACATTAAGCAAATACATGTACTTACTATTGGGTTAGGGTAAGATTAGGATTTGGTTTAGGGTTAGTTGCATGTAATTATGCATCATTTACTGTTATTACTATGGTAGGTACATGTAACATATGTAACAAGGACACTAAAATAAAGTGTTACCTAATTCTTTTTTTTACAGGTTGCTGATTGTCAAAGTGACATTAAGACAGACATCCCCTGGTCTGTAAAGATTCCCACTGAGGCCTTTAATAAATCACGACTGGAAAACCATGGATGTGCGTTACTTGGAGTTCTACGGTTCAAAAACATGGGAAAGGTACTCACAATTAAAACATTTTAAAAATCCACGTTTTAACATGTTTGTCCATGTTTTTATGGAATTCATGGAATCATTTTTGGAGTTTTTTTGGAATTTATGGAGTTTATGGAATAATTCACCAAATAAATTGTCACTCATCTCTGCTCCACCATGACACAAATCTCTTGACTTCAGAAGAGCTGGATATTAGTACACTGTCATGTTCACTACTGTTATAATGCTTCTGTGGTGTTTTTTTTTTTTAAATCCTTTTTGCAATTTTTTAATTGTTGTTTGAAAAGAGATAAAAATTCTAAATTGTGTTCTAGTGAAAATATAACAGCATAAGAGACATTTTTGGGTGTACTTTTCTTTTGACAAATGTTTCTTGATCTATTATGTTCATACATGTTCATTCATATGTGATTTGCTCTATTTCTTATTTAGGATGAAACAAAAAATTACACTGTTTTGAACAATGAGGTTTATGGAATAACAATGAAGGCCAATATCTCCGACCTTACCAACAACATAGAAATGTTCTTTACACAGAAAGATCTGGTAATGAAGGTTTTGTTGTGAAACTTTTTTTTATATAATGACCAGACACCGTAAAAGCAAAATAAAAATGTTCTTACAGGTCGGTGAGGCGTCCTGCAGTTCTTGGGATGGTAAAGGTACATCTATTTATGGCTGTTTTGATCAGGTAAAATCAAAAAACGAATTTATTTTATATATTTCATTCCTCGCTCTCTTTTCTTTGAAGGAAATCTTACATGGACTACATCCGGCTGTGAGACAGAAAAAATCAACAATAACACCATAAAGTGCTCGTGTTCACATCTGACGTTCTTTGCAGTGCTGATGGTGAGAAGCTTCTCAGTGTTTCATTTAAAGACCCCATGAAATCAATATCAGAGTCTTTTAGTTCAAATATATTTCTCTGATCTCTCAGTCTCCTCCAGATGTAAATGCAAACATCAGAGCACAATATGTGGATTCATTGAGCTTCATCTCTTCTATCGGCTGCGGCATCTCCATGTTTTTTCTGTCCATCGCTCTTTTAATGCATTTCCTATTACGGTAGAGTCTCTTAAATATAACATATAGTTACTTTAAGTTCTTTGACCAATTGCTTTTGCTCCTCTTTTGGATTAAAGCGTCTGCAAAATGCATAAATGCATGTTAGAAATACAGGTTATTTTTATATTTGAACAGGAAAGCCAAATCAAATCAGGCCACGAAGATCTTGATGAACATGTTTGTGGCTTTGTGTCTCCTGAATTTATCCTTTTTGTCAAACGAGAGTGTCGCCAACACAGGAGACAAGGCTGCGTGTGTCTTCATAGCGCTGCTCATGCATTACTCCATGCTGACTACATTCACCTGGTTCTTCATTCAAGCTCTTCATATGTACTTATGGCTCATCAGACAGAACGTCACCATCACAAACTACATGAGGAAGATCACCGTGTTCGGCTGGAGTGAGTTTTATGAACAAAACACTTGTTATAGTGCACACTTAAAGGATTAGTTCACCTCAAAATGAAAATCTCCTGATAATTTGCCATCCAAGATGTTCATGTCTTTCTTTCTTCAGTGGAAAAGAAATACATTTTTTTGAGGAAAACATTTCAGGATTTTTCTCCACACATTGGACTTCAATGGCAACCAGAATGTTGAAGTTCAAATCAATGCTGTTTCAAAGGGCTCTGCACGATCCCAGCTGAGGAATATGGTCTTATCTGGCGAAACGATCGGTCATTTTCTAAAAAAAATAAAAATGTATATACTTTTTAACCACAATTGTTCGTCTTGTGTTGGTCTGCGACGCGCCATGCATTGCGTCATCACGTTAGAAAGGTCACGAGTCACGTCATCTTTCTAAGTTATTTGTCTGTGTACTCTGGTTCAAAAAGGTAGGGAAGGGTGAAAAAATTCATCTCATTTTCTCTTCCAACTTCAAAATCGTCCGACATCTTTGTTTTCATTTATTATTATTATTTTCTTTTTTTTTTATGACCTCTCCAACGTGATGACGTAATACATGGCATGTTGCAGACCAGCACAAGACAAACAATTGTGGTTAAAAAGTATATACATTTTTATTTATTTTTTAGAAAATGGCCGATCGTTTTGCCAGATAAGACCCTATTCCTCAGCTGGGATCGTGCAGAGCCCTTTGAAACGGCATTGATTTGAACTTCAACATTCTGGTTGCCATTGAAGTCCATTGTGTGGAGAAAAATCCTGAAATGTTTTCCTCAAAATACTTAATTTATTTTCCACTGAAAAAAGAAAGACATGAACATCTTGGATGGCATTGGGGTGAGTAAATTATCAGGAAATGTTCATTCTGAGGTGAACTAATCCTTTAAGAAAATCTATTGTGCACGAGACATATGAACTACTGTCATGATACTTTTATGGTGTTTTTGTCCTTTTCTTGAGCCGTTCCTTTAAAGAGCATCTGAGCACTCAACTAAATTATTTGTCTCCATCAGTGTTATTTTAGTATTTTATTAATATTTTTTTAGTTACCTATAATAACCCTGGTCTCCGTGTGCTTTCAGCTTTTTCGGCTCCAATAGTCGTAGCTGTTGTTTCATTAGGAGGATATAAAGAAGTGATTGTAAACGCAACATCTAGAAAAAACACACGAATGTAAGTTGTTCTGATGTCACAAATGCATGAAATAATAATGAAGCTTTTAAATCAACATTTTCTCTTCTCTTCTAATTATAGGTGCTGGATTACAGATCCTTTCATTCAATACAAATTAAACATTGGCTACTACGCTTTAGTCTTCATCTTCACGACTGGAATCTTCATCATGATCGTCACTAAGATTGTCCAAACCCAACACGTAAGAGCGCCTGACGGCAAGAGAAACACATTCAGAAAGCAGCTCATGATGGTGTTGAGTTTGTTCCTGCTCTTCGGCCTGACGTGGGCTGTGGCGTTCTTCAGTTATGGACCGATGCTCATTCCCTTATATTACATCTTCACCGTGTTGAACTCGTTTCAGGGTGAGAAACAATCACATGCATAATTACATCTGGTTTAATAGAATGCTTCTATTTATCCGTACATAATTGTTTATTTTATATATAATTATGTATTTATTTATTCATTTTATTTTATTATTTTTATTGATTATAAGGGTTTATAGTGGCAGATATTGTAACAATCAATTTGACCATAAGAATTTGGCCTAAAGTGTATTTTTGGTTACATTAAAAAAATTATGCAAATGACTTTAAAGGTACTGTATATACGTTTTTGACTGTACTAAAGCTTAAAAATACCATAATATGTTTGGAGATATTTAAGAAATATGCATTCACATCAGTTCACATACTTGTTTCTCTGAAAAACAATGCTATACATTGTCTGTCTTTGTTTTGGTCTGTGTGACTCCGGCCACTGCCACTTTACCCAATTATATTTCGGCACCGCGGAAAACAGCGTATTTCAGTCATGGAAGCCGGCAAACGCTGAGGGTCCGAAATCGAACCTTCTACCCGTCCTAAAAAGCCTCGGCATCCATCTAAAAAGCTGCATGATCACAAGTATAATAAAAGCTGTATAAATATTGGAGATGCGCTTGAGAGATGGACACAGACTTCATTTTGAAACCTTTCTGGGTTTTAAGCTGAGTTTGCTAATTTTCTCCTTGATAGGCAAGTAATTTGCTATAGTTAGTTTGCTAATGTCTCCAGGCTATTAGCAGGAATTAATATTCTAAGTAAATTCAACATTCAGACAGTACTTGTGTTCAGAGCCACATTAAGACTATAAGGGGCCCCTGGGCTTTAGCCCTTGAGAGGCCCTTCATCCACTGGAACTATTATCTATATTCACTCAATCTTCTTAATCACAAAAGAGCAAGTTATTAGCGTTTTATTTTGCAGGATTAAATGCCATTGACAAAACATCCAAACCTATAGGTCTGTCATTTAAAATATGCACAAATATCACTGCATGAACTACATATTGGCACATAGTCCGAACTATTTGCACATCAGCTCCATCTTCCTATCAAATCAGCCTTTTGTTTTGTAGAAATAAATGCAATAAAACTTCATATACCAAATACCATGTTTCTCTTACCGTTTTTTGTGTTTGTTTTTACAGGGTTTTTCCTCTTCCTGTATTACTACCACATTCACAATGATGTTGCGGGAAATTTCTCTGATGATCCAGAAAGCTCCAGCTCCACCATAACCATCGTTCAATCCAGAATTAATGTCGTGGAAAATATTTAATATTAGTATAATTAAGGTTTAAGTCTTTCTCTCTTAGACTTTCTTAGACTAATTTCTTAAACTGAGCTGCTGTTTAAGGTGAAACTGTATTTTAACCAAAATCTAAACAATTAAATTTAAATAAAATTCTCACCAAAGACAAATGTTCATATGATGTTATATGTTTATAATCTGTAATGAGTGAGAACTGTTTAAAATGATCTATCTACATTAAATTATGACCCTAAAAAGGGCAACTTTACTGAAATCACTCAAAACAAATGTCAAATATCTGTGATGATCATTACTGAAACCGTCTGTTATTTGTGGGAGGATTGAATTGTGCTGAATATTACTGATGTTAGGTTTATTGAGAGTTATAATCCATGTTTGAGCATATGCGTGTCAGAGACACAAACTACTGAACCTCTTTTACAAAACAAATTTACATCTTCAGGATGAAACTAAAGTCACACGCCTATGGATTCAGATATTTGCTTGTTCACATACTCGGATGTGAAACATATTTGGTTATTGAATATGTTGCCACGCAGACTCTGTCAAAATCAGCTAATGACTTCTGCATTATTTAATGTGGCTTTAATGCGTTATATCTCTGAGCCTCTCATGTGATTGTAATGAAGATAATGCAATGTGTAAATAAAATTCATTAATCATGATGGTCTTTCAGTGGCTCCAAAAACATTTATTCAAATCAGTCAAACGTGTAAATATGTGAATTTCATTCAATAAGTGACAAAATATTACAGCAAGTGCCATTTATTGAAAGGAAAGAAAGACAGACACAAACTTTATAAACAACATAAGATTTCGTTTTTTTACTGTTAAAACTTGACATTTTATGTATGGGACTCTGAATCTAACTATAGCAAAATAATATAAATATTGTCTAATAACCACTAATAAAGTGTATGCTTTTATTGGAATCTTCTTTCTACTATTATTAAATATAATTGTCCATACATTGTTCTCTGTGAGCAAATGTGACTTGATAAATTGAACCTGAATATAAACAAATACTGAAATTTACAGTTAAAGCCCAAAATAACATGATTTGCATGTTTTCCAATTAACTGTTCCAGCGGCTCTGAGCTGCGGATCATAATCGTACGGCTTCATATGTGAACAGATGAAACTCTCTCTCCTCTTGGACTGTGGATGTTTCATCTCAAGAATGTAATAAGAAAATACTTTAAGATTTATTACTAATATCGGCAGAAAAGGAAAATCCAACTCTCGTGTCTCTCTCAGGCTGTTTTGGGGAATTATGTCTCGACAAAAGCAGATTTTGCTGTGGCTGATGATCGTCTGTTGTGCTTCATGCCAGATAAGTATGTTGCTTTAAAAAATGAATATGTCAACATCATTACATAGTGGCCTTATATGTTGTATTTGTGCAGCCAGCTCAGACGACTCCAATCTCAAGTCCGTTTGACATCAACAAATCCAATTAGAACGTGTAAATGTTACATATTTATTGTCTGAAAGCACTTGTGACGACTGAAAAACTCATTGAGGTCATTTCTGTTTTTCTTCCAGCTGTAAATCCAACATCTCTATCAGGTAAAACCTGTGTATATATTATTTATAAACCAGTTAAAAAAAAAAAAAAAAAAAAAAAATTTAAAGAGTATTTTTTCAACAAATGTAAAATGTTTTCTGTAGAGGCACTTTCTGATAAATTAGGGGTAGGGATACCAATAATTTTACTTGCAAATTTTCAGGACAGTGCAAATCATACAATTTCAGCATAAACCATGAGGGGAAACATGTGAAGTCCGGCTACATCTACATTAATGCATTTGAATTTCCAACGTTTCAGTGTGGAAGAGAAACTTTTGAAAAAACGCCTGAAAACGCTAAATTCACCTTACAGCACATGCGTAAAACCTCACAAAAGCTCACTGAGATGATACAAACAGAAAAAAATAAATAATAAAGTTAAAATAAAGTTTCCTGCAACTCTTCTGACAGGATTTTATTTAGCAAAATATCTCCTCATTCACTGATGCGTCCAGGACCCACTCAGTCACCATTATATGTTTGGTCTAAAACGCTAAAACTGCTCTCATGTTTAGCAAATGTGAGTAAATTCTGTCATCTTTGCAGCACTGTGATATGAAGAGTGTGCAAAGTAGAATATTTGAGCAACAGTGTGAAAGTGAACAGCACATAACAGGCACAATACTAGGGCTGCACGATTAATCGCAATAAAACCGCACGCGATTTGGCAAAGGCTGCGATTATTTTATGCGCAGCTTGTCAGTGGAGTGCAGCTGATCGGTAGTAAATACTGCTCCATCTGAGCGCCAGAGGGCGCTCTCACGCAAACACGCTAAATATGTCCACAGTTTTACAACGAATGGTAAAACACCTGTTGGAAAGCATCTTTTGCAGCGATTTTTGTATGAGCATATCAGTGAACACCCCTGACCACTCGGTGAGTTTCACGTCTTTGTAAACTAAAGTTTAATGCGTTTTAGGAAGGATTGTTCCAGTGCACCTATGCAGCCATTGTGGGGGTGGGGGGGGGTGCTACCACAGAAACCGAAAATTCTTGGGCCAGCAGCATGTGTCCAAATTTCAATCTTAACCATTCTATTTCATCAGAAACAATCTGAAAACAGGGCTTTAAGTGTAAAATACCGAACTTGTCCTTTAAACATGACTTATAAATACACGACTGCCTTTTTCTGTGTCAGAATCACATCATCTCACAGAAGGAGGAGCTCAGCTGTCATTATGAAGTGAGTTTGGAGTAAATGCATGTTATTAAATGTTGACTGTTGTTGGACAAGAGGTTCATAAATGTTTCTCATGTTTTGGAAAGATGTTTGACACGTGTTGCTTTTTCAAATGCACGTTATAAGTGACTCAAACTCACAGTGCTTTCAGATGAAGCAGCGTTTACTGAGCCGTACGTCACTGACAATCCGCAGCCTAATCGATTTAAGTCTGATTACATGTAAATTGCAATTAATCGTGCAGCCCTACGCAATACTGGAATAAACATGAATATCTATTGGTACAATATGCGTCACATGACTAAACTTACGTCATCGTTTTTAAATACCTCTGGTTTCACAGTCCACACTACAACACGAAAACAGCATTTTCAAAAGGGTTTGTTTTCATTAACAAAAAAAATGCTGTCTCAATGTGGACGGAAGGCCAAAACGCAGAGGAAAAGATGTGTATTCAAACAAAAACGTATGAGTGTGGACAAGGCCTCAGAATGAATGAGACGTCTTACTTCCACTTAGTAAAGTAGAGAGATATCCACTCTCAAAGCCACTGCTCGCTGATCGACCACAAAATGCTTATGGGCAAATGAATAAGACCCACAATTTTCCATCAGTTCAGGCCGTACTCCGCCCTGTCTGTATGATGTAATTTGCATCTGAGGGACGCTGCTATATGTGGAAGAGCGCGGCTCCGCCCCTCCCTCTTCCCGGACTCCCTGTGAGTTCCCCTGGTGATTATGCACTATATGAACCCCGGGCTTTCGCCCTTGGGTCTTTGGTGTCAGATCCCAGCATGCACGGCGTTTTACATTGTGTCCCCTAGCGTAAGATACTTACGCAGTACGAGAGACCTCTCGTAAGAGAACGTACTCGGTTACTAACGTAACCTCGGTTCTCTCTAGAAGAGGGAACGAGTACTGCGTATCTTGCCGTGCATGCACACGCTCTGGTTAGCTTCGGCGATGAAAAACCAGATATCAGCTGCCTGCGAGCCGGATTTATAGGCCTAAGCCACGCCCGTTTCGGCGGGACGTGACGCAGTGGGCGCGAAGCACCCTCATTGGGTCTGACGTCACGCTAGGCCTCGCTCGATAGGCTGCTGCAGTTGCCGCAGAACAGCCAATAGGCACACGAGCCGTCTTGCCTATGTCTGTATGCTGCTGCAACGTGTTTTACAATAATACAAAATTAAGGATAATTTTTTGGCTTCAATATCTCGTGGAAAAGGGATTTTCCCCTAGCGTAAGATACTTATGCAGTACTCGTTCCCTCTTCTAGAGAGAACCGAGGTTACGTTAGTAACCGAGTACGATTTAACCTCAGAGTATTTGGCCTCGACAAGGATATGGAAAAAGGAAAACCCACCGAATTCATGGAGTCCCTTTTCAATGAGGTATTTAAAGATAAACTGCTTTATAAACCTGAAGTGGAAATTGCGCACAGAGTGGGGCCTGTTACAAAACATGGTTCGAGACCGATGATTGTCAGGATGCAGAGGTATGCGGCGAAAGAGGCTATTTTACAAATTGCAAAGCAAGAAAAAGTCCTACATTTCAAAGTGATGAATGTCAAAATCTTTCCGGATTTAACAGCAGAAGTGTCCCAGAGAAGAGCGCAGTTTAAAGATCTGAGAACGAAACTACATCAGGCAGGAATAAAACACGGTTTGATTTATCCGGCGACACTGATTATAACATTTAATGGAGACACAAAATACTTCCAAGATCAGAAATCGGGAGACATCTACTACAATCAAGTGATTGGACCGACGCTGCCTGGCAATTAAGTAATCTAATGATTGGACTTCGCACCAGAAACAAGTGCATCAGATGCAGGTATGATGAATTGAACTGAATTGAGAACTGCCTGACATACATCTCGAGGAGGGGGGAATTGATATATGGACATAAACTTGAATTACATATTATATTGATTTATCTATTATTGAATGGCTAAATTCAGGAATTTGTCGAAAACTATTTATTTAAATATAAAGACAGTGGAAACTAAAATACAGTTGTGGCCTTTCACTAACTACTGTTAATGTTTTGCCAAATTTGTTAGCATTAAGTGTCAGATAAAATATTCTAAAACTTATAGGAAGAAATTACACATTTGTATATTAATTAGGCTGAGAATTACGGGAAATGTGAGGACGAATTCAACTGAAATGTTAAATTAGACAATAATTTTTCACTTGTCCATTTTAATTGTAGAAGTCTTTATACAAACCTTAATACAATTATAGATTACTTAAATACATTAAAAAGTCAGTTTGATATTATCGCTTTTTCTGAAACATGGTTAAATGCGGTCAAAGGTTATGATTTGGGTATAGATGGATATAGTTTGTATCATGTTGACAGACCGGGAAAACGAGGAGGAGGTGTGGCATTGTGTGTCAAAGAAACATACACTTGTAAGATTGTTGAAAGGATGTCTGTGGCTATTGAAGGTCTTCTAGAATGTGTGGCGGTGGAGACTGAGTTGGAAACAAAGCAAAAAATAATTATAGCTTGTGTGTACAGAGCACAAGGCTCAAATGTAGAAGTATTTAAAGATAAACTCACTGAACTTGTAGATTGTACAATGTTAAACAAGACCATGTGGTTATGTGGTGATGTTAATGTTGATTTAATGAACCCACAAGGCCAAACAGTAACCCATGATTTTTTAAATGAAATGTACAGCAAAGGTTTGTTTCCAGTGATATCACAACCCAGTAGAGTGACACAGACAACTTCAACATTGATTGATAATATTTTTATCAATAATATTGACATTACCTTCCATAGTGGTCTGCTATTATGTGATAGCAGCGATCACTTACCAGTTTTCATTGTCTGTGGCCTAAAAACTGGTAAGAAAATTAGTGATGTTGATAAAGTTAAATACACTCGATTCGGACAGAGAAGGAAATAAGCTCATTTAGGAAGGATCTGATTAACCAAGATTGGAGTAAAGTTTTTGTAGAGGATGTTAATAATGCTTATGAGGTCTTTCTGAATATATTTGTAACCCTTTATAATAAAAATTGTCCCTTAAAAATGGGTAAAGTGAATAAATTCAATAAAAAACCATGGATAACACCAGCGGGTTACAGAAGGCCTGTAAAAAGAAAAACAAATTATACCGAGATTTTATAAAATACAAGTCTAGTAATCATGAAATTAAATACAAAAGATATAAGAATAAGTTAATAACTATAATGCGACAGGCCAAAAAAGACTATTATAAAAACAAATTATATGAATACAAGACTAATATTAAAGAAACTAAGTTTTACATAAGGTTATGAAGCCAAATTCTCAGAGTAAAAATTTACCCGAGTATTTTGAGCACAAAGGAAAAGTTATTAATAATGGAACAGGTATTGCAAATGAGTTTAATTCCTTCTTTGTCAATGTCGGACCTAATATTGCGGAAAGACTTGAAAAATCCAATCATGTAGCATGGTGTAATAGTGCGACAGGAGGTAGTAGAATTTTACAGTTAGGGCCCTATCTTGCACCCAGCGCAATTGACTTTGTACACCGGAATGTTTCATTTCTATTTTGCACCCGCGCACAGCGCGCTTTTCCCTCCACAGAAGCACGTCGCTAAACTAGGGAATTAACTTTTTCTTTTTTCTTTTTTGTTTATTCATGCAAGTGGAGTGGAACTCTGTATAAACCCAATTGGGTTTCGTTCCCCTCCTTGTACTGTATCCATGTGATATCCGTGCAGAACAAATAAATAAAAAAAATAATAAAAAAAAATTTGCGCTCCCTGGGCGGTTCAGCGCCAAAAAAGGAGGCGTGTTCCGGCGCAAACGTTCCCTGGTGCTATTTTACTGTTCCATAAAACAATTGCGCCACTGGCCAGAAAAAACCTAGTCTAAAGTCAGTGGCGCGTTGCGCGTTGTTCATTATGCTATTTTAAGGGCGCATGCTTGACCATAATGTATAGCGTGCACAACGCGCATACACTTTGATTCTGTGATCTACACAGAAGCAGCAGTTTTCATTTTTGCAAATCATATTATTACAAACGATAGATAGATAGATAGATAGATAGATAGATAGATAGATAGATAGATAGATAGATAGATAGATAGATAGATAGATAGATAGATAGATAGATAGATAGATAGATAGATAGATAGATAGAAAGATAGATAGACAATTTATTATAAAAGCATACATCTAGCTTACACATTTGCCCACATTATTATTTGGCTGTTTAACCGAAGCTAATTTGTGTGTGTTTCTCCATCCCCAATGTCACTTCTCTCTCTTTTACGGCCGTGACGAGAGCGTCGGTCTCCTCGGCTGTGAACCGCTCCTGGCGCGCGCCTGGCAAATCCGCCGTTATAATAGCAATACGCCAAGGAAAAAGCGCGTCTGCTCTTAAAGGGAATGTGAGATGATGCTCTGATTGGTTTATTTCACGTTACGCCCAAACCACACCTATGAGTAATGAAGCTGCTTCAGACCAACCCCTTTTAGATTTGCGCCAGGTGCAAGAGTCATTTATCCCGCCGGGAAAATAGCAACAGCGCCGAGACCCGCCCACAAAGTTACTTGCGCTTTGCGCTTTGACACTTGCGTTTCAGATCGTTAAAATAGGGCCCTCAATGTTTCTCAATGAATTCACCGGAACTGAAATCTTAGATATTGTGAGAAAGTGCAAAACTAAAACTTCTTGTGATGGTGATGGAATAGATATGAGCATTGTAAAAAAAACGATAGATTGCATACTTCAACCTCTAATTTATATTTTCAATCTTTCTTTTAGTTCAGGTGTTTTTCCTCAAAAGATGAAGACTGCGAAGATAATACCTATTTTTAAAAAAGGAGATAAACATGAGTTTAATAATTATCGACCTGTTTCAATACTTTCACAGTTTTCTAAAATAATAGAAAAATGGTTTACTCATAAATTGGATATATTTTTGGAAAAAAAATGATTTACTTTTTGATTATCAATACGGATTTCAATCCAATAGATCAACTGCCGTCGCACTAATTCATTTAACTGAAGAAATTATTGCTGCAATGGACAAAAAACAGTATTTTGTAAGTATATTCCTGGACTTACAGAAAGCGTTTGACACTGTCAACCATAACTTATTGTTGACAAAACTACAACACTACGGATTAAGGGGTCAGACATATAAATGGCTTGAAAGCTACTTAAGTAATAGAAGTCAATATGTTCAATTTAAAAAACCATAACTCGGACTGTAAAACTGTTGTATGCGGAATTCCCCAGGGTTCTGTAATTGGCCCTAAACTTTTTATATTATTTATTAATGATATATTTGAGGCTTCCAAAGACATGAACTTTTTGTTGTTTGCTGATGACACAACTGTGTTCAAGACTGGGACAGATTTAAATTAATTAATGGCCATTATTGAAAGGTAAATGACAGAATTAAAGAAATGGTTTGATTGTAATAAATTGTTTCTAAATTGGGATAAGACAAATTATATGGTTTTTGGAAATAAGGGAAAACAGGGATGCACAAAATTAGTTATTGAGGATGTAAATATTGAATGTGTTTCAGAAATCAAATTTTTGGGAGTTATCCTAGACAGCAAACTTAGCTGGAAGCCTCATATCGAGCATATCAAAGGTAAAGTTAGTAAAAATATTGGTATTCTTTATAACGTTAAACACACATTGGATGAAGCTTCATTACAGCTTCTATACTTAACCTTAATTGTTCCATATTTAACATACTGTACCGAAGTGTGGGGTAATGCATGCACCAGTTATACAGAAAGGTTGTTCTTACTTCAGAAGAAAGCAATAAGAATTGTGACTTACAAAGGTTTACGAGTCGAGACCACACAAATAAACTGTTTATAAAATTGCAGACCTTGAAATTTAAAGAGTTGGTCAAATTTAAAATACTACAAATTATGTGGAGAGTGAAAAATAAGTTGGTGCCAATACATATTCAAAACAAATTCATGCTAATCACAGACTAACAACAGAAGAAAAGGCAATTTTTGTGTACCATATTCACGCACCTCACAAAAACAAAAAGGGTTTCTTGTAATTGGGATCAATTTATGGAACTCTTTGGACATTGTGCAAAAATCATGTAACACGATTGTTCAATTCAATAAAATGTATAAAAAAAATTTACTTAGAAAATACGAAGGCAGTGAAGCATAAGAACCAATGTTTAACAAATTTGAAATTGTTAAGATGTGAAGTAATATTGTACCTCGACAGAGGAAAAAAAACAACAACAAAAAAAACACGGCGAGCCATCTGTTTTGTGCCAGCTCAGAATATTGAAAAAAGGGGCATGAAATTATAAGACTAGGTCTTCCTCATGCTCCTATTCAGCATTGAATGTTATTATTTTGTTGTTGATGTGATTATTATTGTGTCTGTAATAACATCATGACTGAATAAAGAACTTGAATTGAATTGAATTGAATTGAATTGAAATGGAAGTCAAGAGGAGTTCAGCTCACTTATTGCAACCTTGACAACTAGAGTGGCAATACAAAATTGTTTGTCTGAATTTATGTGTATGAATATGTGGTTTAATTTAGTCGTTTTTTGTAAACTGTTTTGCTCCGATATAGAATCTAACAGTATATGATCTTTAATATGTTACATAAACTACTAAAGAAAGGTCTTAAAATTGACCATATGCAGTCTCAGAAATAAATTGAGTGATTTAACAGATATACTGCAACCAAATAATTTGCACATATTGGCAGTGTCTGAAACTCATGTAGACTCTACATTCCATGATGCAACTTTAATGATTGATGGATATAGCATTTTTAGGAATGATAGGAATACATATGGAGGAGCTGCTATCTATATTCAACATCATATACCTGTCCAAGTGATGCCAGATTTAATGTATTCTTGTATTGAAGTAATTTGTTTAAAAATTAGTCTGAAACATCTTAAGCCAATACTCATAGGGTGCTGTTACAGACCTCCAAATGCTAATAGTGAATATTTGGACAAAATATGTGATATGTTAGATCATGCTAGCAGTATGAATCTGGAAACTTACTTAATGGGTGACTTTAACATAGACTGGAATTCTTCTGACTGTCCTAGGAAAATCAAATTAATGAGCACAGCAACAGCATGTGGATTATCACAGATAATTAATAAACCGACTAGAATATGTATAAAAAGGGATGGCACTCGATCAGCTTCCTGTATCGACCACATGTTTATAAATAGACTACAAGTTTGCTCAAACTGCTTATCAGTGCCAGTTGGTTTTAGTGACCACAATCTTATTGCAATTGTAAGGAAAACAAAAGTTCCTAAATTGGGTCCAAAAGTAATAATGAAAAGGTCTTTTAGAAGATTCAATCATTTACAATATGAAGATGATGTCAGAAATACAAACTGGTCAGAGGTAATTCTACGAAAGGATCCAGAGAAGGCATTTCAGCTTTTAGTCAAACTTTAATGACAATTGTAGAAAACCATGCACCAATAAAAAAAGTTTACTGTTCGAAATGTTAACACCCCGTGGTTGGATCAAGAATTAAAAGATCTTATGAAAGAGAGAGATTTAGCTAAGCAAGCAGCAATCATATCTAAATTCAAATCGGACTGGCAAATATATTGTAAACTTAGAAATTTTGTAACTAAGGTAAATAAGAAGAAAAATAAATTGTACTATAAGAAAATTATAGAAATAAAACATGATCGTAAACAATTATGGAATACACTGAATAATATATTAAGAGGAAATAATAAATTAACTTATTTAGAACATGCTTATTTAGAACATGAAGGTGAATTTTTTTACTAAACCAAGTGATATAGCAAATCATCTTAATGATTATTTCATAAATAAAATAAATAAACTTAAAAATACTACACAGCCATACAAGACAGATTTATCAAATATATGGTTCTAAAGTGGAATTACTTCTGATGAATTGTAAAAACAAACCACCTGGAAAATATGTAAAGTTGTGCCAATACCTAAAAATAAGAAAATGCCTTTCTCTGGGTCAAACAGTAGACCAATAAGTTTATTACCAATTCTCTGTACAAAAATGGAAATAATTGTTTATGAACAGATTCAGTCTTATTTTATGAATAATGATTTAATTACAACTTTTCAGCATGCATATAGAGGAAAACACTCAACAGCCACTGCCCTGACTCAGATGGTTGATGACTGGTTCAAGGATATGGAGGAGAGGAAAATAATAGGTGTTGTAATCAGGACTCTTGGGGGGTCTCCTAAAATTTAATTATTAAATTATAAAAAATTCTGAAGACTACCTTGCTACACTATATACTGTAGGCAAAATTATATGGACCAATGAAGGTGGGATAATGGTCTTGGGATGTTTTTCATGGTTTGGGCTAGGCCTAGTATTGTAGTGGTGTCTGGAGACGTGGCTATAATCTAACAGGTAAATCTCTAACTCTGGGGCAACAGAGTTACAAGTTCTTTTTTCTCTTTTTCTCTCCATGATGCAGGATTCTAAATAAAAAGAATTAAATCAAGTCCTGGTTATCTTTCATAATCACTGACTGGACAAGGAGGTTGTTATGCTAGCTTTGAATAACTAGTCTAGCTGCTAGGTCTGCTATGGAAGCTTGTTTCCGCCACAGAATCAAACATTTAAAAAGATAATTCCGACTTTTTATCTCACAATTGCGAGTTTACATCTCGCAATTCTGACTTTATTTCTCAGAATTTCGAGATATAAAGTCAGAATTGCGAGATATAGAGTCAGAATTGTGTGAAATAAAGTCCCAATTGCGCAATTCTGACTTTATAACACATAATTGCGAGTTTATATCTCACAATTCTGACATTTTTTCTCAGAATAGTGAGATATAAACTAACAATTGTGAGTCCAATTCTAAGGAAAAAAAGATGGACTTTTTTTGTATCTCACAATTTTGACTGTATAACACGCAATTGCGACTTTATATCATGTAATTATGACTTTATATTTCCCAAATGCGTATTATAAAGTCAGAATTGCGAGATATAAACCTGCAATTCTGAGAAAAAAGTCAGAATTTCAAGTATATTTCTCATAATTCTGACTTTATAACACACAATTGCGACTTTATATCACGCAAATTTGACTTAACACACAATTGCGACTTTATATCACGCAATTCTAACTTTATAACCTGCAATTGCGACTTTATATCAAGTAATTCTGAGAAAAAAAGTCAGAATTGTGAGATTAAAAAGTCGCAATTACCTTTTTTATTTTTCACTCTGTGGCGGAAACAAGCTTCCATAGTCTGCTGTTAGCTGGCAGATCATTTGGCTTCATACACTTACAGCTAGCAAGAAATGTTGACAAACGTAGGCTACTATTCTAATCATTACACTGGGTAATGGGTATCTAACTTAGTTAATGCAATTTTTGATATAGAAACTCGAACTCCTAATATTTTACTATAAGTAATTATGGAGATATAAACATAATCGAAGCACTTACAGGATTTTCATTCAGGATTTCACTCTTTGTGAGGTTTGGTTTTGCCGCGTTCAGCTACAGTGCGTGTCTGCGGGAGCACCACAACAACAATCTGTGACGCTGTGTAAGAACTCACTCTGCTAATAGCTGCCCTGATTGCTGCCTCGCGCTAGGAAATAAATTAATTACTGTTATAAATAAAAAACGTCACTAAAGACCTATAATTTTCACAATCATTTTTGTATGTTAAAATATGTTTGTTGGGGACCCCCCAAAATCCAAAAATAAATTCTTATGTTATCTTAGGTTTTCTAACCCTAACCCTTCTCATTTCGAACCCTGGTTGTAATGCTTGATTTCACTGCATTATTTGATATAATTGACCACGACTTGCTATTAAAAAAACTGAAATATTATGGTTTTTCACGAACCGCATTATTATGGATGAAAAGTTATTTGTCACACAGAAGACAATTAGTTTACTTTAATGGAAGTTTTTCAAAGGCAAGGGTTGTGGAACATGGCGTGCCTCAAGGAAGTTGTCTTGGGTCACTCCTCTACACAATCTTTACCAATGACCTTCCATCTGTTTTAGATATAGGCAAGCATTTCAATGTTTGCTGATGATTCCACTATATATTTAGCAGGAACTGATATTGGTGATTTAAATACAAAACTACAAAGAGAGCTACAGTTAGTGGTGGACTGGATAAGGAGTAATAAACTGATTCTCAATGTATCTAAAACTACCTGTTTAGTGGTTGGAACTCCTTTTTCTTTACTTTCCAAACCGAAACTTGAACTCTACATAGAGCAAAATTCTGTTGAGCAAAGAGAAGAGGTTAAACTTTTGGGAGTGATGACTGATAATAGATTGTGTTCGGACAGACATGTTCAGAAACTGTTAACTAAAATGGGCAACACTTTGTCTGTTATTAAAAGGTGTGCAAAACATTTTACACCACAGACCGTTAAACAAGTACTTCATGCTTTGTTTTTTTCACACCTTGATTACTGTTCTGTGGTTTGGTCCAATACTTCATCAACTAATATAAAAAAAACTGCAAGTGATTCAGAATAAAGCTGCACGTGTGGCTCTCTCATGTGGGTTTAGATCAAATGTTGACAAAATGCATGAAAGCCTCTCATGGTTTAAAGTTAAAAATAGATTGGTGTATTCACTAATGGCATTTTTATATAATGTTACAACAAACAAAACACCTTTTACTTTATATACAAAACTATCCTTTAGTACTGATACACATCATTATCCAACGAGGCATGCAGTAGGAGGTAGTTTTATTTTACCTATAGTGAAAAACAAATCAATTCAATGTTCAGTCAGATACAGAGCGATGTGTGAATGGAACTCCCTCCCAAATATTATCAAACAACAAAACACTCTGTATGGTTTCAAAACATCACTTAAGAAATATTACCTAAATAAATAGTTAATATTAATTTAATTTAAGTAGATACTGTTATAGGGTTCTTAGTTATTTTATTTTTTGATATAGATCTATTCGGAGTAGCGAAATTTTTTTTTTTTTTTATTATTATTTATTTAATTTTTTTGTGATCAATGGCGTTAACTGTACAATATGTATTTTCAAATGTTGTGTAATGTCTTGTGCGTATGGTGTGTAATGTGATGTCATAAATTGTATTGTCACATGGTAGATTGTAGGACCCCAGGAAGAATAGCTTTTAGCTTATGCTGAAGCTAATGGGGATCCAAATAAAACAAAACTTTTGAAGACATAAAGCTGTGGTTATTGCTAAAAGATAATTGTCCGCAATCAACCTTGAATTTCACAGGTGCGCGTCGTCCTACAATAGACACAGTGATGGTGTTAAAGGTTGTGAGTTGTTGGTGGTGTTGTTCTTTTTCACATAATATTAAATGTACGTTCCACAAAAATGTTTTTACTGTCCACTATGATTGATCACTGTTGTCAATGCAAACCATAAAAAGATCCGAACACACTTAAGACTAAAATAATCAACAAAACAAGTTGTTTGAATGAAGTCTGAATATTAGTTGTCCTGTAAGCGCTGTATTGTGTTTCTGAGAAAGAGCAGATCATTGTTCAACCACAGACTATTTTAGATTATATTGAAACTTGTAATAATTCCATCTCTTCCCTTTTACAGGAATTCTGAATAATGTTAATCCAACAACCAGTTTCACACCATTTGAGACAATTTACAATCCAACAACCAGTTTCACACCATCTGAGACAATTTACAATCCAACTACAGATGATCTAAAAAACAAGGATGGATTTATTAATCCCTCAAAAGCATCGTAAGTGTATGGTTACCAGTGACTTTTAAAATTAAAATGACAGAATACAGGGTGATTTTTCAATTTTGCAGAGACGCCTTGGACAATCTGGAGTCTAAGATGGTAGAGATGAGAAACAACAATATAAGCAACGCACGGATTGTCATGGGGGATGTTATTGGCCTTATTCACATACAAGACGAGAACACAGAAGCCAGAGACACATGTTACTCTTCAGATCCGGACAGGATAAACGTAAGACTTGAGAAACAATAAAACATGGTATGATTCTTTATTTATTATTATAATTATTTTTTCACAGGTTACTGATTGTCAAAGAAACCTGAAGACATACATTCCCTGGTCTGTAAATATTCCCAGTGAGGCCTTTGATAAATCACGACTGGAAAACCATGGACGCGCGTTACTTGGAGTTCTACGGTTCAAAAACATGGGAAAGGTACTCACAATTAATTTTTTTTTTTTTTAAATCCATGTTTGAACATTTGTGTTCAAAATAATTATGGGACAGTTTACCCAAATATTTTCAGCCAAGTTCAACGAATACATTTACACTAATCTCTTTTCCATTATGACACAAATGTCTTGACCTCAGAAGAGCTAGATATTAGTAAATGATGTCATTACTATTACCTGTTATGATGCTTCTATGGTGTTTTTTAATCCTCTTTGCGTTTATGAATTGTTGTTTGAAAAGTAAAAAAATCTACTTTTGTGTTCCAGTAAAAATACAGCATGAGAGACATTTATGGCTGAACTTTTCTTTTAACAAATGTTTCCTGATCTATTGTGTTCACACGTGTTTATATTTGATTTGCTCTATTTCTTATTTAGGATGAAACTAAAAATTACACTGTTTTGAACAATGAGGTTTATGGAATAACAATGAAGGGCAATATCTCCGACCTTACCAACAACATAGAAATGTTCTTTACACAGAAAGATCTGGTAATGAAGGTTTTGTTGTGAAACTTATTTTTTTTTATAATGACCAGACACTGTAAAAGCAAAATAAAAATGTTCTTACAGGTCGGTGAGGCGTCCTGCAGTTCTTGGGATGGCAAAGGTAAATCTATTTATGGCTGTTCTGATCAGTTAAAATCAAAAAACAAATTTATTTGATATATATAATTCCTCGCTCTCTTTTCTTTGAAGGAAATCTAACATGGACGACGTCCGGCTGTGAGACAGTAAAAATCAACAACACCATAAAGTGCTCGTGTTCACATCTGACGTTCTTTGCAGTGCTGATGGTGAGAAGCTTCTCAGAGTTTCATTTAAAGACCCCCATGACATAAATATCAGAGTCAATATGCTGGTGAACTTGTAAAAGATGACTAAAGTCATACAAATAGTAAGATTTAAAAATGTAAATATATCCTTCGTGGGTAACCCTTCCTTTTACAGTCCCCTAATTACTAGGTATTTACCTGGTAAATATATGGTAAGTTATAGGTGGTTATTGGTAATTACCACAGGTAACAAGTATGTAAATGCAGAGAAACTACTAATTAACTACTAAGTATTTACCTGGTAAGCATATGGTAAATTATAGTATTTTAGTGTGTAATTACTTAAGGTGATTAGTATGCAATTACAGAGAAACTACCAGGGGAAAAAACACCACTGTTAAATATCAACTCAACAAAGTACTGTGTACTTGTTACCTGTTTAGGTTGGTAATAACTCCGATTTAATTGTGTACTTCCTCAGAATGTAGGCAGACTATTTTTAGAAACACCTCCAGTATTACCCATCAATTCAAGTTAGGTTTGTAGTTATCCTAGGGTTATGTTGGTAACAGTCCATGTTTATTTATTACTATCTTGAAATTAAGACGTAGTTTCCAATAAATGACCTTGTCTTACATAGTTGTTGTTCATTGCTACACCCATTTATAGAGGGTTTATCAAATAATTTACCTTACACTTACCTGGTAACTACCCCGCAGGAACAGTTTTCCCTAATGTCATGGCACATCTTAAATACTGGGTATGTTCTTGCAAATGTTTTTACAATTTACTCAGTAAGTAAAGTGCAACTGTACTGTAAAATGAAGCCTTGTTTATTTCCATGGTATAATAATAATTTACCATATGCTTACCAGGTAAATACTTAGTAGTTAGTTAGTAGTTTCTCTGCATTTACATACTTGTTACCTGTGGTAATTACCAATAACCAACTATAACTTACCATATATTTACCAGGTAAATTCCTAGTAATTAGGGGACTGTAAAAGGAAGGGTTACCGATTCGGGCTAATAAACAACAAAGGGTTTAACCCCTTTACGTGCAAAGATTGCAGATGTCCCCAGGATATTGTTGTTCAGCATTCACTGCATTTTAAAACATCACACTCTTAATTTGGCAATGGTGTTGTCAATGGTACCGAAGTGTGATATTTGGCGCCAGCGTATCGATTCTTGTATCGCACAGAGGACAATGATGTTTCGCCCTATCGATATTTTGTCCCACCCGTAGTTTGAATAGAATATCACACGCATATGAATTCCCTCATGTCTGCTCCAGTTTATTTGTTCACACGGCTTCACTGAACAGTGTCCATTAGTTCACGCAGGAGTCCACTCCGTTCTTGCACTGCCGCAGCAGTGTTATCTCCCCGCGCCACCAGCCTTGTACTTCACAATATTTGGGGGGTTGACAGTAATGTTCCTGGCTGCTGTCCTGCATTGGTTTGCAATTTTTGGGAAGTACTCTGGGCTCGGACAAAAATACAAAGCTCCGAGCCCTCTCCTCGGACAGCACGCCAAATACACATACTACTTTACTCTATCTGATCATTTGTAAGTGTGAACTCATGAATTTTATGTTTAAGCTTATACATATCTCATCCATATTATCCATAATATCTTCATATCTCCATATTAATAACAGTTTGAGTATTTCTGAGTCTTGACCTGTAAACTACAAAGTGTCAGCTTTTTAAATATACGATGATTATGT
This sequence comes from Rutilus rutilus, assembly GCA_021464565.1. Lineage (NCBI taxonomy): Eukaryota > Metazoa > Chordata > Actinopteri > Cypriniformes > Leuciscidae > Rutilus > Rutilus rutilus. The sequence continues at coordinate 1,398,449 of JAJAQA010000018.1, forward strand.
CTCTATCCAGAATGACTTATGAGCAGCAACCGGTGTCAAGTAAGGGGTTAAAAGGGCTGTTTCTGTTGTGTTTTTCTCTGTTCTTTCAGATCTCTCCTCCAGATGTAAATCCAATCACCACAGCGCAGTATGTGCAATCATTGAGCTTCATCTCTTCTATCGGCTGCGGCATCTCCATGTTTTTTCTGTCCGTCGCTCTATTCATGCATTTCGTAGGGTAGAGTATCTTAAAATATAAAATATAGTTACTGTAAGATTGTTTTGACCAATTGCTTTGGTTCCTCTTTTGGATAAAAATGTCTGCTAAATGCATAAATGCACATTACGAATACAGGTTGTTTTTATATTTTAATAGAGATGACAGATCAAATCAGGCCACGAAGATCTTGATGAACATGTTTGTGGCTTTGTTTCTCCTGAATTTATCCTTTTTGTCAAATGAGAGCGTCGCCAACACAGGAGACAAGGCTGCGTGTGTCTTCATAGCGCTGCTCATGCATTACTCCATGCTGACTACATTCACCTGGTTCTTCATTCAAGCTCTTCATATGTACTTATGGCTCATCAGACAGAACGTCACCATCACAAACTACATGAGGAAGATCACCGTGTTCGGCTGGAGTGAGTTATATGGAGAAATCAAGGTTTTAATATTGTTTATATGTCTATGTGGTGTTTTTAATATGCTTTAAGGCAAAGTATACATTCAAGTCACCTTCATTTATATAGCGCTTTTAACAATTTAGATTGTTTCAAAGCAGCTTAACAGTGATAGAGATTGTTTTGGCTTTACAGCAGCTCTAGAATAAAGTTATTGTCCAGCTAAAGTTAGTTTTGATTGATTCACTTCCGTCGCAACGATCATCGGTTATTAACTTACCCCCAATTTCCACCAGATGCGGAACGGCTCCGCTGCGTGACAGCTCCGTGTTCCGTCGTCCGTCAATACCCACCAGGTCCGGATTTGTTGCGGAACGGCTGCGGTCATGACTGACAGCTGAAGTCACAAGGACCCACGAGATCTCGTAAATTCACGTATGATCGCGCGATATAAGTGCTGAATTGCTGCGGAGCTCTCCGGCATCCGGCAAAAATAGAAGCTCTGCGTATCTGCTCCGGAGGGCTGCGGATCGCCGGAGTTGGAACGTAGCTGTACCGCATTCAGTGGAAATACACTCATTGACTTTAATGGAAACCTATTGACTCCGCCGCCGTGCCGGAGCCATAACGCAGCTGGTGGAAATTGGGGGTTAGGGGCCGCTGACACAACACCGTTCTAACAGAAAACCCTTAATGCGATCCGGCCGCTCACTTTTCGAGAATGCAAACCATGAAATAGGATCCAAGGTACAAGCCTTGAAAAATTTATAATACATCATTTTTTTAATCGCTTATGCGTAGCCACGTGAACCGGAATTATCCCGACAGCGTTTTATCTGTACAGAGGTAAAGAGAAGGGAAGGAGGCCTTCACAGGGGAGAGACTAGTTGACACTTTAGGACTGCGCTGTCCAGGCGCAGGTCCTTCATTAGATCCGGCTTGCCCTGGATCCGGCAGACTGCGGTAAACCTCGGGATAAACAGAGACCAATATTAGCGTAGACACCATCCTTCTTATAATGTAACGAGTACATCAGGATTTATGGGAAGTGTTCCCGGTTCCGGCTGACCAAATCTATGCAGCCTAACATTGAATTATAGAAGTCTATAATGTGTTATGTGTATGCTAGGTCAAAGAGATGTGTTTTTAGTCTAGATTTGAACTGACAAGTGTGTGTCTGCTTCCCGGACAATTTTAGGAAGAATGTTCCAAAGTTTTGGTGCTAAATAGGAGAAGGATCTACCGCCAGCAGTCGATTTTGACTGCTGGAAATTATCAACTGGCTGGAATTTTGAGATCGCAATAGACAGTGGGACTATAATGCGTTAAGAGGTCGCTCAAGTACTGCAGAGCTAAACCATTTAGTGCTTTGTAAGTAATCAGCAATATTTAAAAATGTATCAGATGTTTAATAGGGAGCCAGTGCAGTGTTGACAGAACCGGGCTAATATGGTCATACTTCCTGGTTCTGGTAAGAACTTGAGCTTCTCTAGTAGTTTGTTTATTAAGCTTGCAGGGCAACCACCTATAATAGCATTACAATAATCTAGCCTTGATGTCATCAATGCATGAACTAACTGTTCCGCATTTGTCATTGAGAGCATATGACGTAATTTAGATATTAAGATGGAAAAATGCGGTTTTACAGATATATTCATAAATCAACACCATTGCTGAGTATTATCTCCTTAAAACTGCAGTGAACCAAAGACAGTCTCAAAAACACGCTTTGAAATCGCTGGTGTTTCTGACGTCACAAACCACCTTGTAACCAATCAGATCAACGTGTGATCGTCAACCAGGATCTCTGAGCTGAGTGAGTGAGTGGAGGCGGGGCTCATTTGCATATTCATAGAACCGCGTATACTAAATGAGGCAAGGGTGTCGAGTTACATTACAGCTATTTTAAGGCATGAATAATTTTTTTCCAAGGAAAAAACGCATAAATGTGTCATTTTGGTGATCAAAGATTAGTTTTAAGGGATAAAATGATTGACTACCGGGAACTTTAAATTATGTTTTCCCCTTCTCTGGCTTGAAAGTTGTAGTTGCGTAGACACAACTATCAATGGAGGGACAGAAAGCTCACAGATTACATAAAAAAAATCTGAAGATGAACGAGTCTTACAGGTTTGGAATGACATGAGGGGGAGTAAGTAATGACAGAATTTTTTTGGTGAACTAACCCTTAAGAAAATATATTGCGCACAAGTCATATGAACTACTGTCATGATACTTTTATGGTGTTTTACTTGTTTATTTGTTTTTATACTGTTTTTGTTGAGCTTTTCCTTTAGTTAAGGGCATCTGAACGCTCCTGATCATTTTAGTTTATATCAATATTTTAAATCAGTTTTATTTTTATATTTTCTGTTTTAATTTTAAAGTTTTATTATTTTGAAAAATGCTAAAGTTGTAGAATTTTTACATAAAGATCTTATCATTTTTATTAGTTTTATATTTTTAAATAGTTCATTAATTTTATTTAGTATGAGTTATTTTAGTACATCAAATTTAAATATTTTTAAATATTTTATTTTCAGTTCAAGTTTATTTATTTTCAGTAACGATTTTTTTATGGTTTTGGTGAATGTCTCAGATTACGTATGTAACCCTGTTCCCTGAGAAGGGAACGAGATTCTGCGTCATGGCACTATGGGGAAGCTTCCGCGTGAACAGTGTTTGGTGTTTTCTGAGTCTCAGAATGGCTCAGTTCACAGTGAATGAATGCAGTGAACTCCATCTCCGCATGTGCTGTGAGTTTAGCATGCATTTAGGAACGTAGTGGGCACCAGTTGCGATTTATTTTCAGCATTTCACTGATTGTAAACCTGTTTTCACTGAAAATGTGGTTAGTTTTCAGCCAAAATAAAAGCTCTAGAGTTTATGTCTGTGTGAAGAAATAAGGACAATAGAGAAATTCTACAGTATTGTAAAGTAAAATTTTATATCCTTATGAAATATTCATTTTCATTTATTTTAGAGTGCAATTTAGTTTTACAATAAAAAGGCTATTACTGTCATATAAATAATAATGTAAGATTATTATTATTATTACTATATAAAAAAAAAAAAAAGGTTTGAGTCCACTTTAAAGTTCAGGTACAACACTTTTTGCTTTGTTCAACTTGCACACTGAACATGCGTTGAAGCTTCTAATTTTTAACTCTCAAAGTGCACCAGATTGAAGGATTTAACTTTAAAATGTACATAATTTTCCTTCCAGGGAACCTCTTGACCCAATTGTTTCACACAATTCTGTGGGAATCACCGTTTACTCTATGAACTTCATTCCAGCATAGTATACAAAATTGGTTTTAAGTTAGGAAAGCTGTTTGTGCCAAATTCCAACCCTACATATATCATTTACTAAGCCCTGAATGTTGAACTCCTGCTGCCACAACAGATCACTTTTCTGACAGAATCAACCTGTGCAGGACCCTGATTCAGAGGACTAGCAGGGAACAACAAAACAAGTCTTAAAGATAGATCGTGCGAGGATGGGGCGGATAAACCACTGGGTGTCTCTGCTTCCCAAATCATCAATGGTGGCGGGGTTGGCAGAAATACTGGAACCCCTGATGGCATTGCGGGAGGCCTGGTACATGACAGAGGCTTCCTCCACGAGGATGCGGTTGAAGGGGAGAAATAGTCAGCAAGCATTTCTTCTACCTTTGGCATCGCTTGTGCATTCCAACAACTGTAGAGTATGTCAATGAGGTGTGCGTATGCACATGAGCAGAATACAGATTCTTCCACATTCTCGACTCTTCTGTGTGGAGATCCGGGATGAACAGGAGATGAAGGTGGGGAGGTCGCTCTCTGCATGATGTAAGAAAGCGGTCATCAAGATTCGAACGAACAACCGCTCTCTGTTCATCAGGCCCTTCCAGATTTAATTTTGGCCACAGCACGAGTAACAACCTCGAGCAGTTCCTCAGATTCAGCAGTTTGTGTAGACTACTCTGCCGAAGCACCCTCCTGAATGCCTACAACTAAACCCTCAGGATCAGACGCAGACAGCATGAGCTCTCGTTTGGATCTGAAGAAATCGCAGAGCATGCGTCAAATTCCAAAACGGGGAGCTCTGACTTGACAGAAAGAGCAATAGAGACAGGGCTTCATCACCCGTCTTAAGCTCTGCTTCCACCAACTCAACCTGCGATCCTCATGACCCGAGCCACCGGGTGCACTGACTTGACTCTCATCCCTCGGGCAGAGAGCAAAGTGGGATCAGAGCTTGCACATGCTGAATTTCTTGCAATGTGTGTTCCTCACCTATTCACATAACACGTATCGTGCAAGTCGTCCATCATGAAGCAAGAAACGGCACCACACATCTTTACAGACTAACACCTATTCTTATTTTAAACACACACACACACACACTATACAATAGTATTTTCCACACACACGCACTCAACAGACATGCAGCTCCTGAAGACATAGAAGTTGATAACATGCATTTCAGGCATCTAATTGGGATCTCTGTGATGCGCTTTGCCACGTCATCACACCATACTCTCAGCCAAATGAATTGGTGTGTATGTGCATCAGACACCGGTTCACTTGGAATCGTTCTCAAAGTGTCAACGCCCTGACACAACATCAAAGATCAGGGCTCGCAAAAGCGCCTGCCCGACGTCCCGGGGCTATTGTGTTTTCCAGTCGGGCTACCAAAATGCATAACCGGCCTGCCCGACGGGCTATCTGAAATAGTGTTCGCTTCAGTTTTGTTATAATCAGATTCAGCGCGTTCTTCATCTTCAATCCGCAGCGGCGCCGAGCAGAGCGCACGTCAGAAAGGTGTGTGTGTGTTCATCTGAGTCTCATTGGTCTGTCAATGTCAGAATATTTGAGATGACCAATCAAATCAAAGTAGGCGGGCTTTATGTTCACAAGAAGCTGCTGAGCGCGAATTTGAGCAGAGCAACTGACGCTTCAGTTTACGGCCAAGTGCGAGATAAGATGTAAGTAGCTAAACTAAACATTTCATATTTGACAGCTTTTTTTAGGTCATAAATGTGAAACGAATGACAAAAATAATCAGACAAACGAATATACTTTTGTCGAATTTCGCCATTTTGAACTGAAAATAGGCCTATATAACGTGACTAATAATTAGTTTATTGTCATTGTGAGGGGACATTAACAGAGCATTAACAAAGCCGTTTTCATGTTAGCCACAAGATTAATAATGAATGTGTACATGTTGAGAATTAATATACAATTTGTAGCCTTCAGTAAATTAAAAAAGTTCCGGTTTAGGTGGGGAAGAGACAGGGCAAGATGAGGAGACTGAGAGAAAAACAAAGAGTGATGGATAAGAAGTGAGAGCAGGTATTGACACAATCTACTGCCCACTGACATTGTTTTAAAGCTATTTATTATACTTTTTTGGCCTTCAAATGTCTTGAAATGGACATATCAGAGAAATAAAAAATTTGAACCCCCTAATAACCTTAAATGTAGGACCTATTTGATTATAAAGCCCTGTATTAGGAATAAGATCAATAATGAATGTGTACATACTGTAAATGAATTTAATAAACTTAGTTAGGCTACCTAGCTTTCCTAGTAGCTTTCAGTAAATTAATGCGTCTGAGAAAATGATTCATAAATCAACCCATCAGTTGACCCTAAGTTTACTTCACTGACAGACAAAAATGAAAAGCCTATATCAGTCAAAGCTCAGCTTTAGGAGGGGAAGAGACAGAGCAAGAGAAAAACTAAGAGAATAGGAGTGTGATGCTGATGAGGAGAGAAAAATAATCAGCTGCCCACTTACATGGTTTTAAAGCTATTGTTATCCAATTTTTTTGGCCCTCAAAACATCTTAAAATGCACATATGTAGATCAGAGAAATCAAAATTTTCTCTGGGGTGCCCCTGAACCCCCCTCACTAGCCTACCTCACATTCGGGACCTCCGTGATGATAAAACACTGCCATCTGCATGTTAATGAAACTTAATAGTGAGCATTAGACCCTAAACTAAAGTGTTACTTTTTTATTTTATCATACCCACTGGGGGCTGAGCCACCGACACAGACTGATTCATGTTCCATACTGGTCACACACCTATCAGTTCAGTTAGAACCAGATGCATATTTGTTGATATTTTGTGGTTTGAAAAAGTTTTTGATTCATTGTTTTGACTCCTAACCAATTTTCTACATTAATAAAATTGTCTTTTTATCTGGGCTAGTAAAATTCATTTCGGGCTACCAAAATCTGAAGAATGCCTGCCCGAAGGGCTACCAGCGATTTTGAAATTTTGCGAGCCCTGAAGATTCTATTCAAAAAGGAACTATTATAACCCTGGTCTCTGTGTTTTCAGCGTTTCCGGCTCCAATAATCGTAGCTGTTGTTTCAATAGGAGGATATAAAGCAGTGATTATAAACGCAACATCTGGAAAAACCACACGAATGTAAGTTGTTCTGATGTCAAATGCATGAATTAAAGAAGCTTCAACATGTCAACATTGCCTCTTCTCTTCTAACTATAGGTGCTGGATTACAGATCCTTTAATTCACTACATAGTGAACATTGGGTACTACGCTTTAGTCTTCATCTTCACAACTGGAATCTTCATCATGATCGTCACTAAGATTGTCCAAGCCCGACGCATAAGAGTGGCTGACGGCAAGATAAAGACGTTCAGAAAGCAGCTCATGATGGTGTTGAGTTTGTTCCTGCTCTTCGGCCTGACGTGGGCTGTGGCGTTCTTCAGTTATGGACCGATGCTCATTCCCTCATTTTACATCTTCACTGTGTTGAACTCGTTTCAGGGTGCGAAACAATCTCATGCATCATTACATTTGGTTTAGTAGAATGTTTCTATTTTTACAACATATTTCAGTAAATTATTTGAATTCATTCATGAGTGATTTTTTAAATACGTAATTGTTTATTTTATATATAATTATTATTTTATTAAATTAATATTTTTACATTATTACTTTAAAAAATATAATTTATTCATTTATTAATTCATTTTATTTCATTATTTTTATTGATTATAAGGGTTTATAATGGCAGCTATTGTAATAATCAATTTGACCAAAAGCATTTGGCCCAAAGTTTATTTTTGGTTACATTAAACAATTTTAAAAACTTTAAATCTGCTGTATGTAAGTTTTTGACTATACTAAAGCATAAACATACCATAATATGTTTGCAGATATTTGAGAAACATGCTAAGTTCACATACTTGTTTCTCTGAGAAACAATGCTATACATTTAGTTATTCTCCTTTGAAAATGTGCGTTCCGTGTCGGAATGTCTGTCTTTGTTTTGGTCTGTGTGACTCCGCCCACTGCCAGTTTACCCAATTATAATTTGGATGCTGCAGAAAACAGCGTATTTCAGTCATGGAAGCCGGCAAACGAAAAGGGTCAGAAATCGTACATTCTATCCATCCTAAAAAGCCTCGGCATCCATCTAAAAAGCTGTATGATCAAAAGTATAGGCCTAATAAAAGCTGTATAAATATTGGAGATGCGCTTGAGAGATGGAGACTTTCAAAGGTTTCAAAATAAATTCTGAATTGGCTAATTTTCTCCTTGATAGGTAAGAAATTAGCTAAAATTAGTTTGCTAATGTATCGAGGCTACTAGTAGGAATGAATATTTTAAGTAAATTCAACATTCAGTCAGTATGCGTCTTGTGTGCGATACCTGTGAGTTTTTTTAGTTGCGTGACTCCGGTGACTTCGGTGGTCGACCGCCTTCTGACAGGGTTTGACTGAACACCGTCACACACCAGACGAGAAGAGCAGCGCCACGCCATGTCTTCGAACACATTGGGCCCTATCTCGCACCCAGCGCAATTGACTTTGTACACCGACGCATGTTTCATTTCTATTTTGCACCCGCGCACAGCGCGCTTTTCCCTCCACAGAAGCACGTCACTAAACTAGGAAATGAACTTGCGCTCCCTGGGCGGTTCAGCGCAAAAAAGGAGGCGTGTTCCGGCGCAAACGTTCCCTGGTGCTATTTTACTGTTCCATAAAACAATTGCGCCACTGGCCAGAAAAAACCTAGTCTAAAGTCAGTGGTGCGTTGCGCGTTGTTCATTATGCTATTTTAAGGGCGCACGCTTGACCATAATGTATAGTGTGCACAACGCGCATACACTTTGATTCTCTAATCTACACAGAAGCAGCAGTTTTCATTTTTGCAAATCATATTATTACAAACGATAGATAGATAGATAGACAATTTATTATAAAAGCATACATCTAGCTTACACATTTACCCACATTATTATATGCCTGTTTAACCGAAGTTAATTTGGGTGTGTTTCTCCATCCCCAATGTCACTTCTCTCTCTTTTACGGCCGTGACGAGAGCGTTGCTCTCCTCGGCTGTGAACCGCTCCTGGCGCGCGTCTGGCAAATCTGCCGTTATAATAGCAATACGCCAAGGAAAAAGTGCATCTGCTCTTAAAGGGAATGTGAGATGATGCTCTGATTGGTTTATTTCACGTTACGCCCAAACCACACCTATGAGTAATGAAGCTACTTCAGACCAACACATTTTAGATTTGCGTCGAGCGCAAGAGTCATTTATCCCGCCGGGAAAATAGCAACAGCGCCCGAGACCCGCCCACAAAGTTACTTGCGCTTTGACACTTGCGTTTCAGATCGTTAAAATAGGGCCCATTGTTTTCTATGAGTGTACACATACCGGCGGCGCCACTCGGCGTCTGTCCGCGCTGTCCAGCTACTGTTCAAAATCCTGCCGCTCGATTTTAAATAAATTAGCCTATGCTTTGTATAGAGAGTTATAATATAGACCCTCTCCAACATTTGGAATTTGGACTGCAATACCCAGTTCACCCACTAGCTGTCAATATTACATACTGCACCTTTAATGGTATCTTGAATGTATTTAAACTAGATAAAACATGTTTCTCTTATCAGGCTTTTGTTTGTTTGTTTTTTCAGGGCTTTTCCTCTTTCTGTATTACCACCACATTCATAATGATGTTGCGGGAAATTTCTCTGATGATCCAGAAAGCTCCAGCTCCACCACAACCATTGTTCAATCAAGAATTAATGCTGTGGAAAATATTTAAAATTTGCAAAATGTCATATTGTAACGGTCACCAGCTGGAGTGTCCTTGAAAGCCACCAGAGGGCACTCCACACCAGACTTTCTTGTTCACTCACAGACTACATCTCCCATCATTTGAAGTTTATCATGTTGATTTAGTTCCCCAGGTGTTTCCCATTTAACCACGCCCACTTGTTATCTTGTTTAGGTTGTTTGTCTGTGTATATATATAGTGCTTATGTTTCACTCGTGGCTTGTCCGTCGTTGTATGAGTTTGCTTTGTTCCCTTCTGTTACCCTGTTTCCTTGTGTTTTTATTAAACTTCCTTGGATTTAGATTCTCTCTCATGCCTGCTTATTTTCACCTAGCGTTACAATAATTAAGGTTTAGGTGTCTTTGTCTCTTAGACTGATTTCTTAAACTGAGCTGCTATTTAAGAGGAAACTGTATTTTAACCAAAATCATAAAATTTTCACCAAAGACAAATGTCACTTCTGAATAAGTGAGAACTGTTTAAAATGATGTGTGTACATTAAATTATGACCCTAAATAGGGCAACTTTACTGAAATCACTCAAAATAAATGACAGATATCTGTGATGATCGTTACTGAAACCATCCGTTATTGTGGAAGGATTAAATTGTGCTTAATATTACTGATGTTAGATTTATATAGAGTTATAATCCATGTTTATGCATATCAGAGAGACACTAACTATACTGAACCTCTTTTAGAAAACAAATTTACATCTTCAGGATGAAACTAATGTCACACGCCTGTGGGTTCAGATATTTGCATGATCAAACACACAGATGTGGAACATATTTGGTTATACAGTAGAAAATGCAAAACACTAAAAATACTGAAATTCAGTTAATAAAACCCAAATAGTCCTGATTTTCATGTATACAAATTAACTTTGTTATTGTTTCAGTGGCTCTGAGCTGTGGATCATAATCATACGGCTTCATTTGTGAACGGATAAAAAAAAAAAAAAAAATCTCTCTCCTCTTGGACTGTGGACATTTAATCTCAAGAATTAAATAATGAAATGCTTTAAGATTTATTACTAATCTGGGGAAAGGAAATTAAACTTGTGTCTATCATAGCCTAGAAATCTAGACGCACCCTAGCGGCAGCAAAATGTATTTTGCACCCAGTGTAGTCTAGCAACTCTCCGTTGACTTTCGAGCTGGAAAAACCAAACTCTAGTCAGGCCAATCACATCGTGTATAGAGTCGGTGGGCGGGCTTTACATAATGACGACAGAGTTGCGATGGTTCCCTGCTACTTGAAAACAAAGAAGAGCTGCTGCTGCTGGCGAACAGCGGTCTTTCGAATCGGCTTTGTCCGTGACTCTGGAGGACTTGGAGTTAAGCTTTTCTTTGAGAAAAGAACAAAGAACGGCACTTAAGTCATTCTTAAAACAGGAAGATGTGTTCGTAGTTTTGCCGGCCAGATACGGCAAAAGTTGGTTGTAGCGCAGTCCTATTGCATGCAGAGCAAATTTGAAAGACAGACGTTTAATCCCGCCCCTCGGATTGAGCCCTGACAATGTTGAGTTGCCAGACCCAACATCTTGATGTAGGTCTGGCTTGCCAGGCTCTCTCTATCAGGCTGTTTTTGGGAATTATGTCTCGACAAAAGCAGAATTTGCTGTGGCTGATGACTGTCTGTTGCGCTTCATGCCAGATACTCCCTAAACCTTTCAATATGCAGCGCTGTACACTGTGTCATATTGCTTTAAGCACATCATTCTGCTCCTGGGATGCGCATAAGTAATTTGTGTGCTGCTCATAGACTGTAAAAAAGATTGAGAGCACATCAAAAATGAAGCCAGAATATCTCAGTAACGGTCATTGCCGATTACATCATTCAGAGCCAGAGTATGCGCATTAGTGATTATGAAGTGGAGCTTCAGCTTTTTACATAGCTGACAAGTTTGTGAATATTTTGAAAACAAAAGAAAAACAAAATAAAATTGATACATCTGTCATAAAGCGCTATTCACGTAAGTTCATTATAATTAATATAAAAAAAGGGAGCGACCAAATTGTAAGTCGGTGGGACCAACTGAGAAAGTAAGATGCACCAGTGCAACCAGTGGGAAGAATGAGTCTAGAGTCCTGTTGACTGATATTTTGATTTATTTGGGGGCTAAAGCCTCTGTAAAATAGGTCTAGCAACATCCATGGTATTTAGTGGATTGTGTTTAACATAAAATTTTGATCATCAGTTTCACACACACACATATGTAAAGATATTTTTCAATGATCAAGAAAAAAAAACAGCACTGGTATCAGTTCGGAATCAGTATCGGCCGATTCAGTATTTTGGATCGGTTTGGATCTGAATCGATCGCTTTTGAAAAAATGGTATCAGTGCATCCCTAGAAACAATCACACGGGTCCTGCATGAAGGATTGTGTGCGATGCAAACATTTGGATATGTTTTTCTACAGATTTTTAAGAAAATTATTTGAATTAATTCATGAGTGATTTGTAATTCAAAATTGTTCATTATAACATTTTAATAAAATATATATTTCTTTAAATAATTATTTTAAAATTTTGTTTTATGATTTACTGATTAAGGGTGATAATGGTGGCAGTTATAATTTATTTGACAAAAAGATTTTGGCCCAAAGATATTTTTTGTTACAGTTAAAATTATGCAAACAACTTTAATGATATCTGAAATGTATTTGAATTAGATTCAGGGTTTTTCCTCTTCCTGTATTATTTACTACCACACTCAAAAAGATGTAGAAGGTCGTTTCTCCGATGATGCAGAAAGCTCTACCACAACTGTTACGGTGGGACAGATGCAAGAGGCGTGCGGATCCATGTGCAAAGCTTTTAATCAGCGAGATGCGTTCAAAACAGGCAGAGACTTAATCATGAACAAACAGGCAAAGGTCAGAACCAGCAGAAACAGCCATGAAGACTGGGCCAAAACGTAGTACAAAACCAGGCAGATGATCAGGACAGGCAGCAAACACTCAGAGTCGAAGGACAAAGCAGAGGTATCAGAGGCAGGCAGCAGACAGGGAGATATCCAGGGTGCGAACTACGGGGGAGCTAGGGGGAGCTCGGCTCCCCTTAATAAGACATGGGCTCCCCTGAAAACGTGATTTGTGAAATTTTGGGGGGTCTCAAAAAATATTGACATTGTGTTATTTTGACGTGCAATTTCAGTTTTGTGTAATGTGATCATCGTGGATTATTATGTGTAAAATAGCAAAAATATCATTTCATGCAGGACGGCGATTTAAACCTACCGGTAATTCACTTCAATAAAGATAACTATGCATGCTATTCTTGTCATGAGCATCAAGGTGTGGTGGCGCTGCGGTGCAAATTCCACTCATGTTAACTCACAGATTCGTCGAAAAAACTATAAACGATCGAGGCCATTGATCTGCGCGCGAAGTCCTTGAAATCCATTCTGTGTTAAGGTAAGGCATGTTATTCCCAAAATGTGTTGTGTGGCTGGGTTGTTATAGATCTGCGTGACTCTCGATGTCTTAGGCCTAATTGAACGGAGGAATTATGTTATTCTTCTGTAGCCCGACGAATAATTTAACCGTTGTTCATGTGAACTCAAAGACAGCCTATTTATAGACTATTTGTTGGTGGATGTTTGCTGTTTGACCTATATCAGTTCGGGTCGATAAAGTATAATAGGGCAAATCCTGTAGGCAGTGATTTATCCTATATAGTGCTTGCATAAAGCAAGTAGTGCATACACTTGTGACTTGTAGCTGTTATATATCTGTCGTTCATGAACGATCCATTTGCGTCAATCACGTGACAGATGGACGAAAGACTCTGAAGGTAAAGTAATTATTTATGTTCCTTGTAAATTATTTTTGACTGCATTATAATTATTTCTTAATTCAGAATATAATCAAGATTGCGTAGGTGGATGTGTTAGGGGAATTTGCCTGTTAAAAGTATAACATTTGCCCCTTAGATGAACGAAATGGCTCGAAAAAAGATTCTTTCATTTTGATGAATGAGATCGAACAAGAGAGTCAGTAAAATTATTCGAACTTCCCATCCTCTTATGGCACGCGCATAACCAATAGACCCCCCCGCCCCAACAAAATCAACAAAAGTGGGCTCCCCCAAAAGATACGGTATAGTTCGAACACTGGAGATATCCAAAAAAGAAGGGTCACAAAACGGGCAGGCAGACACAGAAATGAACATTCAGTAAAGTTCACAATAGTTAACCAATACTCTGCAACCAGTGAGCTCATGTATCAGTAATACAGTCCCTGATATTGACTACAGGTGTGGAAATAATCAAAGCAATGAAGTATGGGAAATGTAGTCCAAAGTAACCTGTAACTGTGTGTGCAGTTAAAAAGTCTTAATAGTGAACTAGTGGTGATACTAGTGGTGATAGAATGGAAACAGCAGGCGTAGAATGTGTCACACAACCATCGCTCAATACACAATTAATGCTGTGGAAAATTTTCATGATTAGCGATAATTAAGACAGAATAATTTCTCTGACTTTCTAAGACTGATTTCTTAAACTGATCTGTACAGTCGCTGTTTAAGGTTTGTTGTGGCAAAAATATTCATTAAACAACCATCACTGCGTAAGAGACATTTCTGAAGTCAAATTGTCTTTTAAAAGTATTTATTTTTGCAAGAAGGCCCAGTTGCCACACAGAAGTCACCAGTACAGCCTGTGAAACAAGTGCGACAACGAGAGGGAGGGCAGAGGAGCCTTTATACTGCTTTCAAGGTCTCCTGCTTACAGGCCCTTATCTAAACAAGGGAAGGTTTCTCTGCTAGTGATCTAATCCTGCTGAGTTTATTCTTACAAACTCACAAGTTCTAAATTGGACGGCCTCTGACCCTAAGGGTCAGGGCCCCTTTTCAATCTGCCTCCTCCTGATGTCGCACCTGTTTCCCAGTGTTTAAAAACACACACACATTAGTCATATGTTGGCAGACCACGTACAGTCCAGCAAAGATCATTTCAATGTCTTAATAATGAAAATAATGAAAATCAACACTGCAAATCAATGAAAATTAAAATTTTCCATTACAGGTTGTTTATGATTTTCACCAAAATCAGAACACAAAGACAAATGTCACTTCTGAATGAGTGAGAACTGTTTAAAATGATGTACATTAAATTATGATCCTAAAAAGGGTAAAAAGCAAATGACAAATATCATTGCGTGCTGAATATCAATGATGTTAGATTTATTGAGAGTTATAATCCATGTTTGAACATATGTGTGTCAGAGAGACACAAACTACTGAACCTCTTTTACAAAACACATTTACATCTTCAGGATGAAACTAAAGTCACACGCCTGTGGATTCATATATTTGCTTGTTCACACACTCGGATGTGAAACATTTGGTTATTGAATATGTTGCCACGCAAACTCTGTCAAATCACCTAAAGACTTCTGCATTATTTTATGTGGCTTTAATGTGTTATATCTCTGAGCCTCTCATGTGATTGTAATGAAGATAATACAATGTAAATAAAACTCATTAATCATGATGGACTTTCAGTGGCTCCAAAAACATTTATTCAAATGAGTCAAACGTGTAAATATGTGAATATCATTCATTAAGTGACAAAATATCACAGCAAGTGCCATTTACTGAAAGGAAAGAAAGACACAAACTTTATAAACAACATATAAGATTTCGTTTTTTAACTGTTAAAACTTGACATTTTATGTATGGGACTCTGAATCTAACTATAGCAAAATAATCTAAACATTGTCTAATAAACATTAATAATGTGTATGCTTTTATTGGAATCTTCTTTCTACTATTATTAAATATAATTGTCCTTACATTGTTCTCTGTGAGCAAATGTGACTTGATAAACTGAACCTGAATATAAACAAATACTGATATTTAAAGTTAAAGCCCAAAATAACATGATTTGCATGTTTTCCAATTAACTGTTCCAGCGGCTCTGAGCTGCGGATCATAATCATACGGCTTCATATGTGAACGGATGAAACTCTCTTTCCTCTTGGACTGTGGATGTTTCATCTCAAGATTTAATAAAGAAAATACTTTAAGATTTATTACCAATATCTGTTGAAAAGGAAAATCCAACTCTTGTGTCTCTCTCAGGATGTTTTGGGAAATTATGTCTCGACAAAAGCAGATTTTGCTGTGGCTGATGATCGTCTGTTGTGCTTCATGCCAGATAAGTATGTTGCTTTAAAAGATTAAAATGTTAACATCATTACATAGTGGACTTAGGCTATATGTTGTATTTGTGCAGCCAGCTCAGAAAACTCCAATGACCAAGTCCGTTTGACATCAACAAATCCAGGTAGACTGTGTAAATATTACATATTTATTGTCTGAAAGCACTTGTGACGACGAACTCATTGAGGTCGTTTCTGTTTTTCTTCCAGCTGTAAATCCGACATCTCTATCAGCTGGGGAGAAACATCAAGGGAATTTTCACATTTATGTCACACTAAACATCTCTCTAGGTAAACCTGTATATATATTATTTATAAACCATTCTTCCCTTGTGAAAAAAAATTAAGTGTGAATTAAATGCCATCTTTTCGGTGCACTTAATGCACATTAAGTGCAATTAATTTAAAATATATCACATGTTAAGTTGAAATAAAATTTAATAAGTTGCCATTAAGAGTGATTTTTTGGAACAACTTAATTGGTACTTTAATACAACTTTACATCTACTTTCATAATTGCTTCTAATATCTTCAAAATATAGTTAAAGTGCACTACACAATATAATGACACACAATTAATGTAATTTAAAATATACTTTAATGTCAGTTAACAATACACTTAAGTGTGAATTAAATGCAATGTTACAATCAACAAAAACTCTAAACCCTCTAAATTTACTGACAAAATAATCTCTAAAAGAAATACATAAAAACCTTTCTGTTGATGCACAAGAAAACACCAAGAAACACTATGCATAAACACAAACAGTTTTGGAAAGAGACCTTTGGGTAATGCTTTACAAAAATATATTAGTTACCTACTTCAGTTAACATGACCTAAGAATGAATAATACTTTGAGCATTTATTAGTCTAAGTAAGATAAAATTAGTCTTGGTTAGATCATGTTGGCTAAAAAATAAACTAATATTAACAAGTGAGACCTAATTAAAACTGTTACCGAACCTTGTTGTTTAGCTCTTAAAGGGATAGTCCACTTTAAAATGAAAATTCTGTCATCATATACTCACCCTCATGTTGTTTCAAACCTGTATGAATTTATTTCTTCTGCTGAACAGAAAGAAAGATATTTAGAAGAATGTTAGTAACCAGACAGATTTTGGTACCATTCACCATTGATTTTTTTTCCTACTATGGAAGTCAATGGTACCAAAATCTGTCTGGTTACTAACATTCTTCTAAATATCTTTCTTTCTGTTCAGCAGAAGAAATAAATTCATACAGGTTTGAAACAACATGAGGGTGAGTATATGATGACAGAATTTTCATTTTAAAGTGGAGTATCCCTTTAAACCTTTACCAGCACCAACATTAAACAGGACCAAATGCTTACTCCAGCATTACAGTGAATCTAAGTTTGTCTACAAAAAAAAAAAAAAAAACCTGAAGAACTCCAAAAGTACAAAACCCAAAATGATTTGTCACCCAATTTTTTAAGTTGTTGGAAAGTGCTGTTTGTGTCAATGTCCCAGATGCTCTCCAGAGTATATGTGAACGGAAATGTTTCAAAGATGCAGGAAAGTCAGAAAAAATGCCTTGTGGAAAAAAACAAAAACAAAAAAAACAGAAAATTTGTTTATAATACAGATCCAGTCCATTATTATATTTGGCTCAATTGAATGAAAGAGATAGATATACAGTTGCGCTTCAAAGTTGATATACACCTTGCAGTATCTGCAAAATGTTAACAATTTTAGCAATAATAGGGATCACAAAAATGTATACGTTTTATTTTTATTTAGTACTACCCTGATGAAGCAGTTTATTCTGCAAGGTGTATGTAAACTTTTGACTGTTAACTGTTGATGAATGTGTGATGTGATTGATTACCTCAGTCACCAGGGCCACATCGTAGTAGAAAGCTAGGCAAGGTTTTCCTTCTATTTCCCACAAACACCAGGATTGCACTGACTACGCCATCTTTACTGACACTGGGCTTAAAGTGATTCAAAATAGAGAACCTTTTTATTGCTACTTTACAGGGAATTAAGCATAACTTTATCAATTACACAAATATAGATATATGACCCATGCAAACCCAGGACCAATGCACATTAAGAAAGGTATTCTTACATTTTAAAGGAACACTCTACCGTTTTTTTAAATAGGGCTTATTCACTTTCTTTCCTACATTTAGATAGGTGGGCAAATGCATTTTTGTCTCAGTGCATGCATTGTTTTAGTTTGACAGGGTCGGCTCTAGCTTAGCTTAGCATAATGAATGGAATCCTTTGTTGCCAGCTAGCATGTCCTGAGTAAAAGTGATATACATTTTTTTTTTAAAACACCTAATTACTTCTTGTGGCCTGCGTATTCACAACAAGTACAAATAGTGATGCAGATTAACACTAGGTGATTTCCTAGGCAGATATTGACTTATATATTAAGGACTATATTAGGGGGAAGCACAGGCGAAGCACTGCTACTTGGGCGTGATATCTCTGCACCCAAGTAGCAGTGCTTCGCCTGTGCTTCCCCCTAATATAGTCCCAAGTCAATATCTGCCTAGGAAATCGCCTAGTGTTAATCTACATCACTATTTGTACTTGTTGTGAATACGCAGGCCACAAGAAGTAATTAGGTGTTTTTTTTATATTTTTTATATCACTTTTACTTAGGACATGCTAGCTGGCAACAAAGGATTCCATTCATTATGCTAAGCTAAGCTAGAGCCGACCCTGTCAAACTAAAACAATGCATGCACTGAGACAAAAATGCATTTGCCCACCTATCTAAATGTAGGAAAGAAGGTGAATAAGCCCTATTTAAAAAAAACGGTGGAGTGTTCCTTTAAGCTTGCCCCACATCTTCATGAAGGATGTTCCTGTTCCTGTATTTACCACAGTTGACACAGCAATGCTGCAAGCCTTCTTCCTTTGGTTTGTTACCTGTAAATATATGATGATTATAGGGGCATGTGTAAATGCACAGGTGGGAATTTATTACTTGCACACGCAAAAGATTCAAAGCATTTAAAAGCTATAGGGATAGTTAGTGACTTGAAAGTAGTGTTTTAGCTTGATCAGGATGTGCTGTCATGATAAATCTTGTAACATCACCTCATCAATACAGGTCTGTGATTCCACACCGCTTGCACTGTATCTCCAATAACAAATATGAACTGATCCTGCAAAATGAATGTTTAAATCCAGATAAACACAAAAATATTAGCCTACATATTCCAAAACAAAAAGTAATTGAACAACTCTTTAAATACAAAATGAAATTGAACACATTTTTTTAGAGGTGGGTAATATATTAAATATTAATGGTGGTTATAAGATTGATTATTTGTATTAAATGTATATAAACGTCTTTGAGTGTTACAATATTGGATCAGCATTCAGCAAATTTTTAGTAGCTTGTTTAAAATAATTTTAAAAGTCGGTTTAGTTTAAAAAAAACATCAGCAACCAAATTCCTCGAACACGACCACACACGCCTTCCTCACATTACAATGTAAGACATTATTAGAATGCAATCATATATCAATTATTGAAAACATGATTAATTCACCTCCCGAGTCTATTGAAATTATAATATCTGCGATTAAAATGCACTCAGCAACTGACGTTACGGTGAAAAAAACAAAAAAAACTAAAGAAAGCATCAAGATATACTTACTTGACTGATTATTTGCAGCATAACGTCTCATCTGCAAACAAACATCCAAACGTGGTGCGCCTTTTGTTCTCTTGTTTGGTATGTTGATACTTTGCTTCAGTATCATCACGCATCGCAAACGGATCGCAAAACACAACAGCGCATTTTTCAAACTCTAGTGTGCGTCATCATGACGTAGTATTTCTCGCGCATGCGCATTAAACAACATATTCATTTATCATGCATGGCTAAAGGGGCATTCCACCCATTTGAACATTGTTTTTTATTTAAAGTGGGTCATATATGTAGTCGAAATGTAAAATAAATTTTGAATTTGGTGCCTTCGTGACCGAGGAAAGACAAAAAATAACTTCAGGACGCATTTGTATGAAAGACAACAACTCCCACAATGCACCACATTGCACAGCTCCGCAAGCCACTCCCACTAATCCAGAAAGCGCATATCTGCCTATAAGAGAAATCACTCTTCCGTCTACAAGGCTAGCTACCACCAGAGCTTGAAATTCATTTCACATTCACACAAAATGTCTAGTTAGTTGGCGAACTCATTAGTGCATTACTCCAAGTTTGTATTTCTTTCGAAAAGGTGAATTATTGCATGGTACCTGGATGTTCAGTCAGAACATATGTGGTGCGAAACTAGGATAGTTCACAACACAAACGTCCGTGTCCTCGTCTGATTCAGAGATTTCGTCCAGGAGAAATTGTCATCGTTGAAATTCTTTGCCGCAGACGGACTCTACTGTATCTCTGTGTTCGTAGTTGCATCTTACAGTCTATGAGTTGCATAGTGAGATCACCGGCGCCACAAGTCCGCCCTAACTCGAGCCAGTCCGGGCTCCTCGTCCGCGGCAGGCAGGTCTACCTCGTCCGCGGCAGATAGATCCAAGATGGCGGCGCGAGTACATCGCGAGGCTCGCGGTCTCTCCAGATTCTGTAATTTAGCAGTATTTTTCTTGCTCATTTCGGGTCTGTTCGTCCAGAACAGTTGTGCCTTAACATCGTACACCCAAGGTGAGCTTTTGGATATTGGTTTGCGAATTTCCGACAGTTTTATGGACAACCTTCGACTCCTTCCTGAGATCGCCAGATCACCCGAGGCTATGCACTCTGCCCGGCCGGGCGGAAGTGCTCGCAGGCGCCGGCGAGATCGTAAACAAAGGCGGGGGAAGCGCGGAGGACTAAGAGCTAAGCTAAAGCTAACACCACACCGGCTCTCTTTACCCAGCATTTTCCTTGCCAATGTACGGTCGCTGTTGAACAAAATGGAGGAGATTCGACTCAACATCACATACAGCAAGAGACTTTTGAACTGTAATGTTCTAATTTTCACGGAAACATGGTTAAACAGCGGAATACCGGACAACGCTATTGAGCTAGCGGGACGCCATACATTCCGGGCGGATAGAACATTACATGGCTCCGGTAAGACCAGAGGTGGTGGATTGTGCATTTACATTAACAAAGCTTGGTGCACAAACTCTGCTATTGTTGGGAGACATTGTTCAGCTAACCTTGAGTTTCTCATGGTTAAATGTAGACCGTTTTATCTACCGCGGGAGTTCACTTCCACTATTATAACTGCAGCCTATATTCCCCCGGATGCTGATGCCAAGTTTGCTATGAAAGAACTTCACGCAGCCATCAGTAAACAACAGACCGTTCACCCGGAAGCTGCGTTTATTGTTGCGGGTGATTTTAATCATTCAAACTTAAAGTCAGTGCTACCGAAATTTCACCAGCATGTTTCCTGTCACACCAGAGGAAACAAAACCTTAGACCATGTTTACACAAACATGGCTGAAGCTTACGTCGCGACACCCCTCCCCCACTTGGGACAGTCAGATCACCTTTCTTTGTTCCTCACCCCCAAATATGCACCTCTGATCAATCGCGTGAAGCCATCAGTGAAGACCATCAAGGTGTGGCCTGCGGGGGCAGATTTCTCACTCCAGGAAAGGTTTCTACACACAGACTGGAGTATGTTTGCTTCTCAAGCCACCAGTGGCTCTCACACGGACATTGACTGCTACACCTCCTCTGTACTGGATTATATTAATACCACCATTGACAGTGTTACAACCCAGAAGCAGATCACCACATACCCAAATCAGAAGCCATGGATGAACAGGGAAGTGCGACTCCTATTGAAGACACGCAATACTGCCTTCAGATCAGGAGATGCACAAGCCTATAGCACATCCAGAGCAAATCTGAAAAGGGGCATCAAAGAGGCCAAGCACTGCTACAAGCTTAAGATAGAGGGACACTTTTCCAACGCTGACCCTCGGCGCATGTGGCAGGGCATTCAGGCCATCAGTGACTACAAACCCTCTCACTCCACCCCCGCAGCCACTGATGTCAACTTCCTGAACGAGCTAAATGACTTTTATGCTCGCTTTGAAAGAGACAACAGAGAAACTGCCACCAAGCTCAAATCCTCAGCTGACCACCCACCGATCACACTCTCCTCCACAGATGTCTGCAATGCACTGAGCAGGATCAGCGCGCACAAGGCTGCTGGACCAGACAACATCCCTGGACGCGTACTCAGGGCATGTGCGGAGCAGCTCGCTGGGGTTTTTACAGACATTTTCAACCTGTCTCTTGCCCAAGCAACTGTACCAACATGCTTTAAATGCACTTCCATTGTGCCAGTGCCAAAACACTCCAGCCCGAAGTGCCTTAATGACTACCGCCCTGTAGCACTCACACCCATCGTAATGAAGTGCTTTGAGCGGCTGGTCCTGGCACACCTAAAAGACTCTCTACCATCCACATTGGACTCACACCAGTTTGCCTACCGTAGCAATAGGAGCACAGAGGATGCAGTCTCCATGGCACTGCACTCTGTGCTCACACATCTGGACAATAAGAACACTTATGCACGCATGCTGTTTGTTGACTTCAGCTCAGCATTCAACACTGTCATCCCAACTAAGTTAATAGCCAAACTTGGAGACCTGGGCTTCAACACCTCCATGTGCAACTGGATTTTGGACTTCTTGACCAACAGACCCCAGAATGTTCGATCAGGCTCCAACTGCTCCACATCCATCACACTCAACACTGGTGTACCACAGGGCTGTGTGCTAAGCCCGTTCCTCTACTCCCTCTTCACCTCCGACTGCAAGCCTGTGTACGGATCTAATTCCATCGTCAAGTTTGCGGACGACACTACGGTGATTGGTCTCATCAGCAACAACGATGAGACTGCCTATAGGGAGGAGATCAAGCACCTGGCCACATGGTGCACCGAAAATAACCAGCTCCTCAACACCACCAAAACGAAGGAGCTCATCGTGGACTTCAGGAAAGTGTCAAGAGGCACACACGACACCATCCACATCAATGGAATGGCTGTTGAGCGTGTCTCCAGTTTCAAGTTCCTGGGGACCCACATCTCGGCGGACATGACCTGGACAACCAACACCTCCAGCCTGGTCAAGAAGGCTCACCAGCGCCTCTTCTTCCTGAGGACACTGAGGAAGAATCAGCTTTCCTCCACTATCCTGGTGAACTTCTATCGCTGTGCAATAGAAAGCATCCTGACCAACTGTGCTACAGTGTGGTATGGGAGCTGTTCTGTTGCAGAGCGCAAGGCACTGCAGCGGGTGGTGAAAACCGCCCAGCGCATCACTGGGACTCCACTACCTGCCATCGAGCACATCCAGAGGAAACGCTGTCTGCATCGAGCTCGCAGCATCCTTAAGGACTCCTCTCACCCAGCCCACAGACTGTTTTCTCTCCTGCCTTCCGGCAGGCGTTTCAGGTGCCTCCGGACCAGGACCAGCAGACTAAAGAACAGTTTTTTCCCCAGAGCTGTCTCTTTATTAAACTCTAACCCTCATTGATCCCACTCCCCTTATATACTGATTGACTCTCCTCTCCCTCCTCACACCTGCCTCCATTTGTTATTTGCAATACTATAATGTTCATTTGCACTGCTGACTGTTATTACAGTAACAACTGTTTACATATGCATCTTGCACTACTACCTTGACTGGAATATGCTCATTTGCACTGCCGACTGTTTATTTACAGTACCGACTGTTATATATACATTGCAATATCGTACCTTAACTGTAATATGCAATTACTTTCCACTGCACTCACTCGGATAGCTTCTGTCCAAACTTTATTTGCACTACTTTAAATCCATTGTTATACTGCTCATTAGCCTAACTTATACATATATCTATTTGTAAAATTCTGTTTATAGTAATATCCATCTGTATATTATGCTCACATTCTGTTTATAGTAACAGCCATCTGTATATATATTCATAGTACATATCTATCTGTAAAATTATGTTTATAGTAACAGCCATCTGTATATTATATTCAGTACATATCTATCTGTAAACATTCTGTTTATAGTAATAGCCATCTGTATATTATTATATTCAGTACATATCTAGCTGTAAATTCTGTTCACAGTAATAGTTATCTGTATATTATATTCATAGGACAATCTATCTGTAAATTTTTGTTTATAATAGTATTCAACTCTATATTTATTCAGTACATATCCATGTTCTGCACTTATGAACCACTGTATATCCTGCACTTGCTGCTATTGCACTTCTGGTTAGACCTAAACTGCATTTCGTTGCCTTGTACCTGTACTTGTGTAATGACAATAAAGTTGAATCTAATCATCTAATCTAATCTAATCTTCTGCCTCGGCTGCTCTTCGCTATAATGCGGCTTGTAAAGGTAGCCACAAACACCTGATTCAAGCATCAGACTTCCGAAATCCTCTTCTTCTATATCATATTGAGCACTCTCCTCCGCTATTGTCATAACTTTACATCTGTCTCCACAGCGCCTGTTAGCTTAGCTTCAAACAAGATGGAGGATATTGCTTTCAGTTTCAGAGAGTAAAGTCCCACCCACTGATCTGTAATAGGTCTGTAGCGTGAGCGGGTCCCGCCCCCTGGGAAAGATGAGGAACTAGTGCTTGTAGTCTCAACAGAAATACCCCCCTCTTACACTTCCTCCTACAATGACGCAAAATGACGATTTTTGCGTCATTGTAGGAGGAAGTGTAAAAGGTAAATAACGGATTTCTCCCGTCTCAGGGGAAAATGAGAGAGTGTTGCACAACCATTCAATAGTATGACTGGGTTTCTAACAATGCAAAGCTTAATGCAAATGGGTGGAGTGTCCCTTTAAATGTTATTTCAGCTTTTCTGTTTAAGTTGAAGTTGTTCTAGCTCATTGTTGTTAAACTCCGTATGTTCACAAAGCATCGCAAACGGATCGCAAAACATAGCGCATTTTTCAAACTCAGTGAAGTAGTGCGTCATAATGACGTAGTATTTCTCGCGCATTAAACAACATATTCATATATCATGCATGGTTAAATGTTATTTCAGCTTTTCTGTTTAAGTTGAAGTTGTTCTCATTTTTGTTGTTCTCAACTCATTGTGTTGTTAAACTCTGTAAGTTCACAAAACTTTACTCATTAACCTAACTAAAAGTCAATCTTTTTTTTCAATGTAGTGTAGTGTGATTAAAATTAAATGTATTTTAACTGAATTTAAAGGGATACTCCACCATTTTTTCATATTAAACTATGTTATTCCCTTAAATAAAACGAGTTGATACATACCTCTCTCGTCTCAGTGCGTGCACTAAATCGCTCTGGCGTGCGGCGAAACTTTGTTAGCACTTAGCTTAGCCCAGTTCATTCAATATGGGCCAAGCAGAGAAGCTACCAAACACCTCCACGTTTTCCCCATTTAAATATGGTGAGAGGATTTTTCACGAGTGAAGATATTACTGCGCCGAAGTCGAAGTGCTTCCAAGCACTTGCTATGGTATTCCGCCATAAAATATAGTTATCCATTTTACACGCTTAGAAAAGCGTAACGTTTTGTTTTGTGTCACCGTCCTAGGTCGAGTTACACTACGCGAGTAACTGTACTTAAATAGGGAAAACGTGGTTTCACCCTTTTTAAAACATGCACTTAAGTGTGTTTATAAATATTGTCATGAAAGTGTTCTTTCTTTAAGTAACATTTAATTAGACATTATTAAAAAGTGCATTTGTAAAAAGTGCACTTAAGTCTGTTTATAAAAATTATGATGAAAATGTACTTTCTTTAAGTTAAGCTTAATTAGACATTATTACAAAGTGCATTTTTAAAAGGTGTACTTAAGTGTGTTAAGAAATATTGTGATGAAAGTGTACTTACTTTAAATTCAACTTAATTAGATATTATTACAAAGTGCATTTGTAAAAAGTGCACTTAAGTGTGTTTATAAATATTGTGATGAAAGTGTAC
The DNA here is from genome assembly GCA_021464565.1 of Rutilus rutilus. Classification (NCBI taxonomy): domain Eukaryota; kingdom Metazoa; phylum Chordata; class Actinopteri; order Cypriniformes; family Leuciscidae; genus Rutilus; species Rutilus rutilus. The sequence goes on from JAJAQA010000018.1 coordinate 1,424,251, forward strand.
TTTCTTTAAGTTAAGCTTAATTAGATATTATTACAAAGTGCATTCATAAAAAGTGCACTTAAGTGTGTTAATAAATATTATGATAAAAGTGTACTTTCTTTAAGTAAAACTTAATTAGTCATTATTACAAAGTGCATTTTTAAAAAGTGTATTTAAGTGTGTTAAGAAATATTGTGATGAAAGTGTATTCCCTTTAAGTACACATAAGTGGTCTTTAATTTTAATTTTATTATATTATCTACAAATGCACTTTTCAAAAAGTATACTTTTATTATTTTAAGCACACAAAAAGTGTGCTTTCAATACAATTAAGCACACTTCTTTTTCACAAGGGTTGAGCTAAACAAAAACAAAAAAACTCTTAAAAAGTAGTTTTTCAACAATGTCAAATGTTTTCTCTGGTTTCAGGACAGTGCAAATCATTCAATTTCAGAATAGCAAAACATGGGGGGGAATTTGAAGTCAGAATGAAAGAGATGTCTGAAGGCATAAAGCTGTGGTTATTGCAAAAAGAAAACTGTACACAATCAACGTTGAATTTCACAGGTGCACATCATCCTACAAGAGACACAGTGTCAGTGTTCACATCAACAAACCCAGGTAGACTGTGCAAATACTCTATTTAATGTCTAAAAGCACTGGTGACGACCGACAAACTAATTGACGTAATTTCTGTTTTTCTTTCAGCTGTACATCTGACATCTCTATCAGCTGTTTTTTTTTACATGAACATCACACTAAACATCTCCTCTCAAAGTAAAACCTGTGTATATATTATATATAAACCATTATTAAGTTCAAAGCTCTTCAAAAAGAATTTTTCTCAACAAATGTAAGCTGTTTTCTCTGGTTTCAGGACAGTGGAAATCATACAAGTACAGCATAACAAACCAAGAGGGGAAATGTAAAGTCGAAATGAATGAGTTTGAATGCATAAGACACTGTATATTTCTAGATGATTTTCTGCAATCAACCTTGAATTTAGCAGGTGCGTATCGTATACACGTGATAGTGTTAAAGGTTAATTATCTATGAATGAATGAACGGTGTGTAAATTTGCTTTTCATTTATTACTTAAAGCTCACTTGAAGTTCTTCAATAGCTACTACATCAAAAACTACTAGCCTAACTGATAAAGTTCACACATTATTTAAAACAAGTGAACAGTCAGTAATAAAATAAGAACAAATACACAAATTAAAAGCAGAAATGAATACTAAATAACAAAGTTACAAAGTCTAACAGTAGTATTCAGGTACAGAAATTAATAATTAGGGACTGTTCGTTTTTTTATTTAAGGTATTCTTCTGTAGATCTGTAGTCAAAAAAGACTTGACCCTCCCTTCGCCAGCAATACATTTTTCTATGACCCTCCAGAACGATTGTGAAAAAAGGCATGACCCTCCCCGATAATTTATTGATTATTTCTGTACTGGTTTGCGCTTGGCAAAGATGTTCAGATGGCCATTGTTTTTTTTTTACAACCATGACAAACGACTAAACTCCTGCTTTCTCATCTTACTAGGGCTGTAACGATAGATCAAACCTACGATTCGGTTCGTATCACGTTTTTTGATTTTAGATTTGAAAAAAAATATATATCATGTTTTCGGTGCTCATGTAACATGTAAGGGTGGCGCTGCAAATAAAGCTCCTAAAAGCTGCCACAAAGAACCGGCAAAAGTAATGATTATGAATATGTCAAATATAGCAAGGAGACATTTCAACTGTTTATTAATAAACAACTGTTTTCTGTCAGTGTCAGTGTCAGCCACAAAGATGATGCTGACGATGCTGACTCAAGATCTTCACAGTAGTGAACGCACCAGAGAGAAATGCACATTTCATATAGATTACATAAGCAGAGAGCAGTCTGTTTTCTTTCATTTTGAATTGTTCTCTTTAAAAGTGTATTTCAAGCTTTCTATAGACATATTTCTCAGGTCTGTGAGGCAAGTACCTTATATGCCGAGTTTCGGTTCATTTATGAGACGAGAGTCCAGTTCACGCACCGGCGCCTCCATGTCCTGATGATCTATTTTCTACTATATTTAGGCTACTTCTTATTTATTAAATCCAGGCAACTGGTTGATGAAACATTGATTAAAATTAAGATACAATTAATAAAAAACGAAATTCACTTTAAAGAAAGGCTTGGTGCTTTATGTTTGATGTCTCTGTGAAAGTTTTAAAGTTGCTTTCAGAGAGGTCATGTCCGTAATGGAGAACTGACAAGTCCAACATTGTTTTTTTCCTCATAAATGCGAACACGAAAAAAAATATATATTTTATGTTCTGTGGAGGCCGACCCTTCTTCATCCGATGGGTAGTATTACTTTTGTTTTGCGCAGTGTAATTCATAGAATTACTAAAAAGATATTTTGCCACCTAAAAGTTAAAGATTTTTTTGTGTCACATCACATGTGTATTTCCCTCATATTAAATATAAAACGAATGTGTAGACTGATATTTTTCGAATCTCTGGACTCCATTATTAAGGGAGTATGGATATATAAACAGACGTTTCAATATACTGGTATTAAATGCATTTTCTGAGAATTTATATTTCAAGTTTTGACTGCAAATGTCACGTCCATAACACTGGAATTGCCCAATTTTAAATAATTTATCCTCAACTAGTTTTTTGGTGTAGGTCTACGTATTTTATTTTGTGAACTTCATATAACACTAATAGTAATTTAAAGATGTGGTAGCCCTACATCTTACACATCTCACACCACTGTTATGGTGGCAATTTCAGTAGATTAACTCACTAACATTGTTGTGGAAACACAATAAGAATGGAAACTAAAATATGGTAGTATCGTGCTACAGCACACATTCTATCAGCTGCAGTTCTGGCGCCTCAGTCCCAATACTGTAAAACTCGACGTACATTCACATCACATGTAAATGCAGTGGTAGAGTTACACTCACAGGACACTGCACTTATTCACAATCACAAAAGTTCATTATTTGCTTGTGCTTTAAAGCTTTGCCGGGTAAACATTTCATTGGCCTTCTGTTCTGACATGATGCACTGTCAAACAGCGCCAAACTGGATTTTTGTTGGGTTAGACCCATCTGATAGTGATGGGGGGCTGAGACAGAGAGAGCTACATGGAAAAAATATGCACCAAACAAGCCACTTTGAAATGTTGCTGTTTTCATGAATACAAAAGTTGTGTGACACTCCCCCTAGACTAAAAAAAGTTGGATGACCCTCCCCTCAACAAAGAATAAAAAGACATGACCCTCCACTATTTTCCTCCAGTGGTCCATTCCATAAATAGCCTAAATGTAAAATGAAAAAAAAAAAAAAAACCTGTAGAAATTAAATATAGTTTCATCTTTGTTGAAGCTGTATTTAGTTGTTTTATTAATATTAATGACACAGGCAACAGTAGGAATATTAAGTGTGTGCTGTCACTTTAAGACCGACTGCATGGACCGAATAAACTGACAAACATCCGTTCCCTTTCGAACGGTCACTTCGTATTGCGTAGCTCCTCGATTTACTGAAGCTTTTATGTTAAACGCATTTGCAGCTGCACAGCTAGCACATTGAGCGTCTGGCTCGCTCATAGGCTGTGCTGCAGCAACTGCTTAAACCAATGGCGCGGGCGCCTCTGACAGGCCACCATTGAGCATCATTGCAAGAGCTCCCAAAGGGGGCGTGGCCTTAGTCTATATCAGAGCCCCGAATTCGCCATTATAGCAGATTTCACTCCTTCAGCGACAACTGTATGTCTCTGATCGATACTGTAAGCTTCGCCGTAGAACAAGCCCTTCAGCCTGAGCGAGCATTCTCAGCGGACTACACCCTTCAAGCCGTTTTCCCCCTGACCGTCGTCTCACCTGTGGCTATCCGGCGACGACGACGACAACGATATATCCTTTAAAAATGCCTAGTTCATCCTGCGCCACGTGTGGACTCAAGCTGCACGAGGCCGATGGACACGCGAGCTGCATTTCTTGCCTGGGAGCTGCCCACGCGGAAAATGCACTCTCCGCCGGCGGATGTGAGGCCTGCGAAAGCATGCCGATCTCCGTGCTGCGCACCCGGCTAGCTCTCTTACGAGACGGCGATGCCGCGTCACCCGCTCTTCCCTTCCCGGCACTACTTCAGCCGCGGAAGAAGAAGCGCCGCAGCCAAAAGCCCCCTGAGAGCATGGAGATAAGCGAACGCACGCCGGCCGAGTCCCCGCGTGCCTCGCCTTCTCCAGAGACAACGCCCTCTCCAGTTTTCTTCGAGGGAGACCTGCGCCCCCCCCACCACATGGCGGGCCTTGTCTCCTTCGGAGGATCAGTCGAACACGACGACAGCCTGTCGATTGCCACGTCTGAGGAGGAATGGCCGGGCTCCCTTGACCCTGTCAAAGCTTCCCAGTCATCAGGCAGCATTTCAGCGACCAGGTCCAACTCCGACGCCGAAATGCTTCGGATCCTGACAAAGGCCGTCGCGGACCTCTACCTCGAGTGGGCCTCGCCCGAGGAGCCGCCCCGTAGTCGGCTGGATGGCTGGTTTCTCTCAGGGCGCCAGCAGGCCCCTCGTCACAAACCAGCGCCACTTTTCCCCCGAAGTCCACGAGGAGCTGACTAAAGCGTGGCGCGCACCCTACTCAGCACCTACTCAGCACGTGTGGGTTCATCTGTTTCCGCGACACTCTCATCAGTGGACGGTGCAGCGGAAAAGGGCTATGAGTCTTTTGCCGCCCCTCGAGGAGGCCGTGGCAGCTCATTTGTGCCCGAACATGGCGGCTAGCTGGCGAGCTAGAGCTACCCACCCCAACAAGCCGTGTAGAGCCACATCAGGCCTCGCCGGACGTGCATATTCCGCCTCTGGCCAGGCTGCATCGGCTCTACACACCATGGCCGTGCTTCAGGTCTACCAGGCCAAGCTTCTCCAGTCCATGGACGAGACTGGCCCGGACCCAGAAGCCTTCAGCGATTTGAGGAGCACTACGGACCTAGCCTTGCGTGCTACAAAGGCTACAGCACAGGCCATAGGTAAGAGCATGGCGAGCTTGGTCGTGTTAGAGCGCCACCTTTGGTTGAATCTAACCGAGATTTTCTCGACGCCCCCGTGTCCAGCTCCGGCCTCTTTGGCCCGGCGGTCAAAAGGTTTTCGGAGAGATTCACCGAGGCACAGAAGGCGTCCCAGGCAATGCGACACTTCCTGCCGAAGCGCTCCAGCTCAGCGTCCAGCAAGACCAAGCCAGCCTCTTCGCCACATCCAGTCAGACCGGCAAAGCAGGTATCTCAGCCCCGCTCTGCGGCTGACACCTTCCGCCAGCCGAGGTCGACAAAACGCTACCCGATGCCCCGGCGCCAAGGCCCGCGGCCCAGCGTGGTGAGTGACCCGGTACCGCCGAAGTCATCCTAGCAAGGACGAAGAGAGAGGGCTCGTGTCTCGCGCTAGCCGGACCACCCTCAAAAAGACCCACAATACTTCCCGCAGCTCCCTGTTTAGTTCAGACGGCTGGGGATTTTATTATTCTAAACAGGCCCGCAGCAGTGAGCGCGCCTCTACAAACAAACGCCGTTTTCACGGCGACCCAAAATTAGGCACAAAAAGAGTATGTTTCACAAACACAACCCATGGTTTCACGGTCCCCCTACACTAGGTGGCCCCCTCCATGTTATAAAACTGACTTCCCCACAGGCAAAAGCTTGTACAGTCAGTCAAACACTCAATGTTTGCAAACGTGCACAAATCACAAAATAAGGGTAGTAAGTCCCCACAATGTAGGCGACTCATCCCATTCAGTGGTTCAATCCCTAGCCACACGGGTGCAGGCCTGGCAAGCCATCCCCGGTGTGTTGAGTTGGGTCATAAACATTATAAAGCGAGGCTACTCGCTCCAATTCGCTCGCAGACCCCCAAAGTTTCAGGCGGTAGTCGAGTCTTCAGTGAGAAGCAACGTGGGTCACGTGCTTCGCGCCGAAGTACAGAATTTGTTAGCAAAAGGGGCGATAGAATTAATCCCTCCCGCGCAAACACATTCAGGGTTTTACAGCCGTTATTTTTAAATTCCGAAAAAAGACGGCGGTCTCAGACCCATACTAGATTTGAGACATTTGAACAAAGCTCTCATGAGACGGCCATTCAAAATGTTGACTATCAAACACATCCTAGTGCAAATTCGCCCGGGGGACTGGTTTGTAACAATGGATCTGAAAGACGCATACTTTCATATTCAGATAGACCCTCATCACAGGCCATTCTTGAGATTCGCCTTCGAGGGTCAAGCCTATCAGTACACGGTTCTGCCTTTCGGCCTGTCCCGTACATTCACGAAGTGCATGGATGCAGCGCTCTCTCCCCTGAGACATCAGGGAGTGCGCGTGCTGAATTATCTCGACGACTGGCTGGTGCTAGCGCAATCGAGAGCAGAGCTAATAGCTCACAGAGATTTGATTCTTGGCCATTTGAAATGCCTGGGTCTCACAATCAATGTTACCAAGAGCAAACTGACACCCAGCCAGACTGTAGTTTTTCTGGGCACAGTTTTAGACTCAGTGGAGATGACAGCGCGGCTCACGCGAGAGCGTGCGCTCTCAGTGCAGACGATAGCAGCCTCGTTCAGCAGCATCGTCAGTACTCTGTATGGGATTACTGTGCATGCGCCCGCTGCAGCACTGGCTGATACGCCGTGTGCCAACCCATGCATGGCAGTCCGGCAGCCTGCGCATCATGGTGAATCACGGTTGTTTAAGAGCCCTGATTCCCTGGCGAGCTCAGGACTGGTACCTCAGGGGTGTGACCATGGGAGTAGTTTCCAGAAGGAAAGTAGTGTTTACAGATGCATCCAACCTACAGTAGGTTGGGGTGCTCTGCACGAGGGCAAGCCTGTCTCCGGCCTCTGGTCGAGCACGGAGCAGAGCTTACACATCAACTGTCTGGAAATAAAAGCGGTTGGTTTGGCCCTGAAAGCGTTACTAACAAACCTAAAAGGCCACCATGTCCTGGTCCGCACAGACAACATGTCAGTGGTGGCCTAAATAAATCGCCAAGGCGGCATCAGGTCAGGCAGCCTGTATGCCCTGGCGAGAGACCTCCTTATATGGGCACAGAACAATCTGCGCTCTTTGAGAGCAATGCATATCCCGGGCATTCAGAATCTGGGCGCGGATATGCTCTCACAGGGCAACACTCCCCCAGGCGAGTGGTCCCTGAACTCTCAGACGGTTCGTCTGATATGGAGTGTGTTCGGAAAGACCAAAATAGACCTTTTTGCCTCGAGATCCAACACTCATTGCAAAATGTTCTTTTCGAAGAACAGGGACGCTTTGACCCATCATTGGCCCAATCGCCCCCTCTATGCTTTTCCCCCTGTCTCGATGATTCCACAAGTCATAAAAAGGGTCAGGGAGAGGGGGTGCCCAGTCCTGCTGGTGGCCCCTCTCTGGAGATCCGTGGTTTCCGGAGCTGATTCAGCTATCAGACATAGTCCCTTGGCCTGTTCCAACGAGGAAAGACCTCCTCTCCCAGGCGAAAGGAACGATATGGCATCCGCGACCTGATTTATGGGCCCTCCATGTGTGGCCCCTAAACGGGTACCCGGGGACCTTCAAGGGAAGGTCCTAAACACTATCTCTGAAGCCAGGGCCCCGTCTACTAGGCGCCTATATGCTTTAAAATGGTCAGTCTTTTCCAGCTGGTGCTCGAAAAACTGTATGGACCCAGAGTCATGTGAGGTAGCTGTGAAATTATCCTTCCTGCAGGAGCTGTTGGATGCGGGCCGCTCCCTGTCCATGCTCAAAGTGTATGTGGCAGCTTTTGCAGCGCATCATGCCCTGATAGCTGGCCAGTCGATAGGAAGGGATGATTTGGTGGTGCGTTTTTTGAAGGGTGCTAGGAGGATTAACCCCTCTAGACCCCCTTCTGTGCCCCTCTGGGACCTCTCCAGGGTCCTGGGGGCCTTAAAGGGCCCACCATTTGAACCGCTCCAGTCGGTTGATTTGAAACCTCTCTCGCTAAAGACTGCTCTCCTGTTGGCACTGGCATCTATCAAGCGAGTAGGAGATCTGCAGGCGCTCTCAGTGAGCCCTTCATGTTTGGAGTTTGGTCCAGGTGACACTAAGGTCGTCCTCAAACCCAGGCATGGTTATGTGCCTAAAGTGCTTTCAACGCCGTTCAAAGCACAGGTCATTACGTTATTAGCCCTTCCCCCCTCTGCCGAGGATGGGGAGGTTAATCTTCTCTGTCCTGTCAGAGCACTGAGAATCTATCTGGAGCGTTCTGCGTCTTTCAGGCAGTCAGAACAGCTATTTGTCTGCTTTGGTGGCCGATCCAAAGGTGATCCAGTCACCAAGCAAAGGCTGTCTAGATGGATTGTGGATGCTATATCTATGGCTTACACCTCAATGAATCAGGTTTGCCCCATAGGTATTAAAGCCCATTCAACTAGAGGCATGGCTTCGTCATGGGCTTGGTCATATGGTTTTCCTATTCAGGATATTTGTGATGCGGCAGGCTGGTCCTCGCCTTCCACATTTATGAAATTTTATAATATGGAAGTACCTTCTCTACAAGCGAAGGTGCTTTCGGTATGATGGAGGCCCGGCAGTGCCCGGTCTTCTCTACAGTGTACTGTGCATAATCATTCACAACATATAAAACCAGCTTGCTGGTTATTTTTTAATATGCTAAATAGCCCCGACGGTGTCTGGGTTCATTAGTATATTAGGTTGGTATTGTTACTGACACATATATTTTATAAGGCAGGACGGTGTCTGGTCTAATATATATATATAGATATAATGGTTTGGACTTGTATTGGGCTCAGGGGTCCTGAGTTCAGTGGGAACCAGTTACTTTTAGTGCGGCGTTTTTAGTGCGGTTTTATAGCTACGCAATACTCGTTCCCTATCTCAGGGAACTGAGGTTACGATAGTAACCGAGTAGTTTCATTCTCAACTGTTCACTTATGTCATAACTGAGAGAATACTTGCCGAGACGGCATTTAGACATTTTGTGTTCATGTGTCCGTTCAAGGGCAAGGAAACGCGAAAGATGAATCAATTCAGTGTTCGAGAGCTGTCTAAAACGGGGCTCTCTCTCTCTCTCTCTCTCTCTCTCTCTCTCTCCCACCGGTTAAGTCCCGATTTTCACCTCTTCTTTTGCATTTAAAATTGTTCGAATGTATAAATTGGCAAGACAAAACACATCCAAAATATGAACTTATAAAATCATTTGCCTACCGAACCGTGGTCCGTACAGATCAAATGATCCGTTCCACCCCTAATAACTGCATAAATAAAAATATGTATTTACATGTATACATACATGTATTTATTGCCCTCAGGTGGCAAAAACGCCATGAGGTACTGAATTATGAATTATAAAAACAGGCAATTATGTGCTAGCTATTTAAGGTGTAGATATCCAGGGAAAAGAAATGATGATGTTCCCTGCCCGTTTCTTCCCTCTGGAGATTGTCGTGGATTTTTTCCCTAAACCTAACTACCTGGGGCGTCTCCACTCGACACCCTACTGATCTTAATATCTGTGGCGTCTCCACTCGACACCAATACTTAATATCTGTGGCGTCTCCAATCGACACCAATACCTTTATACTCCAGCTCTTGCGTCTTCAGTCGACAACTGGCCGAATTTCTAACTAACTTGCTTCCCTAAACTAGCTTCCTGCGCAGGAATAAATCGACAAACAGACCTGCAATTGTCCTTTAAATGCTTTAATCACGGCCGGGAGATCTTCCCGAGCAGTTCTCAGGGAATCTCTCCCAAGAAGCAAAGCCGGAGGATCTCAGACAAATTCCATTGAGAATCCCACCGAAAAACACATATACCACAGTTTTTATAGTATAGAGGTATGGCATAAATGTCAGGCTGCATTATATAATTTCCCCACTATTTGATTGGTTCTTCATATGCAAACCCCTCTGTTACTAGGTAAAGCAAACTCTGATCTTGTGATTACTTATCACAAGGTTTTAATGATGACTTCATTTGTTCTAACAGACTGTCTAGTTTAACTTCCCAAGACTGTTATTTTTACCCATAGACACATACTCAAAGTCACAAGTTTTTCCCCAAAGAGTTTTGACACATTAAAAGCATATGAATGTTATTCCTGCAAGAAAAACAAATGTTAGTTGATTAATTAAAGTTGATTAATTAAAATTCATTCACAAGATGTAGGGTTGAAGGTTGGGCAGGTAACATCAATTATCCTTTCAGCTGTCGTAACAGTCCTGTTGCAGTCTTCTTATATCTTATTTGCTGGCTGACCCAAACCAGACAGTTATAGAAGCGCACAGAACCGACTCAATAAAAGCTGAGTAGAACTGTGTCATCTGTGCCTGTGGCAGGTTGAACAACTTCAGTGATGGAAGTACAACCTCTACTGGGTCTTTAGATTTTATCCACTATGGGAATGAGTTTTTTTTTTTTTTTTTTTTACTATTTAAGGCAGATGTTTTAGTCTATTTTATATTGAGTTCATATCCACCTTTTTTGCAACGCAGGAGTAAGCTATTTTCTTTGAATGTGTGAGACTAGCTGGGAAATAATGGGCTGTTTATGTAAAATAACTGGAAGCAAATGACAGCAAAACACATTAAATTTACAAATGGCCACACAAACACACAAATAAGATGGATACTGTACTGTATGTTCTGATAACTGAGTTGAATTATGTGTTGTCATGGTCTCTTGAGGTTGTCAGAGTATCAGTCCTGTTGATCCTGAAGAGAGTTGTAGATACGCTGAATATGACAATGATGCATGCAGTGGTAAGTCTGTCTTAAAATGTAAGTTTTTTAACTTTTAGTATGAATATGTTATTAAGTAACATAAGGTTATGAATAAGCTGGTGTGTTCCAAAACAATGACAAAATTAGCATTTAGGAGATATAAGCATTCAAAACTTAGTCTCTCACTACCGTAATTTTTATGACATCACCGCGGACTTCAGCTTCTCATCACATCTTCTGTCCAATCAAATGCTCTCTAGTATCTAAAGCTCCGCCCCCTATGCTATAAAAACCACCTGGCCAAAGTGACCGTTGACATGTCACAGAGCAATATGGACTGGAAATAAGTGTTCGGTTGCTTAAACGCTCGAGTTTTATTCCATTTTCCAACTGTACGTTGGTTAAGAAATAAATGGCTAGAGTTTATTCACATCTCTATTAATCCAACGTACCATCAGTGCTCGGATTCGCTTTCATGGTGCTGTCAGTCTGTGAGGTAAACTAAAAGGGGGAGGAGCCATTCAATATGTCCCACCTTAGCTTCATGTTTCAAAAAACGTTTTTTTGTCATTTTGGTGATCAAAGATGAGTTTTAAGGGATGAAATTATTGACTAAAGGGGGACTTTAAGATTTATAAAATGCTTTTTCAGCTGTCTCAAATCACCAATCAAACTTTGATTTCAAAATCAAAATAAATTTCAAGCAACATACCATTAATCATATTTGCTAGTTAGATGTAAGAGAATATAGAGAATGAAAACAGATAAACATTCTAACTCTTGCTCACAATGATTTTGTTCCTGTATGTTCTCGCTTAATGTACACTCATAATCTCACATTTAAATAAAATAAATAGACAGATTGACACAAATCTGCTTATTCTTCTCAAATGTCATCTTTATTGTTCATTCATGACTGGACCGAGACAATAATAAATAGGGCTGGGTATTGACACAAATTTCACAATTCGATTCACAAGCTTGCAATTCGATTCGATTTCGATTCGATTCAATATTGATTATTTTGGATATCAGGTACAAAACATGCCAAATTTTCTCAAGGAAAACAAATCTCTTAACTAATGCTGTAAACTATGGCAGTCAGTTGTAGCCTATAGGCTTCATTAGCCTACTATAATATTGAAGGTAAAAATTAACGGATTTGTAAACAAACACTTAAATTACACTTATTTATTTTTATAATAATAAAGTTATTTGTAATAAACACATTTAAATGGTGGCTGTCATAAAAAAATTGCCAGATTTATTAAAACATGCATTAAATATTGAAGAACATTAAAAATTATAATGAATATGTAATATGGTGCATATATTTAGCAAAATGCTCCTCTCTAGAGTTAATTTTTCTAGCTGACTAACGAGTTTATGATCACTGGATATGGTTTTTCTGAGGTAAATGTGACGTTACATGACATTGTTTACAAGCTGTTTTACTGACGTCTTTCCATGGTTGAAACACTGATTGAGACATTGACATGTCACGATATGGATTTCGATAAGTTGTACTCTACCTTTTAACAAACTTTGAGATGCTCATTCAAGTTTATTTCGTGCTGTAACTGGTATTAAGGCGGAAGAGAAGATTGTGTGCTGCTGATGTTCTTGAGCTGCGCCAGGGCGATCTCACGCCACAGCGCCAAAACAGAATTTATGTTTTTGAATTTCGTAAGAAAATTGACATAATTTGAAATCTGAGACTTAGTTTCATAGTAACAAAGCACAAAGATTATTGCAATTTGTTGGATGGTATGCGTGCTACAATGTTCCATTCAACTGAAAAAAGGATGAATAGCCTAATCGATTCTTTTCATTTTTAAGAATCGATATTGGTTCGTAAAAATGAGAATCGACTAAAATCGAGAATTCAATACTTTTTACCCAGCCCTATTTATAAATATGTGAATAGTGATGAACATGCATCTGTAATGATGAATTTCCAATGCAATTTTATATTATGATGCTAAAATTACAAATAACACAATATACTGGAACACTTTAAACTTTGAGATTCAAATGCACACATTTATAAATAAAATCTACCCCATCTTTTTTTCTGTGTGCAAAAGGTCCTGCAGGGAATGAAAGCAGCGCATATGTTTTGAGATTAAACAGTAGAGGATGGACATGTGTGGCCTGCAATAAGACACAAAATTCTTCGACAAACAGTGGACTTAATGTTCCCTCAAAACCATCGTAAGTTTGCAGTTACAGTCCCAGAGAATTTAAAAATTAAAAGTCTTATTACAGAATACAGCATGATTATTACATTTTGCAGAGAAGCCTTGGACAATCTGAAGACTACGATAGAAGACATGGAAAAAAACAATATAAGCGAAAAAGTCATTGTCATGGGGGATGTTATTGGTCTTATTCACATACAAGCCAAGAACACAGAAACCAGAGACACATGTTACTCTTCAGAATCAAGCAGTATAAAAGTAAGACTTGAATACAGTGGTGGAAATGTACACAAATCAAGTACTTGTGAAAAAGTACAAATACCCTAATAAAATATTACTTCAGTAAAGGATTAAGCACTCCGTAAAAGAAACACGCCAACTTTTTGGGACTTAAGCTTATTCACCGTATCCCCCAGAGTTAGATAAGTCCATACATACCCTTTTCATCTCTGTGGGTGCCGTTACTCTGTCTGACGCACCCACCGCTAGCCTAGTTTAGCACAAAGACTGAAGCTGCGTCCGAAATCGAATGTTCCCCTACTATATAGTATGCGAAAAACAGTACATGATCAGAGTAGTATGTCCGAAATCATAGAATTCGAAAAACAGTAGGCGAAAAGTACCCGGATGACCTACTACTTCTGGCGAGATTCCGAAGTGCGCATACGATGGACACTTTACTATCCCATGATGCCACGGGGGAGGAGTTGTCGTCGTTATTTTTGAAAATGGTGGAAAACAGAGACGCGGCTGTTTTCAAGTGTAAGTACTTAACAAAACACTTTTTGTTTCTTTGTGGTTAAATTGTATTTGTTTAACATCATATAAGTAAACGATTGACTTGTTAAAAGTTTAATTAATGTAAATTGTGGTTAGAATTATGTGAATTGGCTGCAAAATGACAATTTTATCATTTATTATTACCGAACAGAACGAGCTAATGCCTGTCAACTAGTTAACACTGTTTTATTTAAACAACGACGTTCGTTGTTTCTCAGTTAAATGATATAGTTACAAAACTTGTAATTTTTATTTTACAGTGATTTTATTTCTCCTTTACCAGTGTTGATATGTAACATGTCTTGGCTACGTAGCAAGCTACTGTTAACAAGTGTACCTCAACTTGTCCATGTAACATTAATATTAATATAATAATATAGATTGACCATGGTTCATCACTAATGTTAAATTCTGTGTTGATTTTGCAGGGGGCTGATGAACACACCTGTTTTCTTATAGAGTGGAGAGTGGCTGATGAAAGGGAAGAAAGAAAAGAAAGAGAGCGACGAGAGCATGAGGAGAGACAAGAACAGGAGGCCAGAGAGAGAGAGGAAAGATTCCTTCAGCTTTTAGAAATAATTGCTTAAAAAAAAAACAAATAAAGAAAACAAATGTTACACACTCTCTTTCAGTTTTCCAAGTTTTATTACAAAACACTTCATTCCTAGGGATTTACAGTAGTTAGATTGTCAGTTGTAAAGTGTTTAGGCTAATATGTGGCATTGAGTAATTCATATTTTTAAAATGTGTTGTGTGTGCACTTATTTTGAGGCAGATTCCAGATGGTTTTTGAAACAAGCAAATTGCAGGTATATCTGAAAACTGAGTGCCACACTGTAGAGAAAGACCCACACACTCCAGACACCTTTAAAATGTATTTGCTTTATTTTTGTATATCATTTAACTTTTAAATTGATACAGAATACAAAGCTTAAAACAAAATCACAAAACTTTGGCACAAAGTAGTATAAAAGAGCTTAAAGCACCACCAAAAGCAAAAGTTTTAAAACTTTTTTTTATTAAAGTGTCATCTTGAGGGAAGAAAATGAACGTCAGCAGCTTCAGTAAGGTAACCTTCAAGGTTTCTAAAAGATCTAAAGGGACTTTCTCACTAACAATCTCATTTATAGGGCATCACTTTAAAATAATTAAAAATCTGTTTCTTTAAAAGCATGTGTACAAGATGAGAACTTTACACCTTGAGTAATTTTTGGATTTCCACTTTAATTTTTCCTACCCACATTTAAAGTAAAAAATTTGTTAAAAAAAAAGTTAAGCTCAAATATTTGATATGTAGCTAGAACACCAGCACCTCAATGTCCTTTTTTCCCACCCCAATCAGTGACTGGACACCGTGAAAGTTGGAGGCTGGGGCGGAGGTCAGCTCCATCTTTAAAATATAGATGAAGAATTTGCACAGTAGGTTGTAGGGCTCACAATCTGTAAACGTGTTTATAGTTGATTTTAGAGTACAATTTGAATCGACAAGACACTTGTTTTCTGTGTTGGCTTATGTATAAATATAATATGTATGTTTTTATATGTATATGATCCATTTCTTTATGTATGTGTGTGTGTGTGTGTGTGTGTATGTATGTATGTATGTACAGCATATACAGTATATAGTTTTATATACATACACACACACACACACACACACACACACATATATATATGAATGCTTAAGATGTAAAAGCCTCTAAGTGCCATCTGAAATTTTCTTCTAGTTTGATCATTTTTATCAAGCTTGTGTTTATGGTCAGGTATTTCACTTTAATGGCAATGAAAAAGACCTATTAATTGTCATTAAAGTGAAATTACTGAACCTAAATATACAAGCTTGATAAAAATGATCATTTTAGAAGAATTTATTTTTCTTTTACATCTGAAGCCTTCATATATACACGTGAATGTGTGTGTGTATATGTGTGTATTGTATCTGACCTCAGTGTGTTACCCTACTGTTCACTGTGTGTGTGTGTGTGTGTGTGTGTGTGTGTGTGTGTGTGTGTGTGTGTGTGTGTGTGTGTGTGTGTGTGTGTGTGTGTATATATATATATATACATACAAACATACATACACACACACACTGCTTGTGATATTGCCATCAATGAATGAATCAACAGAGATACACACGCATACATCTCTATTGATTCATTCATGTTTATTCATTGATGGTAATATCACAAGCAAATAAATTACTTTATCAATATCGATTCTTAGTTCTTAATTATAGTTTGAGAATTCTAGTTCTAGTACATGCATAGTCATCCTGTTTTCAGTTGATGAATGAAAGTAACATTGTAGCGCGCATCCCATCCAATAAATCGCAGTAATTTTTGTGCTTTGTTACTACTGATATGAAACAAAGCCTCAGATTTCAAATTACGTCCATTTTCTTACGAAATTCATAAACATAAATACCGTTTTGGTGCTGTGGCGTGAGATCGCTCAAGAGTGCCGCAGCGCGGAGCGCACATGATCTTCTCTTCCGCCTTAATAACACCAGTTACCGCGCGGAATAAACATGAATGAGCGTCTGAAAGTTTGTTAAAAGGTAGAGTACAACTTATCGAAATCCGTATCATGTCACATGGAATCCCTCAGTCAGTGTTTCAACCGAGGAAAGACGTCAGTAAATCAGCTTGTAAACAATGTCATGTATGTATCGTCACATTTACCTCAGAAAAACCATATCCAGTGACCATAAACTCATTAGTCAGCTAAAAAAATGAACTCTAGAGAGGAGCATTTTGCTAAATATATGCACCATATGACATATTCATTATAATTTTTTATGTTCTTCGATATTTAATACATGTTTGAATAAATCTGGCAATTTTTTTTTATGACAATCCACCATTTAACCCTAAAACCCTATTGGGGACAAATGTGGCCAAAATTATTTTGATTTATTTTTTAAAAATACTTCCCTTGATCTGAGCGGTACAAGACTTGGCTACTTTTCCTAAGTTTGCCACCTGAACACACACACAAAACAATGACTCGATTCTACAATGTTAAGTGGGTGAAAAAAAAAAAAACTCCTTAATTGTTTGTTTATATTACAAATAACTTTATTATTATAAACATAAATAAAAGTGTACTTTAAGTGTTTGTATACAAATCAATTAATTTTTACCTTCAATATTATAGTAGGCTAATGAAGCCTACAGGCTACAACTGACTCCCATAGTTTACAGCATTAGTTAAGAGATTTGTTTTCCTTGAGAAAATTTGGCATGTATTGTACCTGATATCCAAAATAATCAATATTGAATCGAATCGAAATGGGTTGTTGATGAGCCGTTCGGCAAGTGTTATTTAAATAAAATCCTGATGTACTTACAAACTTTTATTTTTTATGATGTACATTTTTTTATCTCCTTGTATGTTTTTCCCTGTCTCAAATCAAGCCGTCACACGGTCGGACGCCCCTCCCACGATTGTTGATTGACAGCAGCGTTTCAAAACAGACCCGCCCTCGCTCGCTCGTGAGCTGTCTCTCAATATTCCCCATGATCAACAGCAATGCTTTCATGTTTGCACGAATCATTTCACCAGACTGCTTTATAAACGAGAACACTGAAAAAGGTATTAGCTCCTGTCTGAGTATGTGTTGTTTATTTCCCTAATGACTGTCATAGTCTCACAGATTGGTTATTTTTTAAACAGATCAGTAAAATTTTAGTGCTTCAGCCCTGACAGTTGTACCTAACACTGCATAGGTAACGTTACGCATCACTGACAAGCCTACATTTACAGAAAAAAAGTTTTTCATGACCATTAGCTGTAACATCAATCTGTCAGTGAACTAACGTATACATCACATACCTGTCAACCCTCCCGTTTTTCCCGGGATTCTCCCCTATTTTACATTGCTATCCCGCTATTATCCCGTTTAAATATTTTCCCGTATTTCTCCCGTATTTTTAATCTTTCTAAAAAAAAAAAAAAAAAAAATATATATATATATATATATATCCCAATGGGCGCAAACCAGTTAAGCGGAAATCCTGCCCTGCAGCTAATACATTGCAATCGATAAAAATAAATAAAGAAACATGAATAAGTCTTATTTATGTTTATTTTAATTGAATATTATGTAGGCTATTTATTTATGTTAATATCTAAGCAATTAATGTGTATTTAGCCTGCCTGCCTCTGCCATCCCCCCACATCCCACCCCCTTCAGATTTCCCGTATTTTTGTATCCAAATGTTGACAGGTATGATACATCAGTAAACACATAGCGTTCGTATCTTACTACTCTACCCTGCCAATACATACAAAGGTAGATCAAAGTAACATAACGTTAACCAAAAATTCAGAAACGTCCTGTTTTACAACTCCGGTTCAAATTGATACGGTTGCACAGTGTCCTCAGAAACTCCCTCTGCCATTCTTCAAAATATAACGTTATCCTCAACAAGTTATTAAGCTCCACTTTTCAAGGCTGAGCTGACCAGCAATGCGTCGCATGGTTAACGCTGAAGCTGACCCTTAAATGGCATTGATTCAATAATTGACTCGCTGCTTTTTGATTCCCGCGGCTTCCTCGCGCTGTCGAATGCTGACCAGCGCTGTCGCTGATGCCATTCATGGTAAATCCCCTTAAACGTTAAGAGGATGACACAACAAATATTTTGCTTTCCTTGGACACGGAAAGCTTTTCACACATATGACTTGACTTGACCTCAAATACAGACGCAGGTAATCGCACGCGCTCAGTCGATCTCTCTCATTCACTGTCAAGTCTTAACCCTCTGGGGTCTGAGGTGTTTTTGGGGTCCTTGAGATGTTCTGACATGCCCTGACATTTGTGCTTTTTTCAGTTGCTTATAAACATATTAATGGCAAAAAAAAAATTACACACTATTTAGCACAAACAGGGCTACCATAATATGTGAGCAACAATAATGTACATGTCTGCATTTTTGAGAGAATAATGTTTATGCGTGGTTATTGAAAAACCTAAAAACTAAAGTTTCTGAAATAAGGCCATAAAACACATACTAAATATGTGCCAATAAGACTTTTGTCTAATAGATGTCATTGCCTAGTGTTTTTTCTTCAAAATGATGTGAAAATCACCCTGCCTAATCATTCACATAACACAATACATTGATTTGAATTTTGCAAAGCACTTTCTGTTTGGAAAGGCCATATGCGGAGTGGGCGTCACAGATCATGCATATGTAGTGGTTCACACCTCAGGAGACAATGGGGACCGCATACTTAATTAGCCATTCATTCAGGTGAGTCACTGAGCCACAAGAATGCAAGAGCAACAGTTGGAAGCATCTCAATTCTTTTTTATTTTTCCACATATTGTGCTTGCAATTTGGCCTATAATATCCAAGGAAAACATGTCTAGTAATTGTGCAGTTAATTCTCATACTGTATTTTCAGTTTTGGAATATTTATCCTCTCCCCAAATTTGTCACTAATAAAACACAATAAAAATTATTTAAAGAAAAGGCTTATATTTACCTTTTAAAAGTTTGTTTACATCTACCTTGTAAATATATATTTTTATTAAAAAGGTTACAATTACAACAACAATTCAAGTGTAATCTTTCTTTGTAAAAACTAAAGTATACATTTTATCATACATATTTCAAAGTTAAAAAGGTTACAACAACAATAATTACAATTTCAACAATATTTCAAGTGTACTCTTTTTTTGTAAAAAAAAAAAGATTATAGGCCTACATTTTATCTATGTATTCATTACTTTGAATATAGCCAACATTGGAACAGCTAACATCTTAGTTGATGACTTTATTTTTGACAAAAATAGTAGGCTATTTTATATATAGAAATTGCTAAACAAAAGCTTATTTGATGTGGCAGTATATTCTACAGTAAAAACTGTACCCAAATCTAACCCATTCAGACCTTATGTTGTGATTGCTAGCCTATATTTACTTTAAATCCAGGAAATTTGTTAATGAAAAAATTATTAAAATCAAGATACAATTGATACAAAACGAAATTCGTTTTAAAGAAAGGATTTGTACTTTCTGTTTTGAGGTCTCTGTGAATGTTTGAAAGTATTTTAGTGCTTAGAGCGCTCGCGTCCATAATGGAGAACTGTCAGGTAATATTGTTTTTTTCCTCATAAATGCGAACACGAAAAATAAAAGACAAAAGACTTTTAAGTAAAACTTACTCCGAAATTGTGTCCTCGGCGGAATTCGCTCTTCAATATGCTGCCGTTCGTCGTCTGTTACAATCTTCCTCTGAGGAAACAACCCGGCGCTGTCCAGAATCATCTGAAGGGCGTCTTTATTACCGGAGAAGCGTGCCATACTCAAAACGCGATGAACTATCAGTAAGTCTGATAGAAACTGTGTTTTTATGGCATTGATCGGGGGGCGTATGCGATGCATACTAGATCACCTAAACTATTTACATGTGAATCGCGCCGGGGGCGGGGCGGCCGCAGCTCATTTAGAGATAATGAAGGGAGAAGGAAAAACGGTAACTCTCCTTGCTTTCAAGCGGATTACATGAGTTGAAAACATTTGTGTTTTATATAAATAACTTCATTTAAAAGAAGAGATTTCAAGCTTCATAAAGACATAACTCACATGCCTGTGTGAGAAGTATTCGCTGAGTTATGATTCATTTTCGGACGCGTTTCAGAATGGACTACACGGACAGAGAGAAGGCAGAACCTAGCTTCGTGTTTATTTTTCTTTATTTGGCAAAAAGCACCACACTTTGTTTTTATTGTGAGTATACACAAAAATAATACACATTTAACAGAATCGATTGATGTATGAAACTCCTATGGAAAATCAAAGTCAACAGAGTATTTCTGAGTTTCTTTTACACTGATAAAAAAAAGCGAGCTGGTATCGCCGGCGATACCGCCGACCTCAGGGGGTTAAGTGCAAATCAATGAAGCCTCAGTACAAATCACCATGATAAAAACAGCCTTGTTATCATTATTAACTTATTTAACATTCAAAGTTCAAAACAAGAAGGGTATATCCTTATGAAAAAAGAAAACATGCCAATATCGCGGTTGCTACGGTTACTTGCATTCCTCTGTGGTTGGCTTCTCAGTAGCGCGGTTTTACAATTTTGCGGTTATCGCGACAGCCCTAGCAATAACCCCCCTTGGGGTAAACAGAACAGAACCAACATGAAAGTTTGCAAATATATTTAATTCAAGATTTTAAAGTACAACATAATTGAGAATTTATTATGATTAAAAGGGAAATCAGAATGCCAAATCCTGACTGGGTAAGAGGAGGAGCTGGGGAGGGAGGGGGGTAATGCGCTCCTGAGAAACGCGATAGCTGCTGATAATACTGAAGGAGCTTATATATGTATAGTGATAGGCGTCGTATTCCTATATAGATGTGGATCAGCTGAGGATCAGCTGATGCGAGCTTGACTAACGTGACCTGCCAGAACTAACGCTATGCTTGATTTTTAACGTTAAGTTTTGTTTTTACCAAAAACTTTACCTTCCCCGTTCAGATGGAAATGCACAAACAGCTCGCTCTTTTACAGCATTACTTTACAGATAACTGTCAGTCATGACCGAAATCTGATTTTCATTTACAATAATAAATGCTCAAATTTGGCATTAGTAATTTATTTTCGTGCATTGCACTCGCACTTTAAGCTCTGAGGATCTTTCTCGCTACATATTGAGTCAGACTTGTGAATTCAGTGAATTGTTAACTGGAGACTGACCAGATTTTTTGAATCAGTGAGTTGTTGAATCGAGAACAGATGCAATCAGATTACTCCAAAAAACAAATATAGGGCAAGATTTACTAACAGCTTGATCAGCGCCAACCCTTTTTTGGAGTTAAAAAAACTCCTGTCAGGATTTACTGAAGACACGCAGTGAAAAATTTGCGCTGAAAAGTTGTGTACAGGGTTATTTTTGCGGGTGACCTTATTACATATGCATTTGTAGGAGTTTCCCTTTCAGATGCAAAATTTATGGGAGGAGAGAATTTAAATTTAATCATGCAAGGTAATTTACTAAGGTTTAAGCAAGTCAATTTACTGGTATTTGCACCATTATTTACTGCCCCAAAAAAAGCAGGTCTTAAACCAGATGCTAATTTGCGCTGCTCTTGGTTGCGTCAGTCATAATTAGGGCTGTACGATTAATCGCAATTAACATGAAATCACACTTAAACCGATTTGGCTTATCACGATTATGGCTTGACATTGATGTACAGCTCTGTAAATGTGGCTCCATCTGAAAGCACTTTGAGTTTGAGTCACTCATAACGTGCATTTCGTCGCTGTCGGCGGAAACCTCCTATGTCCAAATTTTGTCAATTTCAGATTTTTTTCACAAATCGATGCTCTTGGTCAGTCCCCACGTGGGTCTGCTATTTTTACAAATTATTAACCAATCTAAAGTGTTGAAAATAGCTTGAGAGCAAATCTCTTAACTCCATTGGACACTTAAACTGTCTGAGAATCCTCGTAACTCCACCTCTTCTTCACTCCGCGGCATTTTGTCTCATCAAGATTGAAAGTCGCAACGATTAGGAAATCCTCATCGAGCAACACGTAAAGCAAGCCTTAACTATGATTTTATCTGTGTTAAACTATGATATCAGTTATTGATGTATTTTAAATATGTATTAAGCTACTAGGCTTATTATTACTAGGCTTATTATACATGTGCATTGAAGTTTTAAAATGTATCTAATATAATATTTGAATTGAATTAAATGTTTTGGATACTACCATTAAATTATTGTTTTTATTATTATTTTAATGACTCGAAGTTGGCACTGTGCATGTAAAATACCCCAAGTAGCAAGGTTTTTATTTATGGGAGAAAAAAGGGCTGTCTACTGGCGCCAAGTAAGCCTATCTTTGGATAACTCTGTCTGTTTTTTAGACAATAACGAGTGAAAATTGTTAGGTTAGATACATCTGAGTAGGCCTGTTTTGTTAAAAATCGATAGCTGTAAATGCTTCGCTGCAGAAGGAAGCCTGTGAGCCTCGAAGGTAAGTTTGCGTGCAGATTAGGCTAATTTCCGTCCTATTAGATAGCCTAGTCAGCACATCGTTTTTTGTTTTGTATCACTTATAGCTCTTAAACCTTTAAAATGGAGTTTAGGAAGATGTATGTAACCATAGTCGTTAGCTTTTTGGTTAACTATTGAAGCCTTTTCTCTTGTCAAAAGGCTCAACGCGACCGCCGACTTTGCGTGCAGATTCATTTCCGCCTATTAGACAGCCTAGTCAGTTTATCGTTTTATTTTGGTATTGCATCACTCATAGCTCTTAAACGTTTAAAATAGAGTTTAGGAAGATGCATGTAACCACAATCATTAGCTTTGATTAGCTCTTAAAGCCTTGTCTCTTGTCAAAAGGCTCAAAGCGAACGCAGACTTTGAAGAACACTGCTGGCAGCAGCGACGTCTGTGTCTGTACCGTTCTAATCAATGACAGCATAACCTCGTATCTCCCTGCTCCCAATTAATAAATCTTGTATCTCCGATAGAGCTGTAATCGGGCCTTAAAAGTTCGGCCCGAAAAGGCCCGAGCCCGACAGAGTTTGGCCCGAGCCCGACAAGTACATTTTGATTGACAGCTTTTTAAAAGCCCGAACCCGTTTACAGCCCGACTGTCCAAAAGGCCGTCTATCAGCAGTGATAAGAGTGTCGGAGAATAGCGCGGACACGCGCTTCACACCGCGAGCCGGCACATGCACCACTCGGCGGAAAAGGGAGAGAAAGAAAAAAAAGAGACGCACGCACACACACAGCACCTTTGTCTTTCGTAAAAAAAAAGGAGTAATTTATACATTTTTTAACATCATTTATTCATGACTAACGGAGGCTAGAGGCCACTTGGAAGTTGGAACAAAGAAATAAAATAAGTCCTCCAGAGACCAGCCTCCATTTCACCTCCTCAAGATCCATTTTCACGCTAATCTAAACACATCACCTGACCGCTCATTTACCACGCAACCCGAAGCGCGAGCCCGAGCCCGGCCCGAGCCCGTGTAAAATAATAGAAATTAAGACCGAACCCGACCAAACCCGTCGGGTCCCGTCGGGTTCGGGCAAAGATCTTCAGCTCTAATCTCCGATTAAACATGATTTGGGGGAAATGTGTTAATATTGGTACACAACAGTATATGATAGGAATATAAGGTATAATACCAACTTTAACGATACAATGTTTAATAACTCAAAAAATATGCAGTTTTTTTTATTTCCTGAAAAAAAATGATTTTGAAGATGCGAAGATTCCACCCGACAGCGACGATTTGAAAAAGCAACACGCGTCAAACATCTTTCCAAACATGAGAAGCATTTATGAACCTCATGTCCAACAAAAGACAACATTTAATAACATACTTTTACTCCAAACTCACTTCATAATGACAGTTGAGCTCCTCCTGTGAAATGATGAGCTTCTTACACAGAATAAGGCAGTCATGTGTTTATTAGTCATGTTTACATTTACATTTACATTTAGCAGACGCTTTTATCCAAAGCGACTTACAAATCAGGACTAAATTAAGCGAGTCATCATGAAGAGGCAAAAGACAACAACAACGCAAGAAGTGTTCAGAATACGAAGGTCATGCATTATTCAGAGTAGCATAAGCATGATAAGTGGGATTTTAAGGGAAAGGTTTTTTTTTTTTTTTTTTTTTTTTTTATGAGTTTAGGTGCTCATGGAAGAGATTAGATTAGATTAGATTAGATTCAACTTTATTGTCATTACACAAGTACAGGTACAAGGCAACGAAATGCAGTTTAGGTCTAACCAGAAGTGCAATAGCAGCAAGTGCAGGATATACAGTGGTTCATAAGTGCAGAACATGGATATGTACTGAATAAATATAGAGTTGAATACTATTATAAACAAAAATTTACAGATAGATTGTCCTATGAATATAATATACAGATAACTATTACTGTGAACAGAGTTTACAGCTAGATATGTACTGAATATAATAATATACAGATGGCTATTACTATAAACAGAATGTTTACAGATAGATATGTACTGAATATAATAATATACAGATGGCTATTACTATAAACAGAATGTTTACAGATAGATATGTACTGAATATAATATACAGATGGCTGTTACTATAAACAGAATTTTACAGATAGATATGTACTATGAATATATATACAGATGGCTGTTACTATAAACAGAATGTGAGCATAATATACAGATGGCTATTACTATAAACAGAATTTAACAAATAGATATATGTATAAGTTAGGCTAATGAGCAGTATAACAATGGATTTAAAGTAGTGCAAATAAAGTTTGGATAGAAGCTATCCGAGTGGAAGTGCAGTGGAAAGTAATTGCATATTACAGTTAAGGTACGATATTGCAATGTATATATAAACAGTCGGTACTGTAATAAACAGTCGGCAGTGCAAATTGAGCATATTCCAGTCAAGGTAGTAGTGCAAGATGCATATGTAAACAGTTGTTACTGTAATAACAGTCAGCAGTGCAAATGAACATTATAGTATTGCAAATAACAAAATGGAGGCAGGTGTGAGGAGGGAGAGGAGAGTCAATCAGTATATGAGGGGAGTGGGATCAATGAGGGTTAGAGTTTAATAAAGAGACAGCTCTGGGGAAAAAACTGTTCTTTAGTCTGCTGGTCCTGGTCCGGAGGCACCTGAAACGCCTGCCGGAGGGCAGGAGAGAAAACAGTCTGTGGGCTGGGTGAGAGGAGTCCTTAAGGATGCTGCGAGCTCGATGCAGACAGCGTTTCCTCTGGATGTGCTCGATGGCAGGTAGTGGAGTCCCAGTGATGCGCTGGGCGGTTTTCACCACCCGCTGCAGTGCCTTGCGCTCTGCAACAGAACAGCTCCCATACCACACTGTAGCACAGTTGGTCAGGATGCTTTCTATTGCACAGCGATAGAAGTTCACCAGGATAGTGGAGGAAAGCTGATTCTTCCTCAGTGTCCTCAGGAAGAAAAGGCGCTGGTGAGCCTTCTTGAGAGATGGGTTTTCAGCTGTTTTTTGAATGTTGTCAGGGATTCAGCATTCCGGATGAGGGTGGGGAGAGTGTTCCACCAGCATGGAACTGTGAATGAGAATGATCTGGAATGTGATTTTGTGGCTTTCTGTGATGGAACCACGAGACGTCGCTCGTTGATTGATCGTAGGCGTCTGGTGGGGATGTAGGCTCGTAGGAGTGAGTGAAGGTAGGAGGGAGCTGAGCGTGTGATAGATCTGTAAGCAAGCGTCAATGCCTTGAACTTGATGCGAGCAGCGAGAGGTAGCCAGTGCAGAGAGATTAACAGAGGGGTGACGTGGGCCCTCTTGGGCTCGTTGAAGACAAGACGAGCTGCAGCATTCTGGATCATCTGAAGAGGTTTGGTAGCACATGCTGGAAGTCCGGCCAGAAGAGCATTGCAGTAGTCAAGCCTAGAAATGACCAGGGCCTGGACGAGGAGTTGTGTTGC
The DNA here is from genome assembly GCA_021464565.1 of Rutilus rutilus. Lineage (NCBI taxonomy): Eukaryota > Metazoa > Chordata > Actinopteri > Cypriniformes > Leuciscidae > Rutilus > Rutilus rutilus. The sequence continues at coordinate 1,450,414 of JAJAQA010000018.1, forward strand.
GTGCTCAGTTAGGAAAGGCCTGATCTTCCTGATGTTGTGCAGCGCAAACCTGCACAAGGTTTAATCAAAGCGTTTCAATCTTCTGTTTATTCAGCTACAGATAGGCTAGTATGATGCCCATAGTGATTTCCTGGAATGACATGTTATCATATTTCTGCGGGGCATATTTGACGTGTGTGTGTGTGATGCCCTCTGGTGTTCAGAAGGAGCATTTACTAACAATCCGCAGCTGAACTGACAATCTGCGAATAAACTTATCACACCCTTTGCCAAATCGCGTGCAGTTTCATTGCGATTAATCGTGCGGCCCTAGTCATAATGGAAATGATTCGGCTACGTCCGTGTTCTCTTATTTGTGCATCGTCAGTAGATCAAGCGCAGAACTTTTTCAGACACAAATCTCCAGTTCAAAATAACAAGGAACTACATAGTTTTTATGAAATGCATTGCAGTAAAAAGTAAGACATTATGCTTTGGAAGTAAATGTAAAAGTTCTCCAAAATAAAAATACTCTGATAAAGGACAGATGGACTTTTTCCCCCCCTACAGGTTACTGATTGTCAAAGTGACCCGCAGACAGACATTCCCTGGTCTGTAAAGATTCCCACCGAGGCCTTTAATAAATCACGACTGGAAAACAATGGACGCGCGTTATTTGGAGTTCTACGGTTCAAAAACATGGGAAAGGTACTCACAATTAAAAAATGTAAAATTCCATGTTTGAAAATGTTGTTATGTTTATGGGACAGTAACAGTTAACCCAAAAATTACAATTCTATCACAATTATTATATTCTATGATACACAATTTTTTTTTTTTTTAAACTAATTTCTTTCCCATCATGACAAAAATCTGTTGACTTCAGAAGAGCTGGACTTTACAAGACAGTTTTGGTTGATATATTGTACTCACGTTTATATTTGATTTGCTCTATTCTTGTATGGTTTCACATTTAGGATGAAACTAAAAATGACACTGTTTTGAACGATGAGGTTTATGGAATAACGTTGTGGGCCAATATCTCCGACCTTTCCAACAATATTGAAATGTTCTTTAGACAGAAAGATCTGGTAATGTATGTTTTGATGTGAAACTTAGTTTTTTATAATGACTAAAGACAATGAAAGCAAAATAAAAATAAAAAATGTTCTTACAGGTCGGTGAGGCGTCCTGCAGTTCTTGGGATGGCAAAGGTAAATTTACTTTTGGCTGTGTTGATCAGTTCCCATCAACAAACCCAATTTATTTGATATATTTCATTCCTCGCCCTCTTTTCTTCAAAGGAAATCTTACATGGACGACGTCCGGCTGTGAGACAGTAAAAATCAACAATAACACCATAAAGTGCTCGTGTTCACATCTGACGTTCTTTGCAGTGCTGATGGTGAGAAGCTTCTCAGTGTTTCATTTAAAGACCCCATGAAATCAATATTTCGATTTGTGAAATATCATTTAAAAACATTTATTAAACACTGAACATTTATTTAACATTCCAGCAGATATTATACCAACAAAGCTGAATATAACTTAAAATAAATAAATTGTTAAATGTAACATACTTTGTATGGCAAAAACAAAAAACAACAAAAAAGTGCATTAAAAAGAGTGCAACATTTTGTTTCATGATAACGAAATTAAAAATATATAATTTAGTTTGTTTTTGTTAGGTCTATAAAGAATGAAGTAAATGAAAGTTTTATCAGAAAACGAATCAGAAAGAAAATCACTGGAAACTAGCGAGATCGCAAAACGAACATAATAAAAGCTGCTGTTTGCTGGCATTTTTGTTGTTTGCTTAAAGATTTAAAACCCAAGCATAAATGTTTTACCACAGGTTTACAATAAAAGTGATACATTGATCATAATGAATTTATTTGTGTCAAGATTGGAACATTAGTCACACAGAAATAAAGTGGTTTACCATTATTTCACAAAAGAAAGAGGACACACATACTTATTCAGTCGCGTCTGTTTCTGTTTGTTTAGTCACAGGACAGTTTACATCACATTTAAAAAAAGAAAGATCATTTCTACAAAAATGCCACCAAAAATATGACCTGAGGAGCTTTAGCACTCTCTCCCAATACAGTTATATTTTCAGTCAGAGAAACAGAGGAAGCTCTCTGAATTTGTATGACATATAAGTGGCTAAATATGGATATCAGACAGTCCGGTATTAAGAGACAAGACATACTGACAGATCAAATAAAAACATGATTGTGTGATGGCCTATATGATTTGTCTGATTTCTTCAAGCGGTCATATTTACAATGTTTACTATGGTAATTAGAGGTCAACCGATAGTGGATTTTACCAGTACCAATAACTAGGTTTGAATCAACCGATATTTTTTTAAATGGATACTTGATAAAAAGACAAACATAACACTCCAAGCAAAACAGTGCTAAACTGAAATGTGCTAAATGAAATAAATATATAAATATGAATATATTAAAACGAGAAGTTCTACAGAAGGAATTCTACATAAAATTATTTGAACATTAAAATATTATAGGTCAAATGTGTTTCTTTAGCTATAACCTAGAAACATATACACATTTCATAGGTAACACTTTGCAAGTCCCATTTTTTAACAAGGATGTACAGTGCTATGCATAAGTTTAGACACCCATGCTAAATTTGACTAAAAAGAGGAATAAAAAATCGTCTTTTGGAAATTGAACTTAATGCCTTAATTTAAAAAAAATAGGAAAAATCCAACCTTTAAGGACACCAACTTTCTTTGTGAATGAATAATGTATCATAAATAAATAAATGTTCTTCCTTAAAATACAGGGTGCATAAGTCTGGACACCCCTATGTTAAATTCCCATAGAGGCAGGCAGATTTTTATTTTTAAAGGCCAGTTACTTCATGGATCCAGGATACTATGCATCCTGATAAAGTTCCCTTGGCCTTTGGAATTAAAATAGCCCCACATCATCTCATACCCTTCACCATACCTAGAGATTGGCATGGTTTTATTTCAGTTAGCCTCATAGATGGTTTGATTTGCATTGAGAGATGATCTTATGGAAAGTACCCCATGCCAATCTCTAGGTATGGTGAAGGCTATGTGATGAAAGGCATGTAGCCTTTCCTCTGCCTAAGGACAACCTCACAGTTGCTAAGACCAAATTCAAGACACAAAGGCTCTACAGAAAGAGCCTGTAAAACCATATCGCTTGACTGACAGTAGTGCTAGAAGAGGTAAGTCTTTACCAAGAGGGACCATAAGTCAGTAGACTGGAGCCACTCAAAGGGAGGACCCCGAAAGGCCCTATGGACTGTGAAGAGGAGCAGGTGCATGGAGGGTTCAGCCTCCTATACCCCCTAAAGAATTTAACAAGCAAACTTGTTGTGTTTCTCGGGCTGGGCCATAAAATTTATGTCGATAACGATGATAAGCTCTGGACATTTTTACTCGATATGGATTAATCTAAGAGCCAATCTCACAGCAGAAATATGCGACAACAGCCAATCAGCGTGCAGCTTTTAATGTGCACAGTGCACGTCAAAGTACAAAGTCCATTTCTTACTGCACTTTGCAAAGCAAACTCGACACGAGGACGACAGAAAATGTGTGGAAGCAGTGGCGAAAGTGAAACTCCCCTTGAGTTACTATCGAAAGATGATGAAATTGTCGACAGAAAAGGTAGCACGAATTCAGTCAGGGCTACCAACTCTCACACATTCACTATGAGACTCAGGCCCCATCCACACTACTGCGTTTTCCTTTAGAAACGGAGACCTTTTGCTACATTTGCACCTCCCATCCAGACTAAAACGGCAAAAACGAAGAACTAAAACGGAGAAGTTTAGAAACGCTGCCGACCCCGTTTTGCGTTTTGAATCTCCGGAGGGTGTTTTAGTGAAGACGGGTCAAAACGGAGGACTTTAGAAACGATGACGCAGAGGCTCACGCTCGGCTCTAAGATTGGGTATCATCAGTCATGGAGTATACACAGGTAATATTCAGTACCAGTAAACTCCACCCGCTGGAACAGTTTCTTACAGTAAGAGACAGGCACGGCTCAGGCACGACTCAGGCACGGCTCAGGCGGTAAACGTGTGCATGCTAGAAATAGAACCGACGCCTATTTTTCATGCGACACGCAAGCGTGTTGGAAGCGTTTCTAGGCAAAATAGAATAGGAAAATATGTTTATATGTCATTTTGACACAAATACATATTAATAAATTACATTTTGATGTTTGAAAGCATTTTTTTAAAGTCTATGTTTGAAAGTCTCTAGGTTTACACCAGCACGTGCATGCCCAGTGTTGGTGAATGGTCACGTGATCCGCGTTTTCAGTCGTTTTAATGTGGACGGAGATCATTTCTAATACGCAGCTAAAACGCTGGTGTGGATGGAGATCGTATTCGTTTTAATTTTTCCATTACTAAAACGCAGTAGTGTGGATGGGGCCTCACACAATTGACACTTTTCACATGCTCTCATGCCACACACCCATTTTCTCACGCAGAGAAAAATCGTGAAGCAAAGAGGACACTGAGACCGACAAGACAGAGCAGGTAACTTACGATATATATAAAAAAAAAATCTCAGCTCTCAGATTCGGTCAAAATTTATTATGAAAATCAAGCAATAAATACCGTTTTGGCGCTAGTAAATGTGACGCGTTCAGATCCCTGGCATCATGTGAACTGGTCATATCTATCTAATAGTAAATAAACACAAATTAACAATGTTGAAAGATACAGTACAACTTACCGAAATGTATATTCCTCATACATGTAATCATTGTAACATGTTGTCACTGTAGGGAACTTTCTCCTTCTTCAAAGCAGAGACCAGGAGATGTTGGAATCGCGTTCAAACAGAAGTTATTCTTTATTGAGAACATCGCGTTGCGTTGCTGCAGTTCTTCCAACAGTCTAACTTCAGACTAACACACTAACAGTTCTATACAGTATCGTTTTTTATACATTTACATGGAGGAGGGACTGAAAAAGGTGGAGACAAATCCAAACAAAGCATGCAAATGAGTATACAGGTTTAGGTAACACACCCTAGACTGAGGGTCTGGCCAATCCTAATTCAATCAGCATAACAGTCTATTGCATTTCTAATCCAATCAGCCTAACGATTCAACGTCTGGGGCTGGGGCTCCAAGAGCTATTTGGGCTCCGAAAGCCATTTGCAGAACAAAAGGTGACAGTCTCAGTGATCTGACTCATTTAACTTATAATGGAGAAAACAGGAATTGCAACTTTGCTGAGCCAAATCATTTGTGTGATATCATCATCATCTTAACCTTAAAAGCTAAATACAATATTATTTACCGTGATGTTATGTACGGAAGCATATTTGAAATAGATTCTTAAATTTGCTATTCCACATCACTAAACCCAATAAAATTCCGTTTAGTTACTAAAATGTTTTCATAATTCACTTATTTTGATGCAAGATTTTTTTTTAACACCCCCCTGTTAAAAACATTATGTTATTTTTAGCACATTTAAGCTACCTCTAAAAACAATCAAACTGTAAGTGTGTTACAAATGTTGGTTTACAATAGTTTTGTTTACATTTTGCACATTTAATCTCATTTACCTCCTTATGTCACAACCTTTTTTTAATTTGTATTTCTTTTAGGAAGTTGTCTTAATATTCTAATGCAAAATGTGTAATCTGTTTTTGTAAATAAACTATACTTTAAAATGTAATTATCGAACCCTCTAGTTGTTGTGGCTTCTGTCATTGTTGGGATACTATGTTAAAGCTGGCAGCATTAACAATTTATATATCGAAATATATATCGTTATCAATCAATATGGGAAAAAATGATCGAGATTAAAATTTTGCCATATTGCCCAGTCGTGTTTCCCAATCAACTGGCCTGCCACTGGGGCATGATTCACTGCAATGGCCGCCACATAGACATTCCCTGCAGAAAAGTGAGAACTGCCATTGTATCGCATTTAGCAGGGTCTGTTTGAGCACCAGCTTGAGAAGAAAGACCATTTCTGGGCATAGAGGCGTCTTGTAGAAGGGGCCCGCGCCTCTGTGATTGTTCTCATGACTCCTTGGGGAAGGCCTGGGATTGACACTGAAGCTAAATAATAATAAAGAAAATAGCTGACTAATATAACAAACAACAAAGGGTGTTAAAATAATCCACCTGTGTGTTTCTGTTGTGTTTTCTCTGTTCAGTCATCTCCAGATGTAAATGCAAACATCACAGCGCCGTATGTGGAATCATTGACCTTCATCACTTCTATCGGCTGCGGCATCTCCATGTTTTTTCTATCCGTTGCTCTGTTCATGCATTTCCTGTTACGGTAAAGTATCTTAAAATATAACACACTTTAAGTTTTTGACTAATTGCTTTTGATCCTCTTTTGGATGAAAGCATCTGCTAAATGCATAAATGCATGTTACAAACACAGATTGTTTTTATATTTGAACAGGAAAGCCAAATCAAATCAGGCCACGAAGATCTTGATGAACATGTTTGTGGCTTTATTTCTCCTGAATTTGTCCTTTTTGTCAAACGAGAGCGTCGCCAACACAGGAGACAAGGCTGCGTGTGTCATCATAGCGCTGCTCATGCATTACTCCATGCTGACTACATTCACCTGGTTCTTCATTCAAGCTCTTCATATGTACTTATGGCTCATCAGACAGAACGTCACCATCACAAACTACATGAGGAAGATCACCGTGTTCGGCTGGAGTGAGTTATACGAACAAAACACCTGTTATACTTTTTAAGCAAAACCCAGCAATTCACATTTACATTTATTCATTTAGCTGACGCTTTTATCCAAAGCGACTTACAATTGCTATATATGTCAGAGGTCGCACGCCTCTGGAGCAACTAGGGGTTAAGTGTCTTGCTCAGGGACACATTGGTGTCTCACAGTGGATTCGAACCCGGGTCTCTCACACCAAAGGCATGTGTCTTATCCGTTGCGCCACACCACCCCTATTCAGACTGTAAACTATTTTAATGAATTTTAGTAATTTAAGTACATTTAGTTAAATTAAATAAATATGAGACATTTTTCCTTGGCAACTAGCTGAAAGAAAATGTTTTTTATATAGGCTATATTATTTTAAGTTAAAGTTTATTTCAAGTAATGCAAATGTTCTCTGTGTGTTTTCAGTGCTTCCGGCACCGATAGTCGTAGTTGTTGTTTCAATAGGAGGATATAAAACAATGCCTATAAGCGCAACATCTGGAAAAACACAAATGTAAGTTTTTTTTATGTCTCAAATATATTAAATAATGAAGCTTTTTTTTTGCCCCTATTATGGAACTTTTCATGCTCTTAATGTTGTTTTGGAGTCTCCTACAATAGGTTTACATGGATCCAGTTTGAAAATAAAAACTAATTTTCTTATAATATCCACTGCAGCATCAGCTCTTTTCACCCAGTGTCTAAAAACAGTTTGATCAAGGATTCAGTCTCTCTAAACCCCGCCATTCTGAGAGCTGCTCTGCTCTGATTGATAAATTAATTGCAAACGATAGCACAAATAACAATTGTAAATAACAACTGAAATAAAAAATGGCTTTGAGGTGGGTCTAACAGTAGTATTCTAGACAGCAGCAGGTTTATTAGGCTGCTGTCACTTTAAGAGCTAATGCAAAGATCCAATATACTGTTGCATAATATGCATTTTCTCTTAACTATTTACGTTCCAAAACTGACTGTATTTATCTGAATACTCTGCAAGACGGGCATTTTGACATTTGTGTGTATTTGATTGTTTAAGCACAATAAGACTTCAAAAAGAAGTCAATTTAGTACTTGCGAGTTGATTGAGAGGCGGCTTAATGTGTGATCAAGTACGCCATCGGTTAGAGGTACTGTACGTGCTTTTGCGCAATATAAGCACTATTAAACCGGGAAGAATGAAAGGAGTGAGTGAGAGGAGGCCAGTGTGTGTCAATTCGCCGTTGGAGAGAATAGAGAGAGACAACACGCAGGTAGTATCGGCATATCAATACTGCAGGAAAGGAGTTATTGGAACAGTTTCAAATATTTCAGAATCAATACATATCAATATTTTTGACAACACTGGCAGGCATTAAAATCTACTTAGGTTCAGAAGGAAGTGAGACTGGAATTACTGACGACTCGTTTCAGGCAGTTCAGTAAAGTTTCTTTCTTTTAGGAGACAATAACTCCATTTATTTGCAATTTGATCTGTGAAACTTTGCAGACTCTTTACCTTCACAAACAGCTCTATGACACTCTACATCAAAGATAATATTTGAAAAATCATATTAGGGGCACTTTAAGTGCCTTCTGATTGTCTTAATTATATTTCACTCTCTTCTAACTATAGGTGCTGGATTACAGATCCATTAATTCACTACATAGTGAACATTGGTTACTACGCTTTAGTCTTCATCTTCACAACTGGAATCTTCATCATGATCGTCACTAAGATTGTCCAAGCCCGACACATAAGAGCGCCTGACGGCAAGAGAAAGACGTTCAGAAAGCAGCTCATGATGGTGTTGAGTTTGTTCCTGCTCTTCGGCCTGACGTGGGCCGTGGCGTTCTTCAGTTCTGGACCGATGCTCATTCCCTCATATTACATCTTCACTGTGTTGAACTCGTTTCAAGGTGAGAAACAATCACATACATCATTACATCTGGTTTAATAAAATGCTTCCATTTTTCTAATAGATTTCAGCAAATTATTTTCACTTTCACTATTTTTTCAAATTATATAATTAATTATAAGGGTTGCAGTGGGAGTTAATTTTTTTATTGGTTACAGTTTAAAAAATCATGCAAACAACTTTAAATCTGTGAAATGTATTTGAGGAGAATCCGTGTATCATTCGTTCAGTCGTTTTTTATTTAATATTGAAAGCAGAAAAATGAGAAAACAGTTCCTTTTTCGATTTTTCCTTTTTTCCAAAAAACGAAAAACAAGAATTCAGTTTGATTTTTCGTTTTTCGTTCTGAGGTAGAAAAATGTATAAACAGCTGGAATATTCGATTTCTACACGTGGGCGGGAATGAAACGCCCCTTTCCTCTGATTTGTCAGCCGAAGATCAAACTGTCCCATCATCAGTTCTTCCTCAGTTCTGCACTGCAGAATAAGAGTCTTCCGTTGTGCGGATTCTTAACGCGTTTATTGCAACTACATTTCATCTTTTTTCCATCAACCAGACTAACACCGACACAACCCGTTCTGGGGAATAGACTAGACAGGGATTTCTTCTTTGTAGGAGTTCAGTGCTAGGGGTTTGCTATTTTCCTATTTTCCGAACTGTAAAGTGACTTTTTTTATTTATTTTATTTTTTATCATGAACCACGCTGTGTTTTATTCCTATATAATGCATTTTACTTCAAATAATCTAAATGTTGACTTTGAAAAGTAGGCACGTCAGAAGGCTATTCACTCTATTTTGGTTAATTTTTGTTGTGCACCAAAAAGATGTTCAAGGAGACTGAGACGCGCTAAAGCAGCGCATCATGTTGTTTTCTTTATTTTTCAAAGGCATGACATTTTGTAGTCATTTTGAATGTACACAAATAAAAATATAAATGTTACTGTTTCGAATGACAGAGTATTAAACGACAGAATATTAAGTTATTTCCCCTGCTGAGCACAAATCCAAGTGATGGCGCCCGCGCATCGCTCGCTCACACAGCATCTCTAGGCTATTATCAGTTCACTTCTGGCATTGCTAACTTGACATCGCAGCCTGTTCATTATTAAAATAAAACACAGTCAACCAAACATTTAAAAAGTTATTCTACTTAATTTAATTGGTCTGTTGTAAAGGCTGTGCCGCACAACTTGCTGTTATTCCAAACTCATTTCCCTTGCTGTGAAGATGCTGATTTAGCCTAAACGTGTATATTGGGACTCGACTGAAGTATAAGCCTTCTTTACATTACTAGTTAGCATCCAAATGTTACATTGCAAATATGGAAACTTTGGAACAAATGAGAGATGCGCGAAATCAACGTCGGTACAGTTTCAGTTTCGATCCAAATATATTTGTTTAGGCTTGGCGTTTAAAATTGGCTAAATGTTGTTTATACTAATAGACACAATAGGGTATTTTTTATAAGCTATTAGGCTATATTTTTATACGTGGCTTAGGTGGCTATTATTTTTTATTCTTGTTGTTTTCTATATAGCCTACCATTCATTTAAGGATTTGACATACAGTAAGGGAAAGTCAAATACGCATAGACATAGCCTATATGTTATTAATAGTGTTTATAATGTTAATGTTGTATTTCATTTACCGTTTTTTTACACTCTTTCTGAATAGGATAATAATAAAATGCGTTTGTTTCCCTCTCAACATGACCTGATGCGCTGCGCACAAGCGCACATCTTTGAGATATAAATTAATACATTTTAATAAAACACAAGGCCTACATAATAAAACTCTGAAGAGTATGTATTTTAATATCTCCGTTGTTCTCTGTTCTCCGGTTGTTAGATAGTCAGTCTGAATGACAAAAAAGATGAAATGTAGTTGCAATAAACGCGTTAAGAATCCGCACAACGGAAGACTCTTATTCTGCAGTGCAGAACTGAGGAAGAACTGATGACGGGACAGTTTGATCTTCGGCTGACAAATCAGAGGAAAGGGGCGTTTCATTCCCGCCCACGTGTAGAAATCGAATATTCCAGCTGTTTATACATTTTTCTACCTCAGAACGAAAAACGAAAAATCAAACTGAATTCTTGTTTTTCGTTTTTTGGAAAAAAGGAAAAATCGAAAAAGGAACTGTTTTCTCATTTTTCTGCTTTCAATATTAAATTAAAAAACGACTGAACGAATGATACACGGATTGAGGAGGCATAATTAGCAGAATAAACGTTCTATGATTTTTTTCCAGGGTTTTTCCTCTTCCTGTATTACTACCACATTCACAAAGACATAGAAGGTCATTTCTCTGATGATCCAGAAACGTCCGGCTCCACCACAACCATCGTTCAATCCAATGCTGTGGAAAATGTTTATAATTAGTCTTTTTAAGACAGAAAACCATGTTGTCTCTTAGACAGCTATTAAGTCAGCAGCAGAAAGTCAGAATACTAGTCGTGTTCAATAATAATCTGTGTCTAAGATGTTGTATGGTGAGGAGATACAATAACTCATAATTGGATCACAACTGGGATCATTAGCTTTTAAGACATTTTAAACAAAAGTTAATTTAACACGTGCTTGAACATCATCACTGGAAGCTTCTTTGAAAGTCGTTTTTTTTTTTCTCGTATTGTAAGTTCAGGGTAACTGTAACCCCTTAGTTATTAAATATTTTGTTCGACTGACTTTTGAATGTTGAAATTGTGCAAAGAATATTATTTCATTCATTGTTTCTTGATGTAGTTGTAAAGATGTAGTAAAACGGATTTTGTTTCAAATAATTATAATGCAGTTTTCATCTAGACTTATGCTTTAAGCCATATTTCTGACGTCTAAACAAAAGTGAAAATGATATTGTTTCTTTTATACGTTGCATTATATGATATATTTTACTATTATATTTTATATTTACTATTAAATTATATATAGTTTACTATTGCCTCCATAATGGCATGAATTTGTGCATTATATAAAAAAATGTATTTGATCATTCTACATAAATATATCAATGGTATGCTACTAAATGTTTCTTTTAGCAGGTTTGTTTGCAGTATTTATGTATTTGATATGCATTTATGATATAGGCTTGTGTAACACTAGAGGGCGCTGTGAGATTGTGCAGTGTAACAGTTTCTGAAGTTGGAGTTGAAGATGTGAATGAGATCATCTATATTCGGCTCAGTGTGACATGTAGTTGCATTTACAACCAGCTATTGACTCAATACTTGTGATTCACATTGACTAATAAACTTCTATCCAGTTGAATGAGTTGAGAATTTCACCTGTTGATGACACTTCCAGTCAAACTCAGGCTACTAATAAATGCTAATCTTTTAAACTATTTATCAAAGAATCAATATTTCACAAAAATATGAGGCAATACAACCGTTTTCAACATTGATAATAATCGTAAATGTTACTTGAGCAGCAAATCAACATATTAGAATGATTTCTGAAGGATCATGTGACACTGAAGTGATGCTGAAACCCCCTGGGGTCGGCGGTATCGCCGGCGATACCAGCTCACGTTTTTCCTTATCAGTGCAATAGAGACTCTAAATACTCTGTTGACTTTGATCTTCCATACACGTTTCATACATCAATCGATCCTGTTAAGTGTGTATTATTTTTGTGTATACTCACAATAAAAACAAAGTGTTGTGCTTTTTGCCAAATAAAGAAAAATAAACATGATTTGAGTTCTGCCTTCTCTCTGTCAGTGAAGTCAATTCTGAAACGCGTCCGAAAATGAACTGTAACTCAGCGAATTCTCAGTTTAACAGGCATACAGACACACAGGCATGAAGCTTGAATTCTCTTCTCTTCTCTTACTCTCTTAACAGTAATTTTAATAAAAAAAAAATTTCTCAGTTTATGTAATATGTATGAAAAGAGAGAGATGTCAGTCGTTCTCATCTCAGCTTATTAAGTTTTAATGTGACCCCGCCCACGGAGAGCGCGCACTATTTAAACGCAAATGTGAGGCGATCCATGCAAACCTGTGAAACGCCCACATCAGCTGGATAACACACACCGCGAGTTCACTTTCAGACTGTACTTTACGACGCTGTGAGGAATAAAATCTTGATAATCCTGGAAAATTGACCTCAGAAGTGCTAGAAGTTTCATTTCGAGGAGCAAAGGGATCCGGCTGAGGAATAGGTCAGTTCTATATCTGCTTTGTTCTAATCGCAAGTGTCTGTACACGCAAAAGACTTTTATGAATCGCGTTTCTGAGTGTGAATGAATGAACAGCTTTTACCAAACTCTGTTGCTATACTGAGATGAGTAAAAATCGGATAGATTATAAAGTTTTTACTGTAGAATACTGCCACATCAAATAAGCTTATAATGTTGCCAATTTCTGCTCATATGAATTGTAACGTATGATAAAATGTATACTTTAGTTTTTACAAAGAAAAATTACACTGGAAATTTTGTAAAGTGCAAAATAAACTACGAGCATGCAACGCCGTTACGTTTTAAATTACACAAAGTAAAAGTAATGCAGGGATGATTTTCATACTATTCACCAGGAGCAGTTTCCATGTTTCATTAAGGTAAGGTAAGGTAAGGTGAGGTAAACTTTATTATCCCCGAGGGGCAATTTTGATTACAGGCAGCAGTAACAAATAAATTAATCAATCAAACAACAACAATAAACACAACCACAAAAGAACATAATTTAAATACAAATTTACAGGGTACTGTTAACAATGGTGATAACAGTCGGGATATATGACCTTTTAAATCTGTTTGTTCTGCATCGCGGCAGACTATATCTGCGCCCGGATGGCAGCAGCATAAATTCATCCCACAAGGGATGACTATGGTCAACCAGGATGGCTCTCGCCTTCTTCAAAGATCTGACCTTATACAGGTCATGTAGGTCATTTAAGGGTGTGCCAACAATTTTACTGCATACCCTTACAATACCTTGCATGCGATTTTTCTGTTTAATAGAAAGTGACCCGTACCAACAGATAAAAGAAAAAGTGAGAACTGATTCAATGAAACAAGAATAAAACATTTCCATAAAAACAGTGTCAACATTAAAACTACGAAGCTTACGAAGAAAGTGCATACGCTGATGTGCTTTTTTACACACAGCATCAACCTGGGGCTCAAAGCACATCTTACTGTCGATTACAGTCCCAAGATATTTATACTGCTGCACTAATTCAACTGGCTGGTTGTCCATCACAACAGGGGTAATGACAGTGGGATTTCTACTAAAGTCGATACACATCTCTTTAGTTTTTTCCACATTAATGTTTAAAAAGGAGGATTTTCACCAATCCATAAAATCATTCACTACAGGACCGTGTTCGGAATCATCACTACTGAGGAGGGACACAATGACAGAATCATCCACAAATTTAATAATATGGCGCCGTTCACGATGGCTTTGGCATTCATTTGTATATAAAACAAACAAGAGAGTTAACAGTTATTGTTAATATTGTGTATTCACCATGGTAACTGTCGTTTCCATATTAACCCCAAAATGCCACTTTATTTTTCTTTGTGTTATTTTTTATATTTTTAAATGACTCTAGTGGCTCATACCAACATTGTATTAACAAAATCTAGTTTGGGACTGCTATTTAATAGCTTTAGCATAGGCCTAATGTTTATTTATTAGTACTAGTCTTTACTATTAGTCATATTCTTACAATTTATGTTAAGTAAAGGGGGACAGTACTTGTGTGTGTGTGGAAATAGCTGGTTTCAATAAAACTACTTGTGACATGTAGGGATGCACGATAATGCATTTTGGCCGATATTCGATATGCCGATATTTTCAAACTAATTTTGTCCGATGCCGATACCGATATATACACATTTTCCCCCTGATATATTTACACTTTAATTTTACTGAAGAGAAATCCAAGTCTCTCTCCTGTACTACCTTTACTGTATTACACTCATGTGTTGTAGGTAAGGCAATTTACAAGACAAACAAAACAACATTTGATTCTACCATAAATGTATAATTTTACAAATGTAGACAGACATTCACCCCTAAAAAATAGGTAAATTGTTTATGCCATTGCCACAGTTTATTTTTAAGTTCAGACTTTAAACTTCAGTCCTTAGAAGTAAAATAAATAGAAAAAAAAAAAATCAAATAAAATTTTTTACATCTTCTCCTACTTGAACAGGTCTACCAAATGCTCCCCTGTTTTCGGTGCTGATGCGGTGGTGACCCGTTCATGTACTGTAACATGTAAGGGTGGCGCTGCAAATAAAGCAACTAAAAGTTGTCACAGAGAAGCGCAAAAGTAATGATTATGAATATGTCAAATATAGCAAGGAGACATTTTAATTGTTTATTAATAAACAAGTGTTTTCTGTGTCGGCTGCAAAGATGAAGTTGACTGACTCGCAATCTTCGGAGTAGGCTCGCGAGTCAGTCAACTTTATCTTTGCAGCCGACACAGTGAACGCGCCAGGGAGAAATGCACATTCCGGATTACATAGTTTTCTTTCGTTTTGAATTGTTATGTTTAAAAATATGATTTCAAGCGTTCTGTAGATAATAGATATATTTATCAGGTCTGTGAGGCAAGTAAGCTATGCTGAGTTTCGTTTCATTTATGAGACGAACTCCAGTTCACGCGCGCGCCTCTGTGTCATGATATCTATTATCTGGTTTACTTATTATTTATTAGGCTAAATCCAGGCAATTGGTTGATGAAACATTTTTTAAAATTAAGATACAATTAATACAAAACGAAATTCACTTAGAAAGGCTTTGTGCTTTCTGTTTGAGGTCTCTGTGGAAGTTTTAAAGCAGTCTCTATCAGTGCCGCTTTCAGAGCGCTCACGTCCGTAACCGAGAACTGTCACTGTTTTTCCTCATAAATGCGATCACGAAAAATAAAATAAAATGAATATTTTATGCTCTGTGGAGAGCATAGTAGCTTGGAGAGTTTACATTAGTAAGCTACAGGACATCGTCTTTCGAAACATGACCTGCACGAAAGAGAAAAAAAATACTGCAGCATTCTACCCAGCACTTCTGAAAATGCACTTGCGAATGCGTCTCCGTCCCCAGCACATCTCAAACCAAACTGACGCTCATGCTAGAAATGCCTCCACATGTTGGAAGTTTAAGTTGCTGGCACTCATGCTATGTTCATGGTCGTCACGTGCACATAGGAAACACGCCACCCTATCGGCAAGGCTCATCGGCAGAAATATTCATATCGGCCGATGCCGATGATGGTCATTTAAAGCTTTTATCGGCCGATACCGATGTTGTGCCGATATCATCGTGCATCCCCCTAGTGACGTCATATTTGGCTTTGACTTTGACTGAACATTTGCTCTCACTTTGCGGAAAAAATATCGGGATATATATCGTATATCGATATTCAGCCTAAATAATCGGGATATGACTTTTGGTCCATATCGCCCAGCCCTAGTTTCATTGTTGGGACTAAAAACCTAAAACTGGAAGCCATAAAAGACCACGAATCATTCAAATGCCACATCCAGGTAAAAAAGAGAAATATATATAAGAGAGAAAGAGAAAATGTCAGTATTTCATTGAGACTTGAGATTAAATAAACTGCTTAAGTATTGTAGATCGTGTAGTATTAATTTTCACATGCAGTTACACATTGTCGGTTAAAAACAAGAAAGTGGCTGGTAAAAACATTGAGTGGCTGGTAGATTATGACAAAAAAGTTAATTTCCATCCCTGATATATATATATATATATATATATATATATATATATATATATATATATATATATATATATATTGATATTGTCTTTGCATTCTTTCTTGTGGCTCAGTGACACACCTGAATGAAAGGCTCATTAAGTATGCAGCCTCATTATGTGGGGGCCCATTGTCTCCTCAGGTGTGAATCATGCCCACCCGCATATTGCCTTTCCAGGTGTCTTACAAAATTTAAATCAATGTATTGTTTTATGTGAATGGTTAAACAGGATGAATTTCACATCATTTTGAAGAAAAAAACTCTAGGCGACAAAATGCATTATTCAGAAGTCTTGTGGACACATATATAGCACGTGTTTTGTGGCCTTATTTCAGACATTTTCATTTTTAGTTTTTTCAATAACCATGCATAAACATTATTTTCTCAAAAATACAAACATGTACATACATGTTGCTCACATATTATGGTAGCCCTGTTTGTGCTAAATAGAGTGTAATTATACCTTTGCCATTAATATGTTTATAAGCAACTGAAAAAAGCACAAATGTAAGAGCATGTCAGAACATCTCAAGGACCCCAAAAACACCTTAGACCCCAGAGGGTTAAGAAACATGCTAAGTTCACATACTTGTTTCTCTGAGAAACAATGCTATAGATTTAGTTATTCTCCTTTGAAAATGTGCGTTACGTGTCGGAATGTCTGTCTTTGTTTTGGTCTGTGTGACTCCGCCCACTGCCAGTTTACCCAATTATATTTGGACGCCGCGGAAAACAGCGTATTTCAGTCATGGAAGCCGGCAAACGAAAAGGGTCAGAAATCGTACATTCTATCCATCCTAAAAAGCTGGATGATCAAAAGTATAGGCCTAATAAAAGCTGTATAAATACTGGAGATGCGCTTGAGAGATGGAGACTTTCAAAGATTTCAAAATAAATTCTGAATTGGCTAATTTTCTCCTTGATAGGTAAGAAATTAGCTAAAATTAGTTTGCTAATGTATCGAGGCTACACTCAAAAAAATGGTTTTGGGGTACTGTTCGTTCTACCCAAATGTTTTTTGTTAAAATAACCCACATATATTTATTTTCCCATCAAAACACTATTGTATTGTGTTTAAGTAACTTAAGTTGTCTAATGGTCCACTATACTTAATTATAAAGCGTTAAATTAACGTAAGTGGTTTGATTTCGCGATTCAAAAAAAACGGATGTGACGATTTCCAACGTATTGGATGAAGACGGCGCGCGCGAACGAGGTGACAACGAGGTGCATACATGATAACGTTACCAGCCAGGTAAGAAAAGTTAATTATAAAGTTATTCCGAATGTTAAGTTTTTAATTTCTTTTAGTGTTTCGTTAAGTCTGTTCTGGGATGCTTTTAATATTGTTTAACTATAAAATATTGTGTTGAATGTGTTGATTACAGTATTAAATGATGATTGCATTCGATTAAAAAGATGCAAGTTTATTTGTGTTTGTGGAAAATGCATGATGCTCTGTCGTGTAATACTTAATGTGTGCTCGTGGAACAAATTATTTGACAATAATTCAAAATGTTTTTTCAGTCGAAGTAATGAAATGACTAACGAGGGACATTCTAAGACGTTCAATGTGGCTAATAGTGATATTATACAAACCTAATAATATATATATGATAAACCTTACAATGTGAAGATAAATAGATGAACCCAGCATGAATGCAACGCGTTTAGTTCTTATTCTGGGTTAATCTGTTTATAACGTCAGCCTGTGGTTTATTAATAAGGTATACAACTTAACGTTACAGAATTTGATCTTTTAATATTAATTTCTCAGTGTTAAGTATTTAGCCTGCTTAAGCATTTATAACCTGTGAGTAAATGTTCTTTTCTGTACATAGTATGCTTTATTACTATGGTTAGTATTAGTACATTACATACATTAGGCCTAAGCGTTTTAGAATGTCTAATAATAAAACCTCCCAGTGCTTTAATCTAAGCTACAGTTCCAGTAAAAATGGCTGAAGCTCTGAAGCAAGAACAAATAAGGCCACATTCGACTGTTGTAGACGGATATGTTTTGACATGTTTTCTGATGTTCTTTTTTTATGACAGTATGTTTTTCATTATGGTTTTTCCAGTTCATCACTGCCTGAATTTGGTGAAATGAAGGAATGCCACAACTTTACTGATTGAGAAAACAACGTTTTGGCTAAGGTAAGTGAAGCTCCTTTTTAGGATTTATAAAAAGTAGTAATAATTTTGCAAACTTTTTTACAAACCACGGCTCGGCACAATGATAGTATTTAAAGTTTTACGAATTACGCTGAAGCACTTATTATTGCACTGATTGAGTATTAGCTGTGAGCAGACAGAGTAAATCAATGCACTGTAGAAAACAGTGACCATAAATGAGAAAAAACAAAGTTGGAATGTTATTTAAATGAAATTAAATTAAGGAATTTTTTTTTAAATCAGTTCCATATCAGATTCCAGATGATCAATGGCTTATGCCGCGGCCACACTAGACTTTGAGCATGCAAAATGTCTTCGGGCACTACAACGATCGTGATATGAAGTCACTCGCACCCATTTTTATAAACATGAATTCAACATATAACAAGTAGTAATGTAAAATGTAGAAAATATACAATCTACTCGACTTGACTGCAAAAATATAGTTCTTTTAATTCAGCCCAAAGGTCACGCCACAACGTATATGAATAGAAGTCAATGGGACGTAAAGTGTAGTGACTGACCCTTTAGGACAGTGGTTCTTAATCCTGGTCCTGGGGACCCCCTGCTCTGCACATTTTGTGTCTCCTTCATTAACACACCTGAATTAGATCATCAGCTCCAAGAACTGAACTGGATGTGTCAGGTAAAGGAAACATAAAAAATGGGCAGAGTGGGGGGTTCTCAAGACGAGGATTAAGAACCACTGGTTTAGGGCCTTCATGCATCCTCGTGAACAAGATGGAGGGAAGTTAGTGAGGGAAGGGCAGAAAAAATGTACTTAAACACAGTCCATGATGCTGTTCATCACTCAAACTAAAATCATTGAATTTTAATTGATAATGGCACCACATTGTGCAGCCTATGTTTGTAAACATCTAGCTATAAATTTCAGATTAATCAATTATTTAACAGAACTAACCCCTATATAAATGTGAATAACTTTTGGCTCTCTAGCGATTTAAAAAAACAGAACATCATTTTGCTTGTGCTTTGGCTCTGCATGACTGTGCGGATGAATATGTTCTTTCTCGTAACAAAAAAAAAAAGAGATAGACAGAGATGATCCTACTGGTCATAAAACATTCACTACTAGGCTTAATAGATATAACCAGTTTAGATGAGAAAATTCTTAAAGGAACACTCCACTGTTTTTTCATATTAAAACTGTTATTCCCTTAACTAAGACGAGTTGATACCTCTCTCGTCTCAGTGCGTGCACTCAATCGCTCTGGTGCGCGCTGACACTTTGATAGCGCTTAGCCCAGTTCATTCATTAGGGACCAAACAGAGATGAAGTTAGAAGCGACCAAACACCTCCACGTTTTCGTTATTTAAATACAGTTAAACGAGTAGTTACACGACCAAGTATGGTGACACAAAATAAAACGTGACGCTTCTAAGCGGGTAAAATGGAAAATGTATGGTCTGTAAACTATAATGTATGGCGGAATATCACTTGGGAGCACTATGACTCGGCGCAGTAATATCATCACTCCAGGGGGGAGAGGATTTTTCAGGAGTGATCATGTTACTGCGCCGAGTCGAAGTGCTCCCAAGTGATATTCCGCCATACATTAAAACGTGGAGGTGTTTGGTCGCTTCTAGCTTCATCTCTGTTTGGTCCCTAATGAATGAACTGGGCTAAGCTAAGTGCTATCAAAGTGTCGCCGCGTGCCAGAGCGATTAAGTGCACGCACTGAGACGAGAGAGGTATGTATCAACTCGTCTTAGTTAAGGGAATAACATAGTTTAATTTGAAAAAAATGGTGGAGTGTTCCTTTAAGCCAACTTGTCAAAAATGTTACTGTAGCTTTACCCAATAATAAACACATTACTTTGTTGAAGAAAAAATTCCAGCACAGCAACCATAATGGCATAATGAAATAAGTCTTCACAATAGATTATGCTTAACAATGAACCCTGTTAAAGAGCTGAGTTTAACTGTTTAGTAACAAACCTAACTCGCATTCATGGCCAAGTGACGTATTTACTACCTAAAACAATCCCACTAGGTCTAAAATATAAACACTTATAAAGGGCAGTGAATAGTGAATCAGGGTAAGACAAAAACACATTTAGAAAGGAGGATTAATGCATTGAATTTTTTTTTACAAAAAAAAATTACAGTGTACATTTAAACAGCATAGTGTTAAAGGACAAGTTCGGTATTTTACACTTAAAGCCCTGTTTACAGATCGTTTCTGATGAAATAGAACGGTTAAGATTAAAATTTGGACACATGCTGCTGTCCCAAGAATTTTAGGTTTCTTTGGTAGCACCCCCCCACCCCCACAATGGCTGCATAGGTGCACTGGAACAATCCTTCCTAAAATGCATTAAACCTTCGTTTACAAAGACGTGAAACTCGTTTACAAACACGTGAAACTCACCGAGTGGTCAGGGGTGTTCACTGATATGCTCACACAAAAATCACTGCAAAAGATGCTTTCCAACATGTTTTATCGTAGTTTTTGTCCAACTCCATTGACTTGTATTGGATGTGCTGTGAGGCTCTCAACGGAAGAATGTACGGGTGTGAGGCGTTTGGAAAAATAGGTCCACAGTTTTACAACGAATGGTAAAACACCTGCTGGAAAGCATCTTTTGCAGCGATTTTTGTGTGAGCATATCAGTGAACACCCCTGACCACTCGGTGAGTTTCACGTCTTTGTAAACGAAAGTTTAATGCGTTTTAGCAAGGATTGTTCCAGTGCACCTATGCAGCCATTGTGGAGGTGGGGGGGTGCTACCGAAGAAACCGAAAATTATCAGGACAGCAGCATGTGTCCAAATTTCTATTTTAACTGTTCTATTTCATCAGAAACGATCTGAAAACAGGGCTTTAAGTGTAAAATACCGAACTTGTCCTTTAACATGTTTTGCATCTTTAGTTACAGTTTCAATTTCCCTGGACATAATGTATATTTTGAGTGTGTATGTTATTTTTTTCTTTTTCAGAAATGTGGAGATGTAAAATTTGTGGACTTGAAGTTTCTTCAAGGTCTAAATTACTAAAACATCACAGACTGCAGCACAGACATTATGGTCGTAGTCAGAGATACCCTTGTACATATTCAGATTGTCCATGTACATTCAAGACATGGAATGCTCTACTGATTCATTTGAGTAGAAACCATCCTGCACACTCTGCAGTAAATGACAGACAAATGTCCACCTTCACTTGTCATTTGTGTGCATGCAGTAATCTTGCATCAGAAAGAGATTACTTTATTCACATAAATGGTCATTTAAAGAGAAATGAAACCGTCCATTGCATGTTCTCTGGTTGTAATTTCCAGTCAAATGTTTGTGGAACCTTTAAGTCGCACAAACACAGAAAACACAACCCACATTCATTCAATGATTTTAAGCCTGGTGTAGTCACCATCTCTGAACAATTAGAAGAGCCTGATGAGGTTCAAAATTTTGGCAGTACTGAAGCCAGTGATGCTTGTTTGAATGATGACTGCAATGAAGTGGTTGATGACTTGCCTGGTGTTGTTGTTCAGAATTTAGCAGCAATTCTATTAAAACTGGAACATATTGTACATGTTCCTTCTGTAGCCATTGATGATTTTTTGGAAGAACTACATTATCTGTTAAAGTCTGTGTCTGTGCCTCTCTCAGTTGCTGCAGTACAGCAGGTGTTTGAGAAACATAATCTTCATGCTGATGAATCTGTCATAAAGGAAATAGCCACTACTATCTCTGCATCTAACCCATTACACACAGCAATAGGCAGTGGTGGTTCCTTATGTACTACATATAAGCGCAAGAAGTTATACAAAGACAGCTTCAGTGTTGTGGAACCTATTGAATATAGTCTTAATGAACAACAGACTAACACCTTTCAGTACGTTCCAATTTTGAAATCTTTGCAGCTGCTTTTGGCAAAGCAGGACATTGTTGACAAAGTTGTTGAAAATCACAGAGCAAGAACTAGTCCAGCTAGTTGTGACAGTCATTTTTATAGATCATTTCAGGATGGTACCCACTTCAAAGAAAACAGTTTGTTGTCTGGGGAAGACTTAACAATTTCTTTGACTTTATATGCAGATGATTTTGAGGTGTGTAACCCACTTGGGACGTCCCGAAAGAAACACAAGCTTTTTGCTGTGTACTGGATTTTGAGCAATTTACCCCCAGGCTCTAATTCATCTCTCTCCTCAATATATTTGGCTCTCCTGTGCAAAAGTGAGGATTTAAAGCACTATGGGTATGAGAAAGTCCTTGATCCTCTTCTGCGTGACCTTTCAATTCTAGAAAAAGATGGCATATTTGTTCATCTTCTTGGAACCTTTCTTAAAGGTACTGTTTATTGTGTGGTGGCAGACAATTTGGCAGCACATGGTATTGCTGGCTTTGTTGAAAGTTTTTCAGCTGAGTTCTTTTGTCGGTTTTGTGTGGGAAAGAATTCTGATGTCCAGGCAAAAGAAGTTCGGTCTGGTGCATTCAACCTCAGAGATAAAGATCTTCATAAAGATCATGTTAAAACTGCACTGGAGAATGGCACAAGCTGTTGTGGAGTGAAAAGAGAATGTGTTTTTACTAAGCACCTCTCTCATTTCAATGTGCTATCTGCATATCCACCAGATGTGCTTCATGACATTTTTGAGGGTGTAGTGCCTGTAGAACTTGCACATTGCTTAGCTTTGCTGATATCAAAGAAATACTTTTCATTGGAAAGCCTCAATAAATCAATCCTCCAGTTTCCCTACAAGTGGGAAGACAAGAAGAACAAACCTCATACAATTCCTTGTACATTTTCAAGGCGCTACACAATTGGTGGGAATGCCCATGAAAATTGGAGTTTGATCAGATTGCTTCCATTTCTGATTGGGCATGTGGTGCCTGAAGGTGAGCCTGCATGGCAGGTGCTAATGGACCTGAAGGATATTGTTGAGTTGGTGGTTTCCCCAGTACACACAGATGAATCCATATCCTACCTTGAGATGAAAATTTCAGAACACAGGCAGAGGTACCAAGAACTTTTCCCCAATGTCAAACTTCTGCCAAAGCACCATTTTTTGGAGCATTACCCTGAGATGGTAAAATCGTTTGGTCCTCTTGTCAGTCTATGGACTATGCGTTTTGAAGCAAAGCACAGCTTTTTTAACCCTCTGGGGTCTGAGGTGTTTTTGGGGTCCTTGAGATGTTCTGACATGCCCTGACATTTGTGCTTTTTTCAGTTGCTTATAAACATAGTAATGGCAAAAAAAAATTACACACTATTTAGCACAAACAGGGCTACCATAATATGTGAGCAACAAGAATGTACATGTCTGCATTTTTGAGAGAATAATGTTTATGCGTGGTTATTGAAAAAACTAAAAACTAAAGTTTCTGAAATAAGACCACAAAACACACACTAAATATGTGCCAATAAGACTTTTGTCTAATGGATGTCATCGCCTAGTGTTTTTTCTTCAAAATTATGTGAAAATCACCCTGCCTAATCCTTCACATAACACAATACATTGATTTGAATTTTGCAAAGCACTTTCTGTTTGGAAAGGCCATATGCGGAGTGGGCGTCACAGATCATGCATATGTAGTGGTTCACACCTGAGGACCGCATACTTAATGAGCCATTCATTCAGGTGAGTCACTGAGCCACAAGAATGCAAGAGCAACAGTTGGAAGCATCTCAATTCTTTTTTATTTTTCCACATATTGTGCTTGCAATTTGGCCTATAATATCCAAGGAAAACATGTAATTGTGCCGTTAATTCTCATACTGTATTTTCAGTTTTGGAATATTTATCCTCTCCCCAAATTTGTCACTAATAAAACACAATAAAAATTATTTAAAGAAAAGGCTTATATTTACCTTTTAATAGTTTGTTTACATCTACCTTGTAAATATTTAAATAAACAACAATTCAAGTGTAATCTTTCTTTGTACAAACTAAAGTATACATTTTATCATACATATTTCAAAGTTAAGGATTTGATTGATTATTTGATTATTTTTGACAAAAAAATTGGCAAATAAAAGCTTATTTGAGGTGGCAGATATTTTACAGTAAAAATGTATAATCTATCCAAAACTAACCAACGAAATGTTGTCTTTCATATGTCTGTAACATAGGTCTTTCATTTTTATTATAAGGAATATAAATGCTAATTTGCAGTTTAATACGTTGCTTATACAAATATATATATGTGCATACACACACACACATATACATGTGTATATATTTATACACAAAAATAAATTTTATTTATATTTTTTATATACATTTTTTTTTTCCACAAATTGTGCTTGTAAATTGTATAATATCCAAGGTAAACATGTCTAGTAATTGTGCAGTAAATTCTCATACTGTATTTTCAGTTTTGGAATATTTATCCTCTCCCCAAATTTGTTACTAATAAAACACAATAAAAATTATTTAAAGAAAAAAAAATTATATTTACCTTTTAATAGTTTGTTTACATCTACCTTTTGAGGGACATTTTCCCTTATTATTATTATTCCTCACAGCGCTGCGAGACGGTGTAAACAAGTAATGATCTGAATAAACTTGTGTTTTATTGAGCTGATATGGGGCTCGAGAAAACACAGCCCCTCACAGGTTTGCGCCGTGGATTCCCGCGAGTCAGACGCGGATACTGTGTTTGTTTTAGGCTCGCGCAGTCTTCACTCGGACGCGCGCTTCAATCCGTTGTGGAGACTCTCTTTTCGTTCCAGTGAAATTACAAAACAAAATACACACACACACATGTCTCTGCCTGATATACAACCACTGATAAACATAATCTGATTTGACAAAAAAAAAAAAAAACTATGAGTGCGGATTCGAACTCAGAATCTCTGACACGCTAGGCAAATGTTCTACCACTAGACCACTTGAGTTCACGTATTTGTGAAAACTCGGTGTTTACTCGGCGTGATCAATTCGCTCTTGAACATGCTGCCGTTCGTCTGAGTTACAATCTTCCTCTGAGGAAAAGCCAAGGTGAGTTATTCCTCGCTGTCCAGGATCATCTGAAGACCGTCTTTACCGGAGAACATAATGTTCTAAATTTGCTGTAAGCAAATCAAATGTGACCAAAATAAAAAAAATAATCAGTCTGTTATAAACAAACGGTCTGGTTCATGATGATCTCCAGTTCAAGCACCTTATGTTGTGATTGCTAGCCTATTTACTTTTTATGTATTAAATCCAGGAAATTTGTTAATGAAAATAATATTAAAATTAAGATACAATTAAAACAAAACGAAATTCGTTTTAAAGAATGGATTTGTGCTTTCTGTTTTGAAGTCTCTGTGAAAGTTTGAAAGTCTTTTAGTGCTGCTTCAGAGCGCTCGCGTCCATAATGGAGAACTGTCACGTAATATTGTTTTTTCCTCATAAATGCGAACATGTGTCAACTAATGCAAGTAAATTTAAAAAGACTTACCCGAAATATTATCCACGGCTGGATCAAGTCGCTCAACGTTCGTCGCTCAAAATACAAACGTTCGTCGTCAGAGTCCTGCTCTTCTTCTGAGCAAAATTTGAACTCGTGTCATCTTCCAACAGCACAGGAAAGTGAATAAATGAAACTTGCTGGTTTTAAGGCATTTCAGGGGGCGTTTACCTTATTTTGCATAGATCACCTCAGCTCATTATCTTATGAATAGCGCGCTCTGCGAGTGGGTGTGAACTCATTACCGATAATTAGGTGAGACGGGAGAAACTGTACTTCTCTTTAGTTTCTTACAGATTACATTGCAGGAGAATATTTGTTTTGAATGTGAATTGTTTTATTTAAAAGTAGAAATTTAAAGCTTTCTTTAGACGCATGTTTCATGGTTGTGTGATAAGTATTAGCTGAGTTTCAGTTCATTTTCCAGACTTGTTTCAAAAAGATTTTTGCGGAGACAGAGTGAGCTGAAAGCGCACCCTGTTTATTTTATTTATTTAAAAATAAAAACAAGGTTTTGATGTTAATGTGAGTGTACACAAAAAAAAGAAGACCCTCTATAGTTTATAATCATGTATTTATTTTATTAATATGACCGTAAATGACGGACTTTTTTAAGTTTATGTTGCTGCTATGTGAAAAAAATCCAGCAAAACGCGGGGGCGCGTTTGCCGACCTCAGAGGGTTAAGCAGGTTGCACGGCACACAAATTGCTTCAAAAATATTCCCTACTCGCTCGCTGTAAAACATCAGCTGATGATTTCCTACCACTTGAAAAGTAGTCATGAAAAACATACACTGGAAGTTTCGTCTGTCTCAACAGTTCCTCTTGATGTTTTGCAGACAGAGGTAGCTCACATGATCAAAGATAAATACCCAAATGTATCCGGGGTCCATTTGACTAGGAGTGTCTCTAGCAAGGGCTTGAACTTCAAAAGTGGTATGATCCTGGCACATGAAACTACAAGTGGCCTCCCTGACTTTGGAGAAATTGTTCAGATTTGTATAGTTCAAAACACATTGTGCTTCATAATGAGACGATTGTGTGGTTGGTACAGGGAACACTTCAGGGCTTTTGAGCTTAGTGCATCACCAACAAGAGAGATGTTCTTTGTTGAACATGGAGATTTAGCTGATGATTATCCTTTGGCTGACTACATGGTTGGTCCTTTGCGCTTGGTGACTTTAAAAAGACACGTACATGCATAGAAGTTGATGTGCTGAATTTACAAGTTTTTTTTTTTTTTTTTTTTTTTTACCTGCTCGTTTCTTTATTTGAACCATTAATTTTGTTGCATTTGTTTAAATTATAACTTACAACAAATGAATCCCCTTGTATTCACAGACTTACCACAATGACGACTTCAATCCGTCTAAGAATTATTCTTGGAGAGAACAACTCTCAGAGGGTCATCCTTCAGGATGGCATGCCTACTTCTGTTGATGATCTAACCAAGGAAATTGCAAAGCAGTGTAATCTCCAAGGAAATTTTAGATTGCAATTCATGGACCCAGACTTTGACAATGACTTCATGAATCTCATGTCCACATCAGAAATCCAAGACAAAAGTACACTGAAAGTGGTATTTTTGACAGCATCAAGTGACAATGACTCACCCATACCACATGTGGAGACATCTCGAAGTGGAAGTGCATGCTCCTCACCAGCTCTGTCAATCTCATCCTGTGACACACTTATACATTCATCTCCTCCATCTACTTCAACACACTCTGAATCTTCTGCGAGTTTTTCTCCCGAGTCGTCCTCTAGCATGAAGTCCTCTGCATGGCCTGCTGTTTTCACTGTGCCTCGTTTCACATATGATGCAGAGCTCAAACTGGAACAAGGTAATACAGCTTTCAAAACACGGGGCACTTTCCTCAGTCCTGACCCAAAACTGAAAATCTCAATTTTAGATGGACTTGCCGAAGAAATTGTGAAGTACAAAGTCTACCCTTCTGATGCAGAATATGATCAGGTAGCTGCAGCACTCGTTCAAAAGCATCCTTGCTTGAAAGAGAGAGGTTCTGTAACTGGATACAGTGGATGGAAAGCCAGTTTAAAATATAAACTTGGCAACTATAGAACGAAATTAAGAAATCTTGGCTGCACAGAAGTTGCAGTAAATTCAGTCAAGCACAAGCCAGGTGGTATATCCAGTCCTGCATACAACGTAAAAAAACCACGCAAAGCTGAGGTGAATTACTGCCCTCCCCATCCACAAGGGGAAACGGAAGAAACTCTTGAGGCAGTAAGAAAAATACTTCTGAATGAAGTAAAAAAGAAGAACAATGAGAAAAATGTTAGAATGCTGATGGACAAGAGTTTTTCAATTAGGAGGCACGAGGTGATCAAGGAACCACTTATTGCAGACTTCAAAACCAGGTGGCCTGCTCTTTTCAGAACAGAAGAGGTAAGTTTTTAATTTAAATTTTTGTTTGCTGTTTGACTATATTGGGTATTGTAACAAATTAGTTTTCATGTGTTTGTAGGTTTGTGCAGAATTTGAGAGAATTACGACAATCCCATTGGTGTCGACATTCTTTGCAAAGCTGGATGGATACTCCGGAAAACTAATGAAGATGTTTGCAAACCGTGGAGGAGTCCTTGGACAAAGAATTAAAAACCTCTTGGTGCCCACTACACGGGTATGAAAAACTGCACTCAACAAAACCTTTTATTAAAACATTATTCTCTCACTGGCCACTGAGTTTTAAGGTTATGGTCATGAGCATGCATACAAACAACCCACAGATTTAATAAGATAAGGTTTATTTCCATGATAAATACAATTTTTACTGTAAAAATGTCTTTCTTCTGCTGAACACAAAGGAAGATATTTTGAAGAATGTCGATAACCAAACAGTTAACTGTTCCCATTGACTTCCATATAAAAAAAATGTTTTATACTATGGAAGTCAATGGGGTCCATCAACTGTTTGGTTATCGACATTCTTCAAAATATCTTCCTTTGTGTTCAGCAGAAGAAAGAAATTCATACAGGTTTGAAACAAAATGAGGGTGAGTATATGATGACAGAATTTTCATTTTAAAAGTGAACTATCCCTTTAAGGAAATAATCAGGCAAAGTAATAATAGATGAATGTTTTAATTTGCATCTTTAGACTGATGACATTGAAGTGAGGAGAGCATGCATAATTAAATCTCTCTGTGCATACCTGAACGAAGAGCCTAACAGTCTGGTTTGGGAGTATATGGTGAGTATGTGCTTTTTAAAATGTTTCTGTATTTTCAAGGATGCTTAAAGGAGAACTCCAGTCAATTTTAACATTGAGCTAATTTTTTTGTACATTTGGAGTGCTGTCAACACAGAGAACAACGACAAAAATCGGTGTTGCCTACACCGTGTTATACTCTTTTTAAAATTTGCACCCTGTTGACTTCAATAGGGCAATATTTAAACCTGCTTTTAGCCTCTTAACATCCTTGATGTGTCATTACAAGTGCACAGCCATGTGAGTGATTTCTTCAGAGTGAACACGAGTGAATCTGACTGCAGTAGATGTCCACAGTAGTCGATTGCCGAGTTTGCGCGCGTGATCATAGTTAACTAAACCTATGTGCGTGAACTCGGCAATCGACTACTGTGGACTTCGACCGAAAACAGGATGTAAATACAGGTATTTGCGCTGGCTTAAATAAAATCATTTTTATCCATATCTTTCACATCTACTGCAGTCAGATTCACTCGTGTTCACTCCGAAGGAATCACTTACATTGGGTGTGCACTTGTAATGACACATCAATGATGTTAAGAGGCTAAAAGCAGGTTTAAAACTTGCCCCATTGAAGTCAACAGGGTGCACATTTTAAAAAGAGGATAACACGGTGTAGGCAACACCGATTTTTGTCGTTGTTCTCTGTATTGACAGCACTCCAAATGTACAAAAAAATTAGCTCAATGTTAAAATTGACCGGAGTTCTCCTTTAATGTTTTGTTAAAGTTAATACACAGGAATTTAAGAGTACTTTATTTTTTTAAATATCCCTTCTAGGATACAGACGTTGCCAGCACTGAGGAGGCCATCCAGAAGACTGTGATGGGAATTTATGTCATAAGACATGAAGGTGCAGACATGGAAGACAGCCCAGCAGATCTTGGAGTGGTATTAGAGGGTCAAAAGGTTCTTCAGGACCTTACCAGCGTCTCATATGCAGCAGCCATGTTGCTGGGACTGATTTATGGACTGAACCTGAGCTACCCTCCTGAACTAAGGTACACATTTGAAGTCCTTCAAAAAATTATTCTGGAGCTAGATGGCAACAAGTTGTCCAATAAAGTCCAAACACTGAAGACCAAGCTCTTTTCTGATGTGTTTGAGTAAGGACTCTAACATTCTGGCATTCCAGGAACAGTCCTTAATGTTAAAAAACGGAATATTTAGATTTTTCTATTGCAGGTTACACTTGTATTTTTCGATGTTCAATCTTCAACTTAGTTGCAAGCTGCCTATTTGATGCTTGGTGCATCTGTTATTTTCTGTGAAAGATGTCTAGTACATTTTAGCAGTAATATGTCATTTGATAATTGTTAAATGTATCGTTATCGTTGTAGACGCATTTCCATCTGGATGTTTTGGTTGCATGGAGGATTGTTTTATTATTATTATTATTATTGTATTGTGTAAATTTGTAAAAAAGAAAAGAAAAAAGTTGTATTTCTTTTACCAACTTTTATAGAGTTTTAATTTACACAATTTGCTTTTGACTTTTTTTTGAACAATGTGTAAAAGTCATTTTTGATGATGTTAATACATTTGCACAAGTTTAAAGAGTTGAATGTATGGATGAGCAGGCTGTTAAAAACTGTTTATTGCAACTGTTGAACAAATACAGTTTGATCATTTGTTACATATCTTGTCTTTTTATGACTACAAAACAATCACAGACAAACAAATGCTTCTTTGAATGGAGTAACTTTAAATAGATACTATTAAGTTAAAGTAACAAGAACTAATTGGATGGAACCACTGTCCATAATTTAAATGAGTTATTTGAAACAAATCTCCTTGTGTTTGTTGAATGTAACCTATTGGGACTGTTTTAAATAAACTACTACATGTTCACTTAACTTAACCAATTTAAGTTACAGGGAAGCAATTACATTGATTTAGTTTAACATTACAATTTCACATAGATTCTTCCCCATTCAGTTGTGTTGTCCCAACTCAAGGAGTTTACATAGATTCAAAAAATTTCATTAACGTTAATAAAAAGCAATTTGCTTGTGTGGAACCACTGTCCATAATTAAATTAAGTAAGTTTAAAGAATCATTTTTTTGAGTGTACTAGTAGGAATTAATATTTCAAGTAAATTCAACATTCAGTCAGTACGCCTCTTGTGTGCGATACCTGTGAGTTTATCTAGCTGCGTGACAGCCTTGTCCGGTGGTCGACCGCCTTCTGACAGGGTTTGACTGAACACCGTCACACACACCAGACGAGAAGAGCAGCGCCGCGCCATGTCTTCGAACACATTGTTTTCTATGAGTGTACACATACCGGCGGCGCCACTCAACGCTACTGTTCAAAATCCTGCCGCTCGATTTTAAATAAAGTAGCCTATGCTTTGTATAGAGAGTTATAATATAGACCCTCTCCAACATTTGGAATTTGGACTGCAATACCCAGTTCCCCCACTAGCTGTCAATATTACATACTGCACCTTTAATGGTATCTTGAATGCATTTAAATGAGATAAAACATGTTTCTCTTATCAGGTTTTTGTTTGTTTTTTCAGGGCTTTTCCTCTTCCTGTATTACCACCACATTCATAATGATGTTGCGGGATATTTCTCTGATGATCCAGAAAGCTCCAGCTCCACCACAACCATCGTTCAATCAAGAAATAATGCTGTGGAAAATATTTTAAATTAGCATAATTGTCATATATTCCCTGTGCGCTTGTGGACTTTATGTTATTTCCTGTTGTGTGCTTTGCTTTGAAGTTTATCATGTTGATTTAGTTCCCCAGGTGTTTCCCATTTAACCACGCCCACTTGTTATCTTGTTTAGGTTGTTTGTCTGTGTATATATATAGTGCTTATGTTTCACTCGTGGCTTGTCCGTCGTTGTATGAGTTTGCTTTGTTCCCTTCTGTTACCCTGTTTCCTTGTGTTTTTATTAAACTTCCTTGGATTTAGATTCTCTCTCATGCCTGCTTATTTTCACCTAGCGTTACAATAATTAAGGTTTAGGTGTCTTTGTCTCTTAGACTTTGTTAAACTGATTTCTTAAACTTAGCTGCTATTTAAGAGGAAACTGTATTTTAACCAAAATCATAAAATTTTTACCAAAGACAAATGTCACTTCTGCAGGGCCGTGCACAGACATTTTAAGGGGCAGTGGCCCAAACCAAAAAAGGGGCACTATTTTTTTATTATCTTTTTTTTGGGGGGGGTGGGGGGAGTGTGTGTGTGGGGGGGTGGGGGGGGGGTGGGTATTAGATCTGGGGTATTATTTGTATTAGATCTGATCGAGAGTACAATAATTTGATTAGACAAGCATCTAATTCTAAGAACGTGGATATGTTGTACACAGGGCTGGACTGGGGCAAAAAAATGCCCCCCTGTAAGAAAACTTTGTGCATTTTAATGTTAAATTCATCAATCTGGTGCACTTTGAGAGTTCAAAATTAAAAGCTCCAACCCATATTCAGTGTGCAAATTAAACAAAGAAATATTCAAACCTCTTTTAGTTACAGTGTCTATTTACATTACACCTACTACATAGTTATAATATTAATCAAATGACAGTAATAGCCATATTTTGTAAAACAATAAAGGAAACTTTCATAATTAGTTTTGTACCAATTACTATACTTGAAAGAGATAAGCACATGATCTTTTATTTTGACGGAAACTGCATCAAGCTTTTATTTTGGCGGAAAACATGGTTTACAAACGCCTCTCATTACATTTCTAGTGAATTGCGGTAATCGTCAACTATGCAGATGTGGAAATGATCTGTAACTCGGTTATGGATTCCTACACTCATGACATGGCCTAAGTGTTTTGAAAGTAGTTCTGCTTACCGTAGGCTCTACACTCTCTCAATCTCTCTCTCTCATTTTATGGGTCGTTAAAAAGAAAAAGAAAAAATAATAGGCCTAATAATAAAAATAATGTATGAGTATGAGATGTATCGGCCCAAAAAGCACGTCGGCCCACCGGGAAAGTGCGCGGTATGCCAGTCCAGCCCTGGTTGTACAAGTTGTTAGCACTAGTAGAAAGAGCCAGAAGCCAGAAGACCAAGAGCAAAACATTACCAACATAAATACAACAAAAACAAATGACTAATTTTGCAGATTCAACCACTGTCTTGCATAGCCTTCCTGTTAATGCGACAGCTTTCATGAACTGTCGTATACTGTGAGTGATGCTGCGGAGTGAGCGGGAAAACCTGGAGCTGATTAGCGGAATCAGCGGAATGCTTTGAGCGGAGCGGTGGGGGTGGGGAAGAGGGGCACCTCAGCCGATGAGGGCAGAGGGGCAGTGGCTCTAGCCACCGGGCCACCCCCCTGTGCACGGCCCTGCACTTCTGAATGAGTGAGAACTGTTTAGAATGATGTATGTAGGCCTACATTAAATTATGACCCTAAAAAAGGGCAACTTTACTAAAATCACTCAAAATAAATGACAAATTTCTGTGATGATCGTTACTGAAACCGTCTGTTATTGTGGAAGGATTAAATTGTGCTGAACATTACTGATGTTAGATTTATTGAGAGTTGTAATCCATGTTTATGCATATCAGAGAGACACTAACTATACTGAACCTCTTTTAGAAAACAAATTTACATCTTCAGGATGAAACTAATGTCACATGCCTGTGGATTCAGATATTTCCTTGATCAAACACACGGATGTGGAACATATTTGGTTATAGAAAATGCAAAACACTAAAAAATACTGAAATTCAGTTAATGAAACCCAAATAGTCCTGCTTTTCATGTATACAAATTAACTTTGTTATTGTTTCAGCGGCTCTGAGCTGTGGATCATAATCATACGGCTTCATATGTGAATGGATGAAACTCTCTCTCCTCTTGGACTGTGGACATTTAATCTAAAAGGAAATAAAAGGAAATGCTTTAAGATTTATTACTAATCTGTTGAAAAGAAAATTCAACTCGTGTCTCTATCAGGCTGTTTTGGGGAATTATGTCTTGACAAAAGACATATTTAAAAGTTCAATTTGCTGTGGCTGATGATCGTCTGTTGCGCTTCATGCCAGATACTCCCTGAACTTTTCAATATGCAGCGCTGTACACTGAGTCATATTGCTTTAAGCACATCATTCTGCTCCTGGGATGCGCATAAGTAATTTGTGTGCTGCTCATAGACTGTAAAAAAGATTGAGAGCACATCAAAAATGAAGCCAAAATATCCCAGTAACGGTCATTGCCGATTACATCATTCAGAGCCAGAGAATGCGCATTAGTGATTATGAAGTGGAGCTTCAGCTTTTTACATAGCTGACAAGTTTGTGAATATTTTGAATACAAAAACGAAATAAATTGGATACATCTGTCATAAAGCGCTATTCACGTAAGTTCATTATAATTAATATATAAAAAAGGAGCGACCAAATTGTAAGTCGGTGGGACCAACTGAGAAAGTAAGATGCACCAGTGCAACCAGTGGGAAGAATGAGTCTAGAGTCCTGTTGACTGATATTTTGATTTATTTGGGGGCTAAAGCCTCTGTAAAATAGGTCTAGCAGCATCCCTGGTATTTAGTGGATTGTGTTTAACATAAAATTTTGATCATCAGTTTCACACACATATAGGTAAAGATATTCTTCAATGATCAAGAAAAAAACAGCACTGGTATCAGATCGGGTTCAGTATCGGCCGATTCAGTATTTTGGATCGGTTTGGATCTGAATCGATCACTTTTGAGAAACTGGTATCAGTGCATCCCTAGAAACAATCACACGGGTCCTGCATGAAGGATTGTGTGCGATGCAAACAAGTGATTTGTAATTCAAAATTGTTCATTATAAAATTTTAATAAGATATATTTCTTTAAATAATTATTTAAAAATTTTGTTTTATGATTTTTTATTGATTAAGGGTGATAATGGTGGTAGTTATAATTTATTTGACAAAGATTTTGGCCCAAAGATATTTTTTGTTACAGTTAAAATTATGCAAACAACTTTAATGATATCTGAAATCTATTTGAATTAGATTAAATATGTTTCTTTCTTTTTTTCAGGGTTTTTCCTCTTCCTGTATTACTACCACATTCAATAAGACGTAGAAGGTTGTTTCTCCGATAATGAAGAAAGCTCTACCACAACCCTCGCTCAATCCACAATTAATGCTGTGGAAAATGTTCATAATTAGCGATAATTAAGAAAGAATAATTTCTCTGACTTTCTAAGACTGATTTCTTAAACTGATTTGTACAGTCACTGTTTAAGTATTTTAATTTAACTAAGTATTTTCACCAAAATCAGAAAACAAAGACAAATGTCACTTCTGAATGAGTGAGAACTGTTTAAAATGATGTGTCTAAATTATGACCCTAAAAATGGCCAACTTTACTGAACTCACTCAAAACAAATGACAAATATCTGTGATGATCGTTACTGACACAGTCTGTTATTGTGGGAGGATTGAATTGTGCTGAATTCTGACTTCCACTTCCTGCTCAGCTACTGTTCGGACGCTCTTGCTTACTGCTCCGCGCTTTGCTCTATCGCTTTTACATTTTATCTCCTATTCTTTTGTATTTTATTTCCTTTATTTTATTTCCTTTTATCACCTAATTTTAACTTCAGCAAATCAGCACAGTGCTCATACGACAAAGTTTGGATTACTACAAAAACTGAGAATTCTTTTACCCGACCAGCTTACATTCCGGAAAAGGAAAACACAACTGCCTTCAAGGATAAGAGAAAATGCCTCTTCTGGAATCTACTTGCTGCACCAACTGCCACAGACTTTTACAAAGGATTGCAGTTCTTGAAACAAAGTTACTTACGGGACCACCAAACCAGACGGAGCACACAACAGAGCTTCGTCATGGACACCCTCAGCATACAGCCGGTGAGTCCCATGAAACTAGTGCTCCTCGACAGGTAGAGAAACAAGCCGATCGACTTACTAATCGATGGCACAAACAGGGAGCGAGACCCAAAGGCACTCGAGACATCAGATTGTCACGAGCATCACATATTGCCGCAGTAGCATCCTCTACCCCAGATACATCTCTGACAAGGATTGCAAACAGTGGTCTCCTACCACCGCCTATACATCTTGAGAACAGATTTGAAGTACTAAGGAATGTAAATGAGGAATCCCCAAATGTGATGAATGTGATCGAACACAGACTGAATGGGCCAGTAGCTAACACTGATGCTAACTGGCGCTCAAGGTCGAGCAGACAGCGGCACTCAGCTCAGAGCGCAGCCGAGCCCAGGACTCTGATAGTGGGGGACTCCATAATCAGAAACATTAGCAGCAGGGACACAACTACATGCTGCCTTCCACAAGCAACAACTTCTGATGTAAACAGGGAACTTCAGAACATTCTGATGAAACATAAGACTGCAAATCGACTCATCATTCATGTGGGGAAGAATGATATTCATAAAGAGCAGTCAGAACTCCTTAAGAAGGATTTCCATGAACTTTTTGAAACACTTAAAAGACTGAAAGTTCAAACATTCATCAGTGGACCTCTCCCAGCAAGAGGAACAAACAGGTTTTCACGGTTGCTTGGGCTAAATACATGGCTGCAAAAAACCTGCAATATAAAAGCAGTAAACTTCATTGACAATTTCAATATTTTCTGGAGTCAGAGACAACTGTTTCATCGGGATGGCCATCACCCAAACAAACTTGGTTCAAGAGTGTTAAAGGACAATATCTACTTCTCCCTCAATCATCCTTCTGCAGTTTGTGCCAATCCACTCAATCTGAACGGCACACACACACCTGGACACAGTAAGAATGACCACAGGACTTCACATCAGCAGCAAAATGGACATGATAACACCACTCCGCCACAACAACCTCTGCTCACGGACACAATCTCAGCAGAGCCCTGCACACAGAGCTCACCACAGACAGACATCTCAGAACTGCTTGAAGATTCAGCACCCAAGGACGACTTCCTGGAAAACAGCCAGGGAAGCCAGGACAGCATATTACAGCCTCCGAAGACACCAGAGCAACAGCCCCTCTCACCAGACACTTTCTCCCTCTCTCCAGCATCGCCACATCTGTGCTTCTCACAGAAAATGGAAGAACTGGTGTATGCTGGAACCAGACTATCCCACTCTTTTGCTGCAAGCCCCCAGATACCAACCAAAAAAAGACAGGCACCATTACCACCAAAGCCTGTGGGCCCAGCTCGCCCTCCCCCTCCTCCTGTGAGAGCTCTTCGGCCTCTGCCACAACGCCAGGGCCCACACCCTCCTCCATCTGCTCGAGGTGAACCAAAAACAACTGATACCAGCTCTCAGTGATATGTGTCGGGTCCCCGTTTTGATAACAGTAACTTTCTCAAATGTTTACAGAACAAGCGGGAACCCAGTGTGCCTGTATCTTTCTCTATTGCTGTTCTATTACAAGATAGAAAGTCTAAGGCCTTCAATAGCCGGTACAGCAAACCTAACTAATCTGATGCCTATTGCACGTCAAACTAATATTGCTGTGGGGAAAAGTAAGTCTGTTAAGTTAGCACTCTTTAACATCCGCTCACTTAAAAATAAAATCACTTCGAGTCAACGACTTAACCACAAACAATCTGGATTTTATGCTTCTGAATGAAACCTGGCTAGAAGACAGCTGCAGTGCAACAATCCTCAATGAAACAGCCCCTCCTAACTTTACTTTTATGAGTGTCTGCAGAGCTGTTAAGAAAGGTGGGGGTCTAGCTGCTCTTTTTAAAGATATCTATCAATGTAAGCAAATATCATTTGGGAATTACTTGTCTTTCGAAATTCTGTGTATTGTGTTAAAAGGAGCTCCACGCATTTTACTTATCATTATTTACAGGCCTCCAAGATACTCTCCAGCCTTTGCTGAGGACTTTACAGAACTGTTATCAACAATTACCTCAGAGTTTGACTGTTTTGCCATTGCTGGAGATTTTAACATCCACATAGATAATGCAGAGAACAATATGGCAAAAGAAATCAAAACTGTTTAAAAAACTTTTGATCTGACTCAGCATGTTCATGGACCCACACACAATCGCGGACACACTCTAGATTTACTTATCAGTAAGGGTCTAAACATTTCATCGATTGTTATTAAGGATGTAGCAATGTCTGATCATTTCTGTATTTTCTTTGATATATTGATCTCTCCTGCCATTGAAGCTAGATCTGTGTCCGTCAAGAAGAGATGCTTAAATGAGAACACTAGTGTACTATTTATGAAGGCTATATCTTTAACACCAAGCATATCTGCAGACTCTGTTGATTTTCTCCTTGATTCTTTTAACTCAAAAGTTAAAAGTGTATTTGATGATATTGCTCCTGTTAAACTCAGGAAGAAGAGTGGCAGACAAAAAGCACCTTGGAGAAACTCAACAGCAGTGCAAAATATGAAAAGACAATGCAGAAAAGTAGAGCGCATTTGGCGGAAGACAAAACTTGTAGTCCATTATAACATCTACAAAGACAGCATCCATGCTTTCAATATGGAACTAGGCAAAGCTAGACAGACTTTCTTCTCAAATATTATAAACAGTAATTTAAACAACACACGCACTCTTTTTGCTACTGTAGAGAGACTGACAAACCCCCCAAGCCAGATTCCCAGTGAAATGCTCTCAGACAACAAGTGCAGTGAGTTTGCTTCTTTCTTCTCTGAGAAAATCAATAATATCAGAAAGGTGATCAGCACATCCTTGAGTTGCACTGGGGTCAGACAGATCAGACCACCTGAGAAAGTAGCTACTATGTCTGACTTCAAAGAAATTGATGGCAAAATTTTGGAAGAAACCGTACAGCACCTTAAAACATCAACATGCTCTCTTGACACACTTCCCACATCATTTTTCAAAAGTGTGTTAAACAGTTTAGAAGCAGATCTTCTAGAAGTGGTAAATGCTTCACTTCTCTCTGGGAGTTTTCCAAACTCCCTGAAAACTGCAGTTGTCAAGCCCCTCCTGAAAAAGAGCAATCTGGATAAGACCATTTTAAGCAACTATAGACCGATCTCAAATCTTCCTTTCATAGGTAAGATCATTGAAAAAGTTGTCTTCAATCAGCTGAACAAATTCTTATGCTCGAATGGATACTTTGACAATTTTCAATCTGGTTTCCGACCGCACCACAGCACAGAGACAGCGCTCATAAAGATAATAAACGATATTCGCTTAATTTGTTTCGCGTTCCTACCCCAAAGCAACAAAATAAAATAAAATTCTTTATCAAAATTTATAAGAAAAGACAAGTACTTTGTTTAGGCTTGGCTTGTAGGGAATTCCAAACCTGCGTATTTTCAAATGCACATAACGATAGAACCCATTCTAAATGCGCATGTGAACGCCATCAGCGTTTCTCACAGGTTCGCGTTTAAAGTCTGTGTAGAGGGAATGGTGTCGTCTTAGCGGCCCCTAATTTAATAACAAATGATCGTTGCGACGGAAGCAAATCAATCAAAACTAACTTTAGATGGAAAATAACTTAACTCTGCTATAAAGCCAAAACAATATCTGTTACCTTAAATTATACGCTTATCTCTGTGAAGCTGCTTTGAAACAATCTACGTTGTTAAAAGCGCTATATAAATGAAGATGACTTGACTTGACTTAAATACTGATTCAGGCAAATTATCAGTGCTGGTACTACTCGACCTCAGTGCTGCATTTGACACTGTCGATCATAACATACTTCTGGACAGGCTGGAAAACTGGGTGGGGCTTTCTGGGATAGTCCTAAAATGGTTCAGGTCATACTTAGATGGGAGAGGTTATTATGTGAGTATAGGAGACCATAAGTCTGAGTGGACATCCATAACATGCGGAGTTCCTCAAGGCTTAATTCTTGCGCCACTCCTGTTCAACCTGTATATGCTCCCAATGAGCCAAATAATGAGAAAGAACCAAATTGCTTACCACAACTATGCAGACGACACACAGATTTACTTAGCCCTATCACCTAACGATTACAGCCCCATTGACTCCCTGTGCCAATGCATTGATGAAGTCAACAGTTGGATGTGTCAAAACTTTCTTCAGTTAAACAAAGACAAAACTGAAGTCATTGCATTTGGAAACAAAGATGAAGTTCTCAAGGTGAACGCATACCTTCACTCTAGGGGTCAAACAACCAAACATCAAGTCAGGAATCTTGGTGTGACACTTGAGTCAGACCTTAGTTTCAGTAGTCATGTCAAAGCAATAACTAAATCAGCATACTATCATCTGAAACATATTGCAAGAATTAGATGCTTTGTTTCCAGACAAGACCTAGAGAAACTTGTTCATGCTTTCATCACCAGCAGGGTGGATTATTGTAATGGACTCCTCACTGGCCTTCCCAAAAAGACCATAAGACAGTTGCAGCTCATACAGAAAGCTGCCGCTAGGATTCTGAGCAGAAACAGAAAATATGAACACATCACACCAGTCCTCAGGTCTTTACACTGGCTCCCAGTTAGATTTAGGATTGATTTTAAAGTATTATTACTGGTATATAAATCATTCAATGGCCTAGGACCTCAATACATTGCGGATATGCTCACTGAATATAAACCCAACAGATCACTAGGATCATATCAGCTAGAAATACCAAGGGTTCACTCTAAGCATGGCGAGTCTGCTTTTAGCTATTATGCCAGCCGCAGCTGGAACCAGCTTCCAGAGGAGATCAGATGTGCTCCTACAGTAGTCACTTTCAAATCCAGACTCAAAACACATCTGTTTAGCTATGCATTTACTGAATGAGCACTGTGCCAATCCTCGTCCGACTGTTTGTACTGTACTGTATTTTATTTTTTATTTTTCTAAACTGTTTTAATTATTCTTATTTCTTTTTATTATTTTAATTTCTTCTATGTAAAGCACTTTGAATTGCCATTGTGTATGAAATGTGCTATATAAATAAACTTGCCTTGCCTTGCCTTGAATATTACTGATGTTAGATTTATTGAGACTTATAATCCATGTTTGAACATATGCGTGTCAGAACATATGCATGTCACCTCTTTTAGAAAACAAATTTACATCTTCAGGATGAAACTAATGTCACACGCCTGTGGATTCAGATATTTGCATGATCATTTGATGAAAGAGCTTAGCAAAATGTTGCCACGCAAACACTGTCAAAATCAGCTAATGACTTCTGCATTATTTAATGTGGCTTTAATGCGTTATATTTCTGAGAGCCTCTCATGTGATTGTAATGAAGATAATGCAATGTGTAAATAAAACTCAATCATGATGGACTTTCAGTGGCTCCAAAAACATTTATTCAAATCAGTCAAACGTGTAAATATATGTGAATATCGTTCATTAAGTGACAGCAAGTGCCATTTATTGAAAG
The DNA here is from genome assembly GCA_021464565.1 of Rutilus rutilus. Taxonomy (NCBI): domain Eukaryota; kingdom Metazoa; phylum Chordata; class Actinopteri; order Cypriniformes; family Leuciscidae; genus Rutilus; species Rutilus rutilus. The sequence continues at coordinate 1,491,885 of JAJAQA010000018.1, forward strand.
GAGAAAACACAAACTTCATTAACAACATATAAGATTTCGATTTTTACTGTTAAAACGTGACATTTTCTGTATGGGACTCTGAATCTAACTATAGCAAAATAATCTAAATCTTGTCTAATAACCACTAATAACGTTTATGCTTTCATTGGAACCTTCTTTCTACTATTATTACATAATTGTTCTTAGGCCTACATTGTTCTCTGTGAGCAAATGTGACTTAATAAACTGAACCTGAATATAAACAAATACTGAAATTTACAGTTAAAGCCTTAATGATTTGCATGTTTGCAAATAAACCATATGCCACTGTTTCAGCGGCTCTGAGCTGCGGATCATAATCATACGGCTTCATATGTGAACGGATGAAACTCTCTCTCCTCTTGGACTGTGGATGTTTAATCTCAAGAATGTAATAAGAAAATTCTTTAAGATGTATTACTAATATCGGCAGAAAAGGAAAATGTAACTCTTGTGTCTCTCTCAGGCTGTTTTGGGGAATTATGTCTCGACAAAAGCAGAATTTGCTGTGGCTGATGATCGTCTGTTGTGCTTCATGCCAGATAAGTATGTTGCTTTAAAAAATGTATATGTCAACATTATTACATAGTGGCCTTATATGTTGTATTTGTGCAGCCAGCTCAGACGACTCCAATGACCAAGTCTGTGTGACATCAACAAATCCAGGTAGACTGTGTAAATGTTACATATTTATTGTCTGAAAGCACTTGTGACGACTGACAAACTCATTGAGGTCAATTCTGTTTTTCTTCTAGCTATAAATCTGACATCTTTATCAGCTGGGGAGAAACATAATCAGGGTTCTCACATGTATGTCACACTAAACATCTCTCAAGGTAAAACCTGTGTATATATTGTTTATAAAACATTGAGTAAAAAAAAAAAAAACTCTTTAAAGAGGTTTTTTTTTTTTTTTTATAAATGTATTATTGTATTGTAATATGTATGTTTTATCTGGTTTCAGGACATATCAAATCATATAATATCAGCATAAAAAATGAGGGGAAATATGAAGTCAGAATGAATGAGACGTTGGAAGGCATAAAGCTTTGGTTATTGCCAAAAAATAAGTGTCTACAAACAACCTTGAATTTCACAGGTGCGTGTCGTCCTACAATAGACACAGTGATAGTGTTGAAGGTTGTGAGTTTTGGGTCTTTTTCACATAAGATTAAATGTACTTTACATAAAAATGTTCCAATAAGATTGATCACTTCTGTCAATTCAAACCATAAACAGATCCAAACACGCTTAAAGGTGGGATCAGTAGTTTTTGAAAAACATTTTTGGCCAATGCTGATATTTGAAATCACCAAAACAAACACACCCCCTACCCCAAAATGATCTCGCACCTAATTTGATAGCTCCGCCCCACACTTCCATACCGACCGTAACCCTGGCAACGGCTATGGCGGAATCTGCTGTATCTGCCGGCCGTGAGTATGATGTCATCAATAAGTGAAAGCAATGTGTTACTATGGTAATCCACGTTGAATGTGTTTTAGTAGTAATGTGTGTTTTAATGGTTCAGCTCCGTTTCACGTGGAAGACGACACTCAACACCCACAAAGTTATCATGATCAACTCGATAGCATAGACATTCATAGTAACGAATATATTACAACTATAACAAAATTAGGGGGTTATATTGATCACTAAATGGGGAACCAAAGGAAACAAACATTAGGATTATATTATCTTACTTTTCAAGCACACTTTGGCAGCCGACGCTTGAAACAAACAGTGGAGGAGGTTTAAACACGCCAGGCTTATATGTGTCTTTTTCATAGTTGAATCGAACGACAATAATATTTCAAATGAAAAAAACAAGCAAAGATGACACACAAGCATATTCAAGCAATGGCCAGCATTCTGTGCTAAACAATGTTACTCACCTATCAAGAAGAAATAAAGCAAACCTGGCGTCCGATGTTAGGCCTTTCCGCTCCTTGAGTTCTCTCCAGCGCCGGGAAGCTTCTTAGATATTAACACGAGTTCTACCTCTTGTCTTATCGTAAGCCTTCTTTTCAATTTTAAGTTCCGCAGACATTTTCATCATTTGTTTTTTTATCTGCCATCTCTCTCTTTCTGTCGTTGTTCGGCTAATGTCTGTGCTGTGTGCACTGAGCACTCTCTCCTCCCCATCATTAGTAGACATGGCCCTTATTGCTGATTGGTTACAAGTGTGTTTTGGTAGTCGGTCCGACACAGTTTTCAAAAGTGTTTTTCAAAAACTTCTGATCCCACCTTTAAGGCTAAAATAATCAACCAAACAAGCTGTTTGAATGGAGTGAATTTGAATGAATATTAACCCCTTAAACCCGAAGTCTCTCAAATGACTTCATGACCACAGACGTCAAAGCAACAGGTCTGTAGTCATTTAGTCCAGTGATTTTATGTTTCTTGGGTACAGGGATAATGGTGGAGTGTTTGACGCAGGAGGGGACTACAAGCAGCACCAGTGATCTGAATAAGTTGATTGAGATGATTAACAGCAAAACAGCACATTCTGGTGAGACAGCATCTGGGCCTTTGGCTTTTCTGATCTTCTGTTTCTTAAGACCTGACGCACATCCTCTTCACTGATCTGAAGTGCAGGCTGAGAAGCAGTGATAGGGGTGTTGATGGCTGTGTGGAGAGACGGTCAGAGCAGGTGTGGGGTGTGAGACCAGGGGCCTCATTTATAAAAATAAAATTCAGACTTATAAAACCGTGCGTACGCCAGAACCTGCGCAGAATTCACTTTATAAATCCCTGTCAGCGGAAGATTGTGCGCACATGCGTCTCCACCCGAAATAACCATATATGGAGCTTACAACGCCTAGTTTTACTATGCAGATCCTCATCTACATATCATTTGCATATGATTATTCCTCCACGTGATAACTTAAACGTTAACTTAAATGATATAAACGGTACAAGAAACATTACATTAATACAAATCAAGTAGTTGTCTATCCATACCTTGTTTTTGAATAGCCTACATAAATCAAATAATGTAAAATACATTTCAGAGAAAGTTTTTCTCAATCTTTTCCACTTGCCGAATTGTATTTTTAATTGATTTATATTTTTAATGGAAACAGATAGGCCTTGGGCATTATTTGCACGAAACTATTTTCTCAGACAATCTGGTATTATCATGATAAGCAATTATCTCTGTGGTTAAAACATTAAAGCGCGCCACAGGAAAAGTGTTCAAAAACAATCGCATCCACAACAAATATTTCTAATGATTGAATTTAAAAAAATGTTGTAACTTCAGTAATGATTTCATGTTTAAGTGTTTAAAGGTATAGCGGAGGATCTTTCCGAATTTTAGATAAGAACCGCCCTCTCCACTTTTTGAAAAAATGCACATGCGCAACACTCTACCTGCTCCCGAGAGGGAACGCCTATTAAACGTGTGCGAGGTTCTCCTCGTGCACGCTCTGTTTACAAGTTGCTGTCGGCATCGCTCATACAAGATTACTTTCCAAAAGAAGATTTGCACTTTTTCTCCAAATAGCATGCCAAACTTTACCTGTCGAGTAGAAACTTCGCGACTGAGGCATCAGTGGGAAGCCCAACCTGTGTTTTCAGCGCACGCCATCGTGTGAAACAATCTCCCAAAAACACTCTGATCTTGTTTCTCTCTTCTGAGGCCTTTCTCTTCTTCTCATACAGTTCGTACAAACTTTTTCTCTTGCGACCCTCAGACATTTTCAAAGGACCCGGTGAAACGGCGAGCTTCAATGAATGGCTTAGCTCTAGCTCACCACACATAAACACCTGAAAGTGCGCATGCGCAGAAAACGAAAACTAAGGGACGAGCACGTACGACGGCCTTACGTAAACATATCACCAGAATGATTGACACTTAGGTGGACCAATAGTTTACACTACCCACCCGGAAAAAGAAAATCCTCCGCTATACCTTTAACTCCATTCATTTGAATGGCATATTTAATATAAATGTTTATATCAGAAGTATTTTATTTATTTAAACTGTTATTTGCGTCAGTTTCACTAAATGGCTCAACACGCTCGCTGCCGCGGACATTTAAGAAGGAATGGATATTTACTTCAAGTGACAGGCTTGGTGATTGAAATTGTATTTGTATAATCTTTCTGTATATGTTTAATTTTCTTTAGATTTTCTGTATAAAAGTGACCAAAAATACATTTAACTCCAGCTCACCATCGGTGTCGCCAAACTGCTCCATCTACAAAACGTTCGTACGCATGGGTCAGAGTTTGCGTGCAGGTGCGCAAATTTTCCCGTCAAGTTTTTCTTTATAAATCCCACCTTTTGCGCAGGAACTGGCGTACGGATGTTTTCAGCCCCGTTTTGTGCGTACGCAAGCTTTATAAATGAGGCCCCAGGCTTTTCAAATCTGCAGTATAATACATTCAGATCGTCGGCCAGTCGTTGATTCTCCACAGTGTTGGGAGATGGTGTCTTGTAGAGGGTGATGGCTTTCAGGCCCTTCCACACTGATGCAGGGTCGTTAGCTGAAAACTTAGCTTCTCTGATCTCCCTTGTCAGTGTGTTTTTGGCCCGTTTGTACAAGGCGTTATCCCCACTCCTGTAGGCATCCTCTTTGGCCTGGCGAAGCTGTTTGAGTTTTGCAGTGAACCATGGCTTATCATTGTTATATGTAAAATAAGTCCTGCTGGGAACACACATGTCCTCACAGAAGCTGATGTAGGATGTTACAGTGTCAGTGAGCTCATCATGTGATTCGTTATTTTACATTTGATTGATTTTACATTTGATTACTTAAATTTCTATAGTATTGTTTACCTGAATAATAACCTACTGTTAGACCCACCTGAAAAACTTAAAGCCCTGTTTATTTCATAGGCTATCTTTCTTTATTCTATTTTATTTATTTGTGCTGTTTGAAATTTGGTCATTTTTTCTTATTTTATTATTGACTTTTTACATGTTTTTTTTTTATGAAAATAAAATTAAGCATTGAAGAAAAGTAGATTTTTGTTTGTATATACAGTACTGTCAATTATAGTTCTTAGAAAATCGGAATCGGCAAAAATCGGTATCGGCAGGTCACACTAACAAAAAAAATCTGAAATTGGAATAGGCCAAAAAAATTGCAATCAGTGCATTTCTAATTTACTTGAATTCATATACTGTACAGTTTGATAATTGTGTTGAATTATGTGTTGTCATGGTCTCTTGAGGTTGTCAGAACATTGGTCCTGTTGATCCTAAAGAGAGATGTAGAAATGCTACATATGACGATAATGCATGCAGAAGTCATGGTTAGTATGTCTTATAACATGCTTTTTGATTTATAAACTTCTTTTTCAGCTGTTTCAATTCACCCATTAAACTTTGATTTAAAAATCAAGATAATTATCATACAACATATAAAAAGTAACCATATTTATTAGTAAAAATATAAGTTGTGAGTGTACGAATTGTTCATGTACACCAGCTCTCACTTACAATGACTTTCTCAAGCCTGTCCTGGTGACCCCCAGCACTGCAGATTTTGGATGCCTCCCTCATCAGACACACCAAATCAGGTCTTGCAGTCTCCATGATCTGATGAGTTGAATCAAGGTGTGCCTGATGAGGGAGATCAGTGCTGCGGGTCTGAGAAGCATTTATTTCTTGACCAAAAACCAAATGAACAGACAAATGAACACAATCTGCTTAATCTTCTCCGTTGTCATTTTTATTGTAGGACTTTTTACTCATTCATGAGTGTGTCAATAATGAATAGGCCAATGTGAACTGTGATGAATATGCATGCTGAAATTTCAATACATGTTTAGGTTTATTTAAAAAAAAAATATATATATATATATATATATATATATTACATCACTTTACAAATGCACACATGTATCATTAAAATCCATCTCTTATTTCTTTGTGTTGAAGGGAAAGAAAGTAGTAAATACGTTCTGAATTTTGACAATGATGCATGGAAGTGTGCCATCTGTGTTGATGAAACATCAACTACTGTCACATCACTGTCACCCACTTACACTGACAAATCAACATCAAGTTTCACATCACTGTCACACACTACTACTGACAAACCAACATCAAGTTTCACATCACTGTCACACACTACTACTACTGACAAACCAACATCAAGTTTCACATCACTGTCACACACTACTACTGACAAACCAACATCAAGTTTCACATCACTGTCACACACTACTACTGACAAACCAACATCAAGTTTCACATCACTGTCACACACCACCACTAAAAAAACAACTACCAGTTTCACACTACCTGAGACAACTTACAATCTAACTACAAATGATCTAAAAAACAAGGATGGAATTATTAATCCCTCAAAAGCATCGTAAGTGTGTGTTTACCAGTGACTTTTAAAATTAAAACTCTCATTACAGAATACAGAGATATTTTTCAATTTTGCAGAGACGCCTTGGACACTCTACAGTCTAAGAAGAAAGAGATGGAAAACAACAATATAAGCAAAGCACGGATTGTCATGGGGGATGTTATTGGCCTTCTTCACATACAAGACGAGAACACAGAAGCCAGAGACACATGTTACTCTTCAGATCCAAACAGGATAAACGTAAGAATTGAGAAACATGGTATTATTTCTCATTTATTATGCTATTTTTTTTTTTTTCACAGGTTACTGATTGTCAAAGTGGCCTGCAGACAGACATTCGCTGGTCTGTAAAGATTCCCAGCGAGGCCTTTAATAAAGCACGACTGGAAAACCATGGACGCGCGTTACTTGGAGTTCTACGGTTCAAAAACATGGGAAAGGTACTCACAATTAAAAAATAAAGGAAAGTTTATGGGATAGTTCACGCAAAAAATTGTCACTTATCTCTGTTCCATCATGACAAATCTCTTGACCTCAGAAGAGCTGGATATGGGTACACTCAGTGCTTAATTTGAGCCGGATCCTGTTCCGGAAAATGTCCGATTTTGGATTTTGGCATTCCGGCATTGTTTTTGAACGATTCGGCATAAACAAGTGCATTACATGGCGACGGTGCTTGCACACTGGCGTGAAGCGAGCAATGTCAGTTCAGTTCTCGTGCATGAGCGTAAAGCTCAGCTTCCATAGGAATTCATTGAAAACGCTTCACGCCAGGGTGCACAAATTGTGAACGAGCGCAGGTTAAGGCAAATGTATTTGGAGGTTAAGTTTTGCTATTCGCCATAAGAAAATATAGTTTTTATCAGCTTTCTTAAATTCAAAATCACTATTATTGGTTGGTGCTTACTGCTTATTGTTTTGCACACAGTAAACCAAAATGTTTGGAGAGTTGCATCAAGTTTAGAGAGAGTGTACCTGATGCATCATTCTAATATAAATAAGTTCATATCGCCAAAATGTCAAAAACAAAGTCACTCATATTTTAATTTTCCATATCCATGAGTAAAGCTGGTAGTGTTTCTGTTTAAAAGAGATCCCGAAGATGGAACTGCTAATAATAATCAGTAGGGATGCACGATATATCGACCACATATCAATATCGGCCGATAAATGGTCATTTTTGATGTTATCGATCTGATAAGAAAATTAGGCCGATATATCAAGGCCGATAGATGATAGATTATTTACTTCAGCTGAGAGATGCGCGCTGTTTGCCGTGATGGTTTTGAATGATTGGAATCACTTCAAAAAGGAAGATAAAGTTACGTGCAGCACAAATCTGTCACATAGGCTTCATAACATTATAATAAGAACACGCCTGTAAAATAATGCTGTGAATTCGTGTTCGCCAGTGTTTCAGCGCGACGAGCACATTGTGGCGGAAAGAGCACGTCTATGGAGTTAAGCCTTCATGACAAACACAGTGAAGTTCGCTTAAGCATTCGCAACATTTTGTGTCATTGTAAGTTGTAATATGTTTATTTTGTGTGTATCTGATTAATCTAATATAGGATGCATTTGGTTGAGTTAATGAACGATGCAGTAAAGCGCTTAATTGTAGGCCTACCGGTGATCATCTTTATCTTTAGCAGCAAATAGCACATTTATAACTATAATTCGAACTGTCATACACATGCCATTATAATGAGAATACTATTGTAATAAAACGTTATGAATTCTGGGTTTAGTTGCCGTGTTTCAGCGCATTATTGTGGAAATAGCGCGTCCAGAACAGGGATTACATGTTCTGACCAGCACAGTCAAGTTCGCTTGTGCATTCACGTCATTTTGTGCAGATATAAGTCGTAATATTAAGTTTATGAAATATAAATATCTGATTAATCTCAAATAGGATGCGTTTCGTTGATTTAAACAACCTGCTAGAAAAGTTCTTCAGTTTCCCGGTGTTAGTTCTCTTCCGCTTCACCTGGCAAGATCAAACAGAAATGCAAAACATTAAAAGCTATAATTGGGACTGTCATATTATTATAATTGTATACACAATTTTGTATTGTATTGTATACAATTTTTTTGGTTTAGTTGCATTCTTCAGCAACTGTTGAGTTGATTAACCTTCTAGCAAAGCGATTCAGTTTAACGTTCGTTCTCTTTAGCTTCAGCGCCCGCAGCTCAAACAGCAATGATGTAATTTGAAACAGTTAGCCTAATATTAAAGATGTTTACTATTACTGTAATAGTTTTTTGCAAAAACATTGATGCCTTATTAATAACTAGCATTTTTTTGTACAATATGGTTTGATTAAAATCATTTCCTTATTGTCCGTGCGGAGGCGATTCCATTTGATTTATCCATGGCACATGCACTTTGTTTCTTTATATGCAGCCCAATGTTATCCAATGAGTTGTTTGCATTATTTACACATTTTATTTTAATTTTATTTAATTTTTGGTAACACTTTACAATTAGGTCTCATTTGTTAATGCGTTAAACATTAACTAATAAAGAGCAATAGCCTTTGTTAATGTTAGTTAATAAAATATTTGTGTTCATGTTTGTTCACAGTGCATGTTAACAAATTCAACTTTGGATCTTAAAAATTCCCAAAATTTTTATAAGTCTTATAAAATGTTGAGCTTAACATTAACTAAGATTAATAAATGCTGCAGAAGTTTTGTTCATTAATTGTTGGTTCATGTTAAGTAATGATAACAAAAGCCGCGTTTCCACCTTAATTACCTGGAAAAATTTGTCCCAGGAACATTTGTCCCAGGAACTTTTTTCCCCCAGACCTGTTGCTAGCCGTGTTTCCACCGCGGTCTAAAGTACAGTGAAGATTAGTCATATAGTCCGGTGACGTAGGACTGCGTGTGACTTTACAGTTCCCACTGGATTTCATCCTCTGAATTAAGCTTAATAAAGCCTGAAATAAAGTTCCTGCAGTGGAAACGCGGCTTAAATGAAACCTTATTATAAAGTGTTACCATTTTTAAAAAAAGAAAGTTGGCCATAGGAGTGTAAAATTAATGCACTTACACTGCTTCAAACTAGGCTACTATATTATATATGTTTGATTTATGTTGAAGTGTTTGGGACATGGCTTTTAATGGTGAGTCTTTGCTGTGTATACAGGCTATCAAAGTATATCAAAATTTTAATTTAGATTTATCTGCAAATATATCGGTTATATATAAAAAATGAACGGTTATCGTATCGGCCAAAGTTGTCATAATGGTGCATCCCTATGTAGCAGGAGATACCAGGGGATGCCAGCAGCCATATCACCCTGTAGCCCAAGACTGGTTGCCCAAGCCAAGCAGGGTTGAGCCTGGTTAGTAAGTGGATAGGAGACTACTGAAAAAGCCAGGTTGCTGCTGGAAGGGGTGTTAGTGAGGCCAACACGGGGTGCACACCCTGTGGTCTGAGTGGGTCCTAACGCCCCAGTGTAGTGATGGGGAACACTTTACTGTCAAAGAGCACTGTCCTTCGGATGAGACGTTAAACCGAGGTCCTGACTCTCTGTGGTCACAAAAAAAAAAATTCCCAGGATGTCTTTCGAAAGAGTAGAGGTTTAACCCCGGCATCCTTGCCAAATTTGCCCAATGGCCTCTGTCCATCTTGGCCTCCTAATCATCCCCATATACTGATTGGCTCTATCACTCTGTCTCCTCTCCACCAATAAGCTGGTGTGTGTGTGTGGTGGGCGTTCTGGCGCAGTATGGCTGCCGTCGCATCATTCAGGTGATGCTGCACATTGGTGGTGGTTGAGGAGATTCCCCCTTCTATGTAAAGCACTTCCGAGTGCCGAGAAAAAAGCGCTACATAAATTTAATGAATTATTATTATGAATTATTATTATACGAGCAACGGGAGTTAGATCAGTCAGAATTGCGATGGATTATCACGATTAATACCGTTCCAAATTATCCTACATCCTATCCAGGACATATAGATAATCCCGCGGTAACTAAAGAGCCTATCCTTTAGTCGTGTCCTCAAGAGTTAGGCGATCAGTCTCTACAAATTCGTATTCTATTATAAAGATAATAGATTTCCCCTTCGTAGTATAAGTCTACCTTTTTAGGTACTCTTCAACCGTGTTCGCTATACAACAATAACCCTGTCGTAAGCTGCCTCTTTGGCTAGGCTTTATTAAAATCAATCAAATCTCACAGTGATTATTCTTATATCAAAAGAATGCTCACCCTCTTGTCGTTTCCTCCAGTTAGGATCTTCCTGATCCAGATAGAAGAATGTGACACATTCAAGAATCCAAGGTCCAGTCAGATGATCATAATAAATGTTTAACAATATTTATTAAAAGAATCAAAATGAAAATACTTGTTACAGATTACAAAATGAGTACTAACTAACAGAGAGATACTAGCAAGGCTTAAAGCTTCTTGCATCTGATAACTGCTGGCGTATCAGACTGGAGATAGCAAGGAAGAGCGAAGAGTCCTGTCCAGGTCTCTTCTTTTATAGTCTGAATCCAGACGTCTTCATCATAGTTACTGTAAGGCACATGACTGCTATTTCAATATCACGTGTATGACTGCTGGTCCCAGCAAGTGTAGTCCTGTTATTTCTGTACAAGCATGACTATGTCTAGCCAGCGGCTTGTTCTCCGAAGATACAATAGTTCCTTTGTATTTGTGGATACTGACCCTTGTCACTGCTCTCTCATGTGATTTGAGAGAGGCAGAGATGAACAGCAACCTCTTTATTCAGCAGAATATTTTTAGATGGTTATATTCTTTATTAACCAAGTCAGCTCGCTGGCTGCATCTTTAGTTACAGATTTCTTATTGTGACCCTTTCTGCGTTGACGTCGAGTTGCAGGTGTAAATGAAGCGAAGGAAGTGCCACTCTCAGGTGGGCCTCCCTCAACACCCAAAACAGAATCAGAAATCAATGTAATGGAAAATGCAACTACATCGTCCGTGAGAGAACATCACAAACTGGTCAACTGAATGAGTTTTGGTCTCAACATAGCTATATACATGACAGAATATTACACTAGGCTGTAGTTAGGGCTGTGCAGAAACTTGTATGTTCCGGGAAAACTTAAGTTGTATGGTCAGTGTCGGTCACAGTGCCTTTTAAATGCTATTTTTGATCCGGCAATTATTTATTTACAAATTAAGCACTGGGTACATTGTCATGTTCACTATTGTTATGATGCTTCTATTTTGTTTTTATCCTTTTTGTGACTATGAATTATTGTTTGAAAAGAGATACAAATTAAATTGTGTTCCAGTGAAAATATAACAACAATGCCGCGTTTCCACCGCAGGAACTTTACCCAGGAACTAGGAACTTTGGGGTGGTACTCGGTGTGTTTACACCGCAGGAACCAGGGTCTAAATGAAGTTCTGGGTAAATATTTCCCCCTTAGAAAATCCCTGCTGGCGAGGTAGTACTTTTTTAAAGTTCCGGAACTTTCGGGGGTGGGACTTATGCGCTGTATCAGTGCTCGTTTCTTTTCTGCCGTTTTGTTAAAAACCTCGTTAGTAAACCAATACAGTACATCACACACAAAACCAGCACAGCTTGAATCTCCTCCATACTTAAAACTCAAAACGCGTTCAAAACTGATTAACGTTACTGTCCGTCGCAGACTGCGTAGTTCAACGTCATTTGCATAATCTTCCCGGTACTTTAGACTGCGGTGTAAACGCAGTAAGCAACCGGTCTGGGGCAAAAAAAGTTCCTAGTAAAAAAGTTCCTGGGACAAAATGTTCCGGGTAATTTTGGTGTAAACGCGGCATATGAGAGACATTTTTGTGTTAAAACTATGCTTTTAACAAATGTTACTTGATCTATTGTACTCACACATTTATATTTGATTTGCTCTATTTCTTATTAGGATGAAACAAAAAATTACACTGTTTTGAACAATGAGGTTTATGGAATAACGATGAAGGCCAATATCTCCAACCTTACCAACAACATAGAAATGTTCTTTAAACAGAAAGATCTGGTAATGAAGATTTTGTTCCAATATATATATATATATATATATATATATATATATATATTTTAATCAGACACTGTGAAAGCAAAATAAAAATGTTCTTACAGGTCGGTGAGGCGTCCTGCAGTTCTTGGGATGGCAAAGGTACATTTATTTATGGCTGTATTGATCAGTTCCCATCAGCAAACCTAATTAATTGTACAGGGTTTTTCCTGCATAGAGAATTATGAGGCGGCCACCTCCGTTAAATTTCGTGCCGCCCCCGGCTCTCGACAAAACTCGGTCAGACAGTCATGGTCAGATACACTTTTTCCACCGTGGCGGTTCTGTTGCGGTTACCGCTTGTGTCCATTCTCAAACCGTATAGTGCTGCACGGATAATCCGCGGGTCGGGCGGGCCAAGTAATAAAAAAACATTCCATTCCAATTAGGGCTGTCACGATGTTCGATTTTTCACACCACGGTTATTGTGGCCAAAAGAATTCACGATATCGATATATCGCGATATCTATAGAATCTATGGGGGGGGGGGGGGGGGTACTCAATCTATGGCAAATTTTTGTGAAGGAAGACAAGCATGTGAAGTTTATCTGGTTTCAAACTGAAGCCAAACACTGTCTGAAGGTTTCCTGAAGAACTGAAAAGCTCTTAAACCTGTTGTTGCACTGGCGCCAATAAAGTCATGCAGATAGCAGATTTGAATAAAAAAATCAAGTGCAAATACAAATACAAAAATAAGATGAGTAAAGAAAACGGGGTTCTTAATTTTAATAATCACCCTTTATTAAATATATGAACACAGAAACCCCCTGTTAACAGTTAATGTCACGTTTCCCATTCCATGATAACTAGTAAAATAATAGCCGCGTCGCGTCTATGACAACTCCAGGTATTGCACACCGGACACGCACTTTCTCAGTTTATGGCCAGCAATATCATTATGTTTAAGGACATTATGGAATTGAGATAATGTCTGTACTATGTTATGATTATACTGTACAATTAAATACAATAGTTGCTGAGTCTGTGATCTGAACACTTTTTTCTGCGCTCCTGAGCCGTTGCTGGGCGCCGCGGACAGACGCCGAATCGAACCGCGCTGTGCTTCTCGTCCGGTGTGTGTACACTCATACAGAATGTGTTCGAATTTTAAAGACGTGGCGCTGCGCTTCTCGTCCGGTGTGCGACCACCTCTAAGGTGCTGTTTTCTTTGAAGCCGAAGAACTCTGTTGTTAATACTGGCGAGCTCAGCTTACTTTTTTCGGGTGTGGACAGAGTGTTTCACTCTAGCTGCGTGGGCGCGGACGAGCGCTGTGTCTAGAAAACGCCAATATCGCCAATACCGGTATATTGTATTGCTCTAAATTAACACGATGTCGATATTTCATGCTTTGAATATCACGATTATCGTCAATACCGGTATATTGCGACACCCCTAATTCCAATTATTCCAGGGGAGATGACAGATAAATCATTATAATGCAGTGAGTTTAATAAAGACACGGAACTCTCATCACGGTAAAATGCAATGAACGTGCGTCACTCTACTTTCGTTTTCAACAACGTAATTCTCTTCAGGGAAAACAAATCAAGGAAAACATATCAGGACTCGAAAATAACGCTTGTCCGGGGACCATAGACTGTGTTTTTTTTTTCTTTTTTCTTTTTTTGAAGGGAAAAGTGAGAGAGAATTGTAGCCCATCCGGATAAATGCCCTGATTAAAACAATTTTTAATATAAAAATAAAAAATAACTTGGGAATCACCGAAACCGTGAGGATGATTCTGTTTTATTTCATTTAATGTAAGTAGGGCTGTCAAAATTGCTCAAAAATGACGTTCGAATATTCCCTCTAAAAAACACACGAATATTCGAACTATTCGAACATCTGGTTGCGCATTTTGTCAATAACGCGCATTACGTCAATAACAGGACAAATTAATACAAAGAGACATAACTACTTGTATAGGTAGTTTAATTAAGTTTAAACATATTTGACAACGTATTACCTACACAACAACGAGTAAATCACCTAATGGCCAAGACCGCAGACCTCACTCTCGCTCACTCGCTCTCGCAGGCACTCTCTCTCTCTCTCACTCTCATGCTGTGTTCACACCAAACGCGAATAGAGCGTCTGGCGCGAGTGAATTCAATGTTTTAGTCAATGTAAAGACGCGTTTACGTGCGTCTGGGGGTCTTGCGGCACGAATGAGGCGCCACGGTCTCCGCGCGTCAATTTCGCTTCAGACTTTTGCTTTTGACGCGCGAATGGATTAAAAATGTTGTCCAACTAGACGCGGTAGACGCGAATCCGACATTGAACGCTCCGAGCGAGCTGTGCTGTGGTAAACATAGAACTTTTCCTTGACATGAAACGGTAAATAATCAAACCAGGCTTCCAGCCTGCAGTGCATGAAACTGCTGTATCTAACCTACCTTATTCATGCAATATCTATTCAGTCAGTACAGTAGCCTACACTTTAGTAATGTTTCTGTTTAACGTTAACGCCTTCTTCCTGTGACCTGTCCCCACTCGCAAAGCAGACAGCCGCGCCTCTGCTACCACGGGCGTTTTTCCACATTCGAATATTAATTTTCACATTCGAAATTCTGTTTTTTAAAACTATTCGAATATTTATTCGAATTTAGAATATTCGTTGACAGCCCTAAATGTAAGTGGCGATTGATAGCCTATAGTTGATAATAATATAGGCCTACCTAATGTAGCCTACTGACAGTAACAAAGTTGTGCTGTTGAGGGTCGCGCTGTTATTTATAACATATAGTTAAGAAACAATATATAGCCTAGGCTACACACGACCAGAGTGATGTTTTCCTGAATGCCATCAAGATTGAAACCGAGACTGATTTCATAACAGTTCAATAAACAAATAGTTAAAATTAGGTCACTTACATTTTAGACGCAATGACAAAGATCACAGCAGAACCATAGCGCATCTCACAGCAACACTGTTTCATTAATGAATGATTCAGCGTTTTGAACGAATCGGTTGAGTCAAAGATTCAATTACCCATTCATAAACTGCCTCATTCTGAATAAATCAGCCTTTTGAACGAATCGTTTGAATTAATGACTGAATGACTCGCTCATTAAGACGGTCACCTGCCGCCTCCTACTGGCGGTTTAGTTTCAAAGTATATTCTTTTCAACATTCCTTATTTCTATATTCAAAAATATTTAAAATAATCTCATTTAATACAGTTATAAGTTTTCAATGTAAATTATTTAATTTGATTGGTAACAGCCTAGTGTCTTATTTTAATTGAATATATTGATCAAATTTAAGACTTTGAAATGAAAGATGGAGCAAACATTTAGGGAAAAAAAATGCCCTCTATTGGCGCTTTTCCATTACCAGTACCAGCTCGACTCGACTCGCCTCGCCTCGACTCAGCTCGGCTCGGCTCGCTTTTCGCTCCGTTTTCCATTGCAGATAGTACCTCCACAATAGTACCTGGTCGTCATAGCGACGCCGCAGGAAACTGCCGTGACTTAATCTTTTACGCGAGACGCGCGAGACACACCCGCTACCTACACACACAGGACAATGGAGGAAATCGCGTGTATGCTGTTTTTGGATGTTTTTGTTTTTGTTTTTTCTGTTTTTTATTCAGGATACTGCGTCTGGCGCGTGCAATGATGACGCAGTGAATAGTGACGATTCTCTCTGACCAATCAGCAGTCTGCCATGATTTCACGTCACATTTTAGTATCGCCTCAGCTCGCCTCAGCCCGCTTAGAACCGCGCCGGAGGTGGTACGAAAAAAAGTACCTGGAAGCAGGTACAGGTACAAATTGTACACAGTGGAAAACCAAACAGAGCCGAGTCGAGTCGAGCCGAGCCGAGTTGAGTCGAGTCGAGTCGAGTCGAGTCGAGTCGAGCTGGTACTGTGTAGTGGAAAAGCGCCATATAAAAGGTACAAAAAATTGTTCTGAGTGTTTTCAAACAGTGATATAATGAAACACAATTTAAGTTTGAAAGGAGTAAAGCCTTTGTTTAGGCTATTAAGGATTTTATTTTATTTTTTTAGATAAATGTTAATTATTTTTAATTAGCCAACTTCAGTGTGATATGTTACCATATTATCATGCTTAATACTAAGAATTTGAATAATTGTAATGTGATGATCAGATGCAGATATCTAAATCAAAGAATATGGGCGGTTTGCGGGTGGATTATTTATTTTTAACAGTGGATTCGGGTGACTCAAAGTGCACCAGATTAATGAATTGCCCCCGGACCCCCCTAGAGGTACCAAGCTCCATATGATGATCTACAAAACATACAAATTGAATTACCTTATTATTAAAATACATTATTAAGATTTGACCACCTCCGCCTCATTTTGAGCCAGAAAAAACCCTGATTGTATATATTTCATTCCTCTCTCTCTTTTTTCTTCAAAGGAAATCTTACATGGACGACGTCCGGCTGTGAGACAGTAAAAATCAACAATAACACCATAAAGTGCTCGTGTTCACATCTGACGTTCTTTGCAGTGCTGATGGTGAGAAGCTTCTCAGAGTTTCATTTAAAGACCCCATGAAATCAATATCAGAGTCTTTTAGCTACTGAACTGGTAAAAGATCACTAAAGAGACTTAACAGATATATGCATTTAAAATGTAGGGCCCTATAAAATCTGTTTTATTTTTTCCCAAATTCCGTTTTATTTTTTCCCAAATTCCATTTTTTCCGTTTTAATTTTTGCAAATTCCTTTTTTTTTCGTAAATTTTTTTGGGAATACAAATGGTAGATGTAAACAAACTATTAAAAGGTAAATATATATTTTTTTTCTTTAAATAATTTTTATTGTGTTTTATTAGTAACAAATTTGGGGAGAGGATAAATATTCCAAAACTGAAAATACAGTATGAGAATTTACTGCACAATTACTAGACATGTTTACCTTGGATATTATACAATTTGCAAGCACAATTTGTGGAAAAAATTTTTTATATAAAAAATATAAATAAAATTTATTTTTGTGTATAAATATATACACATACAGTGCTATGCATAAGTTTAGACACCCATGCTAAAGTTGACTAAAAAGAGGAATAAAAAATCATCTTTTGGAAATTGAACTTAATGCCTTAATTTAAAAAATTTAGAAAAATCCAACCTTTAAGGACACCAATTTTCTTTGTGAATGAATAATGTATCGTAAATAAATAAATGTTCTTCCTTAAAATACAGGGTGCATAAGTTTGGACACCCCTATGTTAAATTCCCATAGAGGCAGGCAGATTTTTATTTTTAAGTTTTTTTTTTTTTTTTTTTTTTAGGATACTATGCATCCTGATAAAGTTCCCTTGGCCTTTGGAATTAAAATAGCCCCACATCATCACATAGCATTCACCATACCTAGAGATTGGCATGGGGTACTTTCCATAAGATCATCTCTCAATGCAAATCAAACTAGCTATTAGGCTAACTGAAATAAAACCATGCCAATCTCTAGGTATGGTGAAGGCTATGTGATGATGTGGGGCTATTTTAATTCCAAAGGCCAAGGGAACTTTATCAGGATGCATAGTGTCCTGGATCCATGAAGTAACTGGCCTTTAAAAATAAAAATCTGCCTGCCTCTATGGGAATTTAACATAGGGGTGTCCAAACTTATGCACCCTGTATTTTAAGGAAGAACATTTATTTATTTACGATGCATTATTCATTCACAAAGAAAATTGGTGTCCTTAAAGGTTGGATTTTTCCTAATTTTTTAAATTAAGGCATTAAGTTCAATTTCCAAAAGATGATTTTTTATTCCTCTTTTTAGTCAACTTTAGTATAGGTGTCTAAACTTATGCATAGCACTGTATATATGTGTGTGTGTGTATGCACATATATATATTTGTATAAGCAACGTATTAAACTGCAAATTAGCATTTATATTCCTTACAATAAAAATGAAAGACCTATGTTACAGACATATGAAAGACAACATTTCGTTGATTAGTTTTGGATCGATACATTTTTACTGTAAAATATCTGCCACCTCAAATAAGCTTTTATTTGCCAATTTTTTTGTCAAAAATAATCAAATAAGCAATCAATCCTTAACTTTGAAATATGTATGATAAAATGTATACTTTAGTTTGTACAAAGAAAGATTACACTTGAATTGTTGTTTATTTAAATATTTACAAGGTAGATGTAAACAAACTATTAAAAGGTAAATATAAGCCTTTTCTTTAAATAATTTTTATTGTGTTTTATTAGTGACAAATTTGGGGAGAGGATAAATATTCCAAAACTGAAAATACAGTATGAGAATTAACTGCACAATTACTAGACATGTTTTCCTTGGCTATTATAGGCCAATTTGCAAGCACAATATGTGGAAAAATAAAAAAGAATTGAGATGCTTCCAACTGTTGCTCTTGCATTCTTGTGGCTCAGTGACTCACCTGAATGAATGGCTCATTAAGTATGCGGTCCTCAGGTGTGAACCACTAAATATGCATGATCGTCGACGCCCACTCAAATATTGCCTTTCCAAACAGAAAGTGCTTTGCAAAATTCAAATCAATGTATTGTGTTATGTGAATGATTAGGCAGGGTGATTTTCACATAATTTTGAAGAAAAAACACTAGGCGATGACATCCATTAGACAAAAGTCTTATTGGCACATATTTAGTGTGTGTTTTGTGGTCTTATTTCAGAAACTTTAGTTTTTAGTTTTTTCAATAACCACGCATAAACATTATTCTCTCAAAAATGCAGACATGTACATTCTTGTTGCTCACATATTATGGTAGCCCTGTTTGTGCTAAATAGTGTGTAATTTTTTTTTGCCATTACTATGTTTATAAGCAACTGAAAAAAGCACAAATGTCAGGGCATGTCAGAACATCTCAAGGACCCCAAAAACACCTTAGACCCCAGAGGGTTAAAGTTGACTTTGTCATCATGTAACAGCCAAGTTGAATGCAGCAGCAGTAATGCACGTATGTAGGGACATGGTGGCCTTAAAGGGATACTCCACTTTTTTCGGAAATATGCTCATTTTACATCTCCCCCAGAGTTAAACAGTTGAGTTTTACCGTTTTAGAATCCATTCAGCCGAACTCCGGGTCTGACGGTACCACTTTTAGCATAGCTTAGCACAGATCATTGATTCTGATGAGTCCAGTAGCATTTCTTTCAAAATGACCAAAGAGTTTAAATATTTTTCCTATTTAAAACTTGACTCTTCTGTAGTTAAACCGTGTACTAAGATCGACGGAAAATGAAAAGTTGCGATTTTCTAAGCCTATATGACTAGGAACTACTCTCATTCCGGCGTAATAATCAAGGAACTGTGTGGCTGTACCATGGGTGCAGCAGGCGTAATGATATGACGCAGCGCCTGAAAATAGGTCTAATAGGTTAGACAAACTTAGTCCCGGTCACGTTGGAAGAAGTTACCGAGCTGGGGACTATTTTCAGGCGCTGCGTCATATCATTACGCCTGCTGCACCCATGGTACATCCGCACAGTTCCTTGATTATTACGCCGGAATGAGAGTAGTTCCTAGCCATATAGGCTTAGAAAATCGCAACTTTTCATTTTCCGTCGATCTTAGTACACGGTTTAACTACAGAAGAGTGAAGTTTTAAATAGGAAAAATATTGAAACTCTTTGGTCATTTTGAAAGAAATGCTACTGGACTCATCAGAATCAATGATCTGTGCTAAGCTATGCTAAAAGTGGTACCGTCAGACCCGGAGTTCGGCTGAATGGATTCTAAAACGGTAAAACTCAACTGTTTAACTCTGGGGGAGATGTAAAATGAGCTTATTTCCGAAAAAAGTGGAGTATTCCTTTAATAGCGTTATCATTGTACTTCTTGTTCTTCACATGGCTTTTGGATAACAGGTGGTTAGTGCATGTATTTTTGCGCTTCCAGTCAACGGAATGTTGACAAAACTTACAAAACAAGAGTTCGCCTGACACTCACATGGGAACTGCTCGGCTGGGTACTGAGAAGCGCCGCGCCGCGTTGTGTCTAGGACAACTCGAGGTATCGCACACTTTCTCAGTTTATGGCCAGCAATATTGTAATGTTATTACAAGCTGCGCTTCTCGTCCGGTGTGCGACCCCAATTTAGCGTTGAGTTTCTTAACTTTTTCGCCAACAAAAGCAGAGCCGTGGAGATCGCCATGCTCTCATTGTTTTGAAGGGGGAGCTGAAATGGCGGGAGGGGTTGTGTCGCCCAGATTTGCTTCCCCCGGTTTACATTTTCCTCAGACATACGTTTTTCTCCCACATAAAAACAGAATTTTATTCCAAATATGTACAATTCCGCGAAATTCCGCATTAACACTAGATTCAGCGTTAATTCGCCAATTCCGCGATTCAAATTATAGGGCCCTAAAAATGTAAAGATCTGATAAGGGCAGTCACGATTCCTCGATTAAATTAGAGTACTTGATTTAAAAAAAACCTCGATTGCAATTTACCCGTGTTGAGTAACCGGCAAAATACCGGAAGTGGCGCATGCCACAGATGAGAATTCATGAACCGCATTATTAGACAAATGCCTGCACTGTTTTCTAAGGCTGCACGATGTATTAAAATCGTTTAAAAAGCATACTATGGCATAGTACCATTGTGAATTCACAAAGGCTGCGATTCAATTAAATAAATATGTGCTTTGTGAGTTTAAATTTAAGTAAACATTTGAATTAAATTTCATTTGGCTAATATTAAACAAGGATTTGAGTTGCTGTAAAGTGTAACAACACCAAGCCGTTGGCGCCCTTCTGCAGGCATCTGTTATAATACATAATGTGAATGAGATAATTGTTTACATTATGTATTTTAACAGTGTCGTTTTATAAAACCATATGATTAGGCTACTTGCTTTTGATACTTTATTTGAACCAAATATTACTGTCTCTTTGTTATTATTTAAGTCGTTTTAAAGGCTTAGGTATTTGCCTAGGTCTATTTTTATTAGCACAAAAAATATCTGATTACTCAATTAATTGTCAAAATAATCAATGATTACTCGATTACCAAAATAATTGTTAGTGACAGCCATAGATCTGATTCTTGCTAACAGGGTTTTAAAAGGGTTGTTTCCATTGTTTTCAGTCTCCTCCAGATGTAAATCCAAACATCACAGCGCCGTATGTGGAATCATTGAGCTTCATCTCTTCTATCGGCTGTGGCATCTCCATGTTTTTTCTATCCGTCGCTCTGTTCATGCATTTCCTGTTACGGTAGAGTCTCTTAAAATATAACATACAGTTACTTTAAGTTTTTGACAAGCTGCTTTTGTTCTTCTTTTGGATTAAAGTGTCTGCTGAATGCATATGTAACAAATACAGCTTGTTTTTATTTTTGAACAGGAAAGCCAAATCAAATCAGGCCACACAGATCTTGATGAACATGTTTGTGGCTTTATTTCTCCTGAATTTATCCTTTTTGTCAAACGAGAGCGTCGCCAACACAGGAGACAGGGCTGCGTGTGTCTTCATAGCGCTGCTCATGCATTACTCCATGCTGACTACATTCACCTGGTTCTTCATTCAAGCTCTTCATATGTACTTATGGCTCATCAGACAGAACATCACCATCACAAACTACATGAGGAAGATCACCGTGTTCGGCTGGAGTGAGTTATATGAACAAAACTCCTGTTACATCTTTGCCTTAAAAAATAAAACCTTTTAAAACAAAAACCAGCAAGTCAGACTGTAAATTCAAGTTCACCTGAAAAAGAAAATATATTGCACACAAGTCTTATGAACTTCTGTCATGATATTTTTATTATGTTTTTGACCTTTACTTGAGCAGCTTGTCTTCATTACTTGGTAGGCTATTTTAATATGAATTTTAGTAATTTAGTACATTAAGTTAAATTACATTAAAGGAACACTCCACCGTTTTTTGAAATAGGGCTTATTCACTTTCTTTCCTACATTTAGATAGGTGGGCAAATGCATTTTTGTCTCAGTGCATGCATTGTTTTAGTTTGACAGGGTCGGCGCTAGCTTAGCTTAGCATAATGAATGGAATCCTTTGTTGCCAGCTAGCATGTCCTGAGTAAAAGTGATATAATTTTTTTTTTTTTTTAAAAACACCTAATTACTTCTTGTGGCCTGCGTATTCACAACAAGTACAAATAGCGATGCAGATTAACACTAGGCGATTTCCTAGGCAGATATTGACTTATATATTAAGGACTATATTAGGGGGAAGCACGGGCGAAGCACTGCTACTTGGGCGTGATATCTCTGCGCCCAAGTAGCAGTGCTTTGCCTGTGCTTCCCCCTAATATAGTCCCAAGTCAATATCTGCCTAGGAAATCACCTAGTGTTAATCTGCATCGCTATTTGTACTTGTTGTGAATACGCAGGCCACAAGAAGTAATTAGGTGGGTTTTTATTTTATTTTTTATATCACTTTTACTCAGGACATGCTAGCTGGCAACAAAGGATTCCATTCATTATGCTAAGCTAAGCTAGCGCCGACCCAGTCAAACTAAAACAATGCATGCACTGAGACAAAAATGCATTTGCCCACCTATCTAAATGTAGGAAAGAAGGTGAATAAGCCCTATTTCAAAAAACGGTGGAGTGTTCCTTTAAGAGAAATGTTCCCTTGGCAACTAGCTGAAATAATGTTTTTTATATACATTTTATTTTCATTTAAAGTTTATTTTATTTCAAGTAATGGAAATGTTTTTTTATGGTTATGGTTTTTACAATAACCCTGATCTCTGTGTGTTTTTAGCATTTCCGGCTCCGATGGTCGTAGCTGTTGTTTCAATAGGAGGATATAAAGCACTGATTATAAACGCAACATCTGGAAAAACATCACAAATGTACGTTTTTCTGTTGTTGCAAATATATCAATGAAGCTTGCGAAGTGCCCCTATTATGGAACGTTAAAGGTTCCTAAATTTGTTATGCAGTCTCCTAAAACAGGTTTACATGCATCCAAGGTCAAGAAATACAAATTCTCACAATATCCATTACAGCATCAGCTCTTTTCTCACAGTGTCTGAAACTGTTCGATCAAGGATTTAGTCTCTCTAAACTCCACCTTTCTGTGAGTCTGCTCTGCTCTGATTGGTCACATGGCCCAGTCTGGTTTGATTGGTTGGAAGCCAAAATTTAACAGATTTAGCATATCTGAATTACAGCTCTTCCTCAGCACTTGAAACAAGAGCGATACGAACAGTAACGATGGCGACAGTTTTACTGTATCAATCTCATCAAAGTGGATTTGCTTTGGCAGCAGAAAATATACAAATACAACTACAGTGTTTGAGGGTGGGGCAAAACAGACGCTGTTTGCCGGCAGCCAATGAAGACCACAGGCTGGCATTATGCAAATTAGTTAAACCTACGTAGGTTTGTCACGTCTCACGGTCTCAGCCACTGCTCCACAACTCACGGTCTGAGCCACTGCTCCACAACTCACGGTCTCAGCCACTGCTCCACGTCTCATGGCCTCAGCCACTGCTCCGCAACTCACGGTCTCAGCCACTGCTCCACACCTCACGGTCTCAGCCACTGCTCCACAACTCACGGTCTCAGCCACTGCTCCACAACTCACGGTCTCAGCCAATGCTCCACACCTCACGGTCTCAGCCACTTCTCCACAACTCACGGTCTCAGCCACTGCTCCACAACTCACGGTCTCAGCCACTGCTCCACGTCTCATGGCCTCAGCCACTGCTCCACAACTCACGGTCTCAGCCACTGCTCCACACCTCACGGTCTCAGCCACTGCTCCGCACCTCACGGTCTCAGCCACTGCTCCACACCTCACGGTCTCAGCCACTGCTCCACACCTCACGGTCTCAGCCACTGCTCCACACCTCACGGTCTCAGCCACTGCTCCACACCTCACGGTCTCAGCCACTGCTCCACAACTCACGGTCTCAGCCACTGCTCCACGTCTCATGGCCTCAGCCACTGCTCCACACCTCACGGTCTCAGCCACTGCTCCACACCTCACGGTCTCAGCCAATGCTCCACGTCTCATGGCCTCAGCCACTCACGGTCTCAGCCAATGCTCCACATCTCATGGCCTCAGCCACTGCTCCGCAACTCACGGTCTCAGCCACTGCTCCGCATCTCACGGTCTCAGCCACTGCTCCGCAACTCACGGTCTCAGCCACTGCTCCGCATCTCACGGTCTCATCCACTGCTCCGCAACTCACGGTCCCAGCCACTGCTCCGCATCTCACGGTCTCAGCCACTGCTCCGCAACTCAGTCTCAGCCACTGCTCCGCAACTCACGGTCTCAGCCACTGCTCCGCATCTCACGGTCTCAGCCACTGCTCCGCATCTCACGGTCTCAGCCACTGCTCCGCATCTCACGGTCTCATCCACTGCTCCGCATCTCACGGTCCCAGCCACTGCTCCACACCTCACGGTCTCAGCCACTGCTCCGCATCTCACGGTCTCATCCACTGCTCCGCATCTCACGGTCTCATCCACTGCTCCGCATCTCACGGTCCCAGCCACTGCTCCGCAACTCAGTCTCAGCCACTGCTCCGCAACTCAGTCTCAGCCACTGCTCCGCAACTCACGGTCCCAGCCACTGCTCCGCATCTCACGGTCCCAGCCACTGCTCCGCAACTCACAGTCTCAGCCACTGCTCCGCATCTGACGGTGTCAGCCACTGCTCCGCAACTCACAGTCTCAGCCACTGCTCCGCATCTCACGGTCTCAGCCACTGCTCCGCAACTCAGTCTCAGCCACTGCTCCGCAACTCACGGTCTCAGCCACTGCTCCGCATCTCACGGTCTCAGCCACTGCTCCGCATCTCACGGTCCCAGCCACTGCTCCGCATCTCACGGTCCCAGCCACTGCTCCGCAACTCACAGTCTCAGCCACTGCTCCGCATCTCACGGTCCCAGCCACTGCTCCGCAACTCACAGTCTCAGCCACTGCTCCGCATCTCACGGTCTCAGCCACTGCTCCGCAACTCAGTCTCAGCCACTGCTCCGCAACTCACGGTCTCAGCCACTGCTCCGCATCTCACGGTCTCAGCCACTGCTCCGCATCTCACGGTCTCAGCCACTGCTCCGCATCTCACGGTCTCATCCACTGCTCCGCATCTCACGGTCCCAGCCACTGCTCCACACCTCACGGTCTCAGCCACTGCTCCGCATCTCACGGTCTCATCCACTGCTCCGCATCTCACGGTGTCAGCCACTGCTCCGCAACTCACAGTCTCAGCCACTGCTCCGCATCTCACGGTCTCAGCCACTGCTCCGCAACTCAGTCTCAGCCACTGCTCCGCAACTCACGGTCTCAGCCACTGCTCCGCAACTCACAGTCTCAGCCACTGCTCCGCATCTGACGGTGTCAGCCACTGCTCCGCAACTCACAGTCTCAGCCACTGCTCCGCATCTCACGGTCTCAGCCACTGCTCCGCAACTCAGTCTCAGCCACTGCTCCGCAACTCACGGTCTCAGCCACTGCTCCGCATCTCACGGTCTCAGCCACTGCTCCGCAACTCACAGTCCCAGCCACTGCTCCGCAACTCACAGTCTCAGCCACTGCTCCGCATCTCACGGTCCCAGCCACTGCTCCGCAACTCACAGTCTCAGCCACTGCTCCGCATCTCACGGTCCCAGCCACTGCTCCGCAACTCACAGTCTCAGCCACTGCTCCGCATCTCACGGTCTCAGCCACTGCTCCGCAACTCAGTCTCAGCCACTGCTCCGCAACTCACGGTCTCAGCCACTGCTCCGCATCTCACGGTCTCAGCCACTGCTCCGCATCTCACGGTCTCAGCCACTGCTCCGCATCTCACGGTCTCATCCACTGCTCCGCATCTCACGGTCCCAGCCACTGCTCCACACCTCACGGTCTCAGCCACTGCTCCGCATCTCACGGTCTCATCCACTGCTCCGCATCTCACGGTCCCAGCCACTGCTCCGCAACTCAGTCCCAGCCACTGCTCCGCAACTCAGTCTCAGCCACTGCTCCGCAACTCACGGTCCCAGCCACTGCTCCGCATCTCACGGTCCCAGCCACTGCTCCGCAACTCACAGTCTCAGCCACTGCTCCGCATCTGACGGTGTCAGCCACTGCTCCGCAACTCACGGTCCCAGCCACTGCTCCACAACTCACGGTCCCAGCCACTGCTCCACGTCTCAAGGTCTCAGTTCATAGTTTGTTTAGTTTTATGTCAAGATCGAGTTAGGGTTAATGGTTTTGTTTTACGGTTTTGGTTCTTCACTATATAATGTGTAATGTATATAATGTGATCTACACTATATTCACTATGTAAATAAACTGCACTTGGGTTCTCTTTCCCATTGTCTTCGCCTGCTCCACGTCAGCTACGTTACACACACACTACATGAACGGTAATATCTGAAAAAGCATAACAGGGGCACTTTAAGTGTCTTCTAATTGTCTTAATTATACATCACTCCCTTCTAATTATAGGTGCTGGATTACAGATCCTTTCATTCACTACATAGTGAACATTGGCTACTACATCTTAGTTTTCATCTTCACGACTGGAATCTTCATCACCATCTTAACTAGGGTTGTCCAATCCCGACGCATTAGAGCGCCTGCCGGCAAGAGAAGCACATTCAGAAAGCAGCTCATGATGGTGTTGAGTTTGTTCCTGCTCTTCGGCCTGACGTGGGCTGTGGCGTTCTTCAGTTATGGACCGATGCTCATTCCCTCATTTTACATCTTCACTGCGTTGAACTCGTTTCAGGGTGAGAAACAATCACATGCATCATTACATCTGGTTTAATAGAATGCTCCTATTTTTTTTTTTAAATATATAATTAATTATAAGGGTTTATAATGAGATTTTGATTACAGTTTTAAAATCAAGCAAACAACTTTAAATCTGTGAAATGTATTTGAGGCGGCAGAATTAGTAGAAACAATTTTCTTTTCTTTTTTTCTTTTTTTTTAGGGTTTTTCCTCTTCCTGTATTACTACCACATTCACAAGGACATAGAAGGTCATTTCTCTGATGATCCAGAAAGGTCCGGCTCCACCACAACCATCGTTCAATCCAGAATTAATACTGTGGAAAATGCTTATGAGTCTAATTAAGACAGAAACCCATGTTTTCTCTTAGACAGCTGATAAGTCAACAGAAGAATGTCAGAATACTAGTCATGTTTAATAATAATCTCTGTCTAAGATGTTGTACGGTGTTGTATAATAACTCATAATGGGATCATAAGTGGGATCACTAGCTTTTAAGACATTTTAAACAAAAGTTAATTTAACATGTAGGCCTACTTGATCCATCACTGGAAGCTTCTTTACAAGTAGCTATTTTTTCTCGTTTTGTAAGTTCAGGGTAACTGTAACCCTAGTTATGAAATATATATTGTGTGACTTTTGAATGTCTTAATTGTGCAATGAACATTAATTCTTGATGTAGGCTACTAGTTGTAAAAATGTCAAGTAAAAAGGGTTTTGTTTCAAATAATTATAATGCCATTTTCATCTAGACTTTAAGGCTTTAAATGACGGCTAAACAAAAATAATATTGTTTCTTTTAAACTGCATTATGATATTTGTACTATTGCCTCCATAATGGCATGAATGTGTGCATTATATTCAATATTTGATTTAGTCTTTCTACATAAATATATCAATGGTAGGCTACTAAATGTTTTTAATTTTAAACTTTCTTAAGTTTGTTTGCAGTAGTTATGTATTTGATATGCATTTATGATAGTGATATAGGCTTGTGTAACACTAGAGGGCGCTGTGAAATTGCAGTGTAACAGTTTCTGAAGTTGGAGTTGAAGATGTGAATGAGATCATCTATATTCGGCTCAGTGTGACACATGTAGTTGCAATTACAACCAGCTATTGACTCAATACTTGTGTTTCACATTGACTAATAAACTTCTATCCAGTTGAATGAGTTGAGAATTTCACCTGTTGATGACACGTTTTTATTGACACTTCCAGTCAAACTAACGCTACTAATAAATTATATTCTTTTGAACTCTATTCATCAAAGACTCCTGAAAAAAAGGAAACTGTTTTCAACATTGACAATAATCATAAATGTTTCTTGAGCAGAAAATCAGCATATTAGAATGATTTCTGAAGGATCATGTGACACTGAAGTGATGCTGGAAATTCAGCTTTGAACACTTCAAACACTTGTACATTTTACAATACATTCATATTGAAAACAGCTATTTTAAATGGGTCATGACATGACAAATCAAATTTGCCAAGCTCATGATATATAAAAGAAATTTGTACCATTAAAACATCAGAGCTTAAAACGTCCTCCTCATTATAAACAAAGCATTTATTTAATCAAGCTCCAAAAACGTTTCTTTTTGATTGCCACATTGATATTACAGGATCAGTGGTGTCACACGGCCAAATCAATTTGCATATTTATTATACATCATCGCACCATACAGGGCTCGACAGTGCGACCATTTCACTTGCATTTGCGACTAAAAATAGATGTGTGCGAACTGTAAAATGTAGTTTGGAGCACGTGTGCGATGAAAAAATCCCTGCGGATCACTTAAAATGTAAGATCATAAAAAGTCTTCAATACCTTAAGGTGGACGATGACGCAATTTTCTTCTAGAAACAAACTTTGTTGTATTATTTTTATGTTATCACTGTGAAGCTGCTTTGATACAATCTGTATTGTAAAAAGCGCTATATAAATAAAGGTGACTGGACTTGACTATCCAGTTAGGCTATATTTTACATTTGATTTCTTTATGTTAGACCTACCCAATTCATCCAAATCATATTTCATATTAAGACATGGACTGTTTCTGATTTTGCATACCTCCTGACAAAAAAAAAGAAAATAAATATTGTCACAGATTTTTATCATAATAATATAATATTTTATAATAAATCCTTAGACTTTTCTAATGATTTATACTCATAGGCTGCCTGCAGGTAACCCTGCAGTTTTTCATAAAATAAGTTCTCTGTAAAATAAAAATATTATTATTTTCTTATTATGTTAGATTTATTTTTCAATATTTTTTTTTATTTTAGATAATGAAAGTGTTATAACAATATCAATATTTATTTTTTTGTTTAATATTTTCATTTAGCAATAATAATAATAATAATAATAATTATTAAACTAATTAATAAAAACTAAATGTTGGGCAAAATTGTGCAGCCCTACAAACAAACAAGCACAACATTTGTACATATATTTATTTCATTTGTTTAATTATTATTTTTTTTAAATCCCCAAATCGTGCAGCCCAAGTGAATACTCTCCAAGAAAGCATTTTGTCATTTTTGTGTGCACGCGTTTTGTGTGCAAACGTTGAAGCTTTAGTTTAAAGTATTGAAATCACAGGGTCAAATATATGTGATGATCATTACTGAAACCGTCTGTTATTGTGGGAGGATTGAATTGTGCTGAATATCAGCGATATTAGATTTATCAATGTTATAATCATCCTGCTGTCCTGTTTGTTTGAGCACATGCGTGTCAGAGAGACACAAACTACTAAAAGAGGTTGAGAGAAAACAAATTTACATCTTCAGGATGAAACTAAAGTCACACGCCTAAGGATTCAGATATTTCCTTGTTCACACACTCAGATGTGGAACATATTTGGTTATTGAATATGTTGCCACGCAAACACTGACAATCAGCTAATGACTTCTGCATTATTTAATGTGGTTTTAATGCGTTATATCTCTGAGCCTCTCATGTGATTGTAATGAAGATAGTACAATTTCTTCATCATGATGGACTTTCAGTGGCTCCAAAAACATTTATTCAAATTAGTCAAACGTGTAAATATGTGAATATCATTCATTAGGTGACAAAATATCACAGCAAGTGCCATTTACTGAAAGGAAAGAAAGTCACAAACTTTATAAACAACACATGAAATTATTATTTTTCTGTTAAAACATTTTCTGTATGGGAGTCTGAATCTAACTATAGCAAAATAATCTAAATATTGTCTAAGAAATATAAATATTGTCTAATAATAAAGGTTATGCTTTCATTGGCATCTTGTTTCTACTATTATTAAATATAATTGTATACATTGTACTCTGTGAACAAATGTGACTTGATAAACTGGACCTGAAAGTAAATTAATACTGAAATTCACAGTTAAAGCCACAAAAACATGATTTGCATGTCTGCAAAGTAACTGTATGCCATTGTTACAGCGGCTCTGAGCTGCAGATCATAATCGTACGGCTTCATATGTGAACGGATGAAACTCTCTCTCCTCTTGGACTGTGGATGTTTCATCTCAAGAATGAATTAAGAAAATTCTTTAAGATTTACTACCAATATCTGTAGAAAAGAAAACTCAACTCTTGTGTCTCTCTCAGGCTGTTTTGGGGAATTATGTCTCGACAAAAGCAGAACTTGCTGTGGCTGATGATCGTCTGTTGTGCTTCACGCCAGATAAGTATGTTGCTCTCAGTGGTGGACACTAACAAAGTATTTTTACTTTATTACTGCACTTAAGTATATTTTTCATATGCATTTTCTTCATCTGAGTATTTTTATTTTGGAAAAACTTTTACTTCACTGCGTTCCAAAGCATTAAATCGTACATTTTTACTACATCTCATAAAAACATGTTGTTCCTCGTTATTTTGAACTGAAAAAGTTGTCACAAGCTCATCTGATTGCATCTGTTCTCGAGGTCAACAACTCACTTATTCAAATTATCCGGTCAGAGTAAAGCTCAAGTTATCGATTCACTGAATTCACTAGACTGACTCGAAATGGGCGGTGAACAGGAGCTTGAGTGTGCTTGTGACTGATAGTTGGAGAAATAAGTTACTAATGCTGAATTTTAGGATTTATTACTGTAAATGATAATCATATTTAGGTCACGACTGTCAGTTGTGAATGTAAACTAAATCTGGTGTAAAAGGACAAACTGTATGAAATGCTTGAATGTGAACATGTCCATATTTGTGTATTACCATCTGAACTGGGAAGGTTTTAGGTAAAAACTAAACAAAATTAAAACAAAGCAAATGAATGCACGCACATCTTCCCTGCTGCCGTAGCAGATTCAAATTATGCAAAACTACTGTTTACATAGCCTTCTTCTCAAAATGTAAACACATTTTGAACTGTTACATCTGTTTTTACATTTTATGTTTATGTTTATCGTAGGGCTGAGCGATATGTAAAAAATATTTGATTGATAAATCGGCTTAAAAATATTGTGATATCCGATTATATCATCTACCCAAGCCCCGCCCCCAACACGCCCCGCCGGAGACAACACTGCCGACATACACTGTAAACACAAATCATGCTGAGTTTGGCTGCACTTTATTAAATGATAGCCTGCGATTCAGGGATTCAATGTTTTACTTTGGTTAGTTTGAGCTTTACTAATGTTCTTTTCTAATGTTCAAAACATTTGCTTTGCTGTTTTGTTAGTGTTGCAAATAATTTCCACACTGTTCTTATCAAGAATTTCGTTTCACGAGGAGAACTGTTGAATACAATTGAGCGGAACAGAACCCACTTTGGTGATTGCAAGAATGATAAATGTTGATGACATTTTTTTTCATAAGGTCCGATGTTTCCCTTTCTTTTTGCCGTAACCGCCTGATTTAATGATAAGTTTAATTTCCTAATTATGTGTAACGCTGTTTTTAAAATCTGTTAATACCATTTTTTTTCTAATGAACCTTTATTAAACTGCAGACCAAAATAAAATGGGTCTACTTGATACTATTTTTTTTTTTTAAATGGGAGATATCTCTGCTATTCCAAATTAACCCTCTGGGGACCAAGCTGTTTTTGGGGCCCTTGAGATGTTCTGACATGCTCTGACATTTGTGCTTTTTTCAGTTATTTATAAACATGTTAATGGCAAAGGTGTAAATTCACTCTATATAGCACAAACAGGCCTACCATAATATGCGAGCAACATGTATGTAGATGTTTGTATTTTTAAGAGAATAATGTTTATGCGTGGTTATTTAAAAAAATAAAAATGAAAGTTGCTGAAATAAGACCACAAAACTCATACAAAATATGTGCCCACAAGACTTTTGACTAATGGATGTTTTCTCTTCGAGTTCTAGCTTCAAAATTATGTGAAAATAGTCTTGCTTTATCGTTCACAAAAAAAAATACATTGATTTAAATGGTGTAAAAGGGCAATTCCACGCAAAGGTCATCCTTACCATGAAAAATTAAAGTTTTTACCTAAAGATCAAAACCCCTTTTAAGTTGTCCATTTAGGTCTGTAATATACTGTATTAATGTGCTGTATCAGAAATTTTAAGAAAATTGCCTTGTTTTTCCACCACATATGAGGTGAGCAACAATGCTAAAATTTTAATTTCAACCAGCCATATTTCATGCTTTCAAAAGAGGTATCAAAGACCCCCCTTTTAAAAACTTAATTTGAACATAAAGCATTTTGCTGAAAGTTGGAGGCATGCCTGAGAAATAAATTTACTAATTTGGTCATAACAGCACTGCCTGTTGAATTTATAAGGGCTTTAATAAAGAGGTCTCGACGCTTCAGTGCTCTGTCACGTCCGTAACGTTTTAAAGATTAAGTTTATATAATATAACAATTATAAATGCAAATAACTTGAAACTTTATATGCAAAGCTAAACTATGTTCATGCTTACTAGGATCGACATTTCATTCCACTACTTTGCTCTGAACAACCATAATAATGCGTTACGGACGTGACCGTTACGGACGCTTCACATCAAATCATATGCACTTGTGATCGGTTTCAGGCTTACCATATATTCAGTGCATATCCAATAATCGCAATAATATTTGTGCTTTGTTAGTTTTAATATGAAAAAATGTCTCAACTTTCAAATTCAGTCTATTTTATAACAAAATGTAAACAATAGAGACCGCTCTTTAATACGGCGTGGCAGAGTTTCCGCTAGAAAAAAATGGTGCCGGTCAAAGTGACCGGCAGAGGTTTCGTTTTCCGGACATTTTGATGATATGCCGGTCAAATATCGCCTCTTAATTAAGGGGGCGGGATTATTACACGATTTATTATTTATAATAATAATAACATTACCATCTTACGTGACAGTTCTCCATTACAGACGCGTCGCGACCGTTCAAAGCGGCACTAAAAGACTGCTTTAAAACTTTCACAGAGACCTCAAACAGAAAGCACAAAGCCTTTCTTTAAAACGAATTTCGTTTTGTATTAATTGTATGTTAATTTTAATCAGTGTTTCATTATCCAATTTTCTCGATAAAGTATAAAATAAAAGTAATTTAAAAGTAAATATAGCAGACAATAAATAATCACGACATGGAGGCGCCAGCGCCTGAACTGGAGCTAATGTTAAGCTATCATCCATGAACCGAAATTTAACGTATAAGGTAGCCTACTCGCCTCACACACCTAAAAAAAAAAAAAATAGAAATATATCTATTATCTACAGAAATCTTTACTTTTAAACAGAACCATTCAAAACTAAATAAAACGATGTAATCCGTATGAAATGTGTATTTCTCTCCGGCGCGTTCACTACTGCGAAGATCGCGAGTCAGACTTCATCTTTGCAGCCGACACAGAAAACACTTGTTTATTAATAGACAATTAAAATGTCTCACTGCAATATTTTACATATTCATAACAACGGAAACCCTGCGGCGTGGTATATTTCTGTATATTGCGCCTCAGTGCGCGGCGGATAAAGTGCACATGAACGGATCTTCTCTTCCTCTGCCAGTTACAGGACGAAATATGAATATCAGAAGGTAGTATATGATACAGTACAACTTAAAGAAGAGCATGTGTCTTATAGCCATAGGACACTTCTTCGGGATGTCGCGTTTTTCCCTCTTGGTTAAAACATGAATATTCATCATAATCCCGCGATCAAGCTGACAAAATAATAGTGATATTGCAATCATTTTGAGTCACGACTTAAAAGTAGTTTAAAAGTAGACATTTCAGACGTCCTATATAGATATATTTCTCAGGTATGTGAGGCAAGTAGCCTACATTATACGCGGAGTTTCGGTTCATTTATGAGGCGCGCTCCACTTCACGCGACGGCGCCTCCGTGTCCTGATTATATTGTCTGCTATAGCCTATTTGCTTCTTATTTAATAAATCCAAGCAATTTGTTGATGAAACATTGATTAAAATTAAGATACAATTTATACAAAACGAAATTCACATTAAAGAAAAGCTTTCTCAAAAAAACTTAAAAAAAAACTAAAGAATTGGTCAAAATCATGTCTGCCCACTGATATACTGTATCGATATATTGCGCATCTTATGATCTTACTCATGCTGTTATCCTTTCATATAATCAACATATGAAATAAAAAATACAATTATTTTATTTAAACTTTAATATGAGACTAAATGCCTACTCACATGTAATGTTGGAGCGGGATTTGAGTGAACGCCGTCTTACCGGTGATGTTGGGGGAGAGCGCTACGATTTTCGAACAAACATCGAATATTATTTTTGCTTATAATGCCAATCCTTAATATTTGGTGTTTTAAATGCCTGTTTGAGGTCTCTGTGAACGTTTTAAAGCAGTATTTTAGTGCCGCTTTCAGAGCGGTCACGTCCGTAACGGAGAACTGTCACGTCCGTAACATTGTTTTTTCCTCATAAATGCGAAAACGAAAAATAACATAAAATGAATATTTTATGTTCTGTGGAGAGCCAACCCTTCTTCATTCGGTGGGTACTATTACTTTTGGTTTGCGCAGTGTAATTCACAGAATTACTAAAAAATATTTTGGCAACAAAAAGTTAGAGTTTTTTTTTGTCACGTCCGTAACGCATGTGTATTTCCCTCAAATTAAATATAAAACGCATGCGTAGACTGATATTTTTCTAATGTCTGGACTCCTTTATTAAGGGAGTATGGATATATAAACAGACGTTTACATATATTGGTATTAAATGCATTTTCTGAGAATTTATATTTCAAGTTTTGACTGCAAATGTCACGTCCATAACGCTGGAATTGCCCAAAACAGGTTTTGCTTGGAAAGCCAATATGCGAGGGGGAGGAGTAGTTTACACCTTAGTCCCACCCACTCTGCATAATGACTCTGCATAATTAGCCATTCATTCAGGTGTGACACTGACTGAGCCACAATGCAAGGACAAAATATATATTTTGAAGAAGACTTATATTGACCATTTAAGATTTTGCTTACATCTATCTTGTAAATATGTTTTGCTATTTTATTAAAAAGGTTACAATTACAACAATAATTACAATTTCAGCAATATTTCTGCAAAAAAGTACTCTTTCTTTGTAAAAAAAAAAAAGATTATAGGCCTACATTTTATCATATGTATTCATTAGTTTAAATATAGCCAACATTGGAACATCTTAGTCTATGACTTTATTTTTGACAAAATAGTATTTTATATATATGAGCAGAAAAGCTTATTTGATGTGACAGTATATTCTACAGTAAAAACTGTACCCAAATCTAGTCAACAAAATGTTGTCTTTCATACTTCGCCTGACTGTAACGTTGTTTTTATGAAATATTAGGGCATAGCCTATAAATGTTAATTTGCAGTTTAATACGTTGCTTATACAAATACATTTTATTTCAACATATTTCAGTCGATTTTTACTCATCTCAGTAGGCTATAGCAAAGCAGTTTATTCTTTCACACACAGATGCGCGATTCATATTTAGGCTAAACAGTCTTTACAAATATGTACCCTTCATTCATCTCACAGAAACGCGATTCATATTTAGGCTAAACAGTCTTTACAAATATGTACCCTTCATTCATCTCACAGAAACGCGATTCATATTATAGAAACGCGATTCATCTTTTTGTTTACATAAGCCTACAACGTTATTCCATAACGTTATTCCACATTAACACTTGAGAAAGGATAACTTAGCCTACCTCACTCCTCAGCGGGATCTGCTCCTCATATTGCTCCTCATATCAGCACGGAACATTTTCTCCATAAGGTAGGCTATATTATGCCTCTTTGTTTACAGTTGATGTGGGCGTTTCACAGACTGAAATGGTTCTCAGAATTTGCGTTTGAATAGCACGCGCTCTCCGGGGCGTGGTCAAATTACTTTTGAATGGCTCGTAATGAGCTCGACTGGAGTCGCTCTCTTTTTATACAGATTACAGAAGCTGAGAATATTTGTTTTTTATATAAATTACTTCATTTAAAAGATGCGATCTCAAGCTTTATGCCTGTGGGTCTGTTTGCCTGTTTGACTGAATTTTCGCGGAGTTATAGATCATTTTCGAACGCGTTTCAAATGGGAGTTTACTGACAGAGAGAAGGCAGAAATAGCATCATGTTAGTTTTTCTTTATTTGTCAAAAAGCAAAACACTTTATTTTTATTGTGAGTATACAGAAAAAAAAATAGAAACTGAACAGGATCGATTGATGTATTACACGAAAATGAAAGATCAAAATTAACAGAGCATTTTGTGTTTATTTTTCATTGCTAAAAAAAAAAACGAGCAAAACGCGCGGGCGCGTTTTTGGTCCCCAGAGGGTTAATAGGATACAGTTAATTTTTTTCATCTACAGAACAAAATAAACTGCATAAAAATGAATAGCAACTTAGGAATAAAAAAACCATCATATAAAGATTCGTATATAAAAATATTTAACAAAATTACAAGGATGAATGATGTTTGACAGGTAACGCATCTCAAAATCGCATACACAGACATGTTGCCGTTAGAGCAGTCAGCACCGAACAGGCAAATACAATTAGGCTAATTAAAGTTACAAAAGTTCAGTGAGTGAGTTTCTTTTTCTTTTCTTCTTTGATCAACATTAATGGTGGCAGCGAGTATTGGCTGTCAATGCATGGATTCAGTAGGCATACTGTTTTTCTTTCTTAACAGTTTAAGACAAAACCGACTGTTTACGGGGATATTTTGACATAATTATGCATCTATTTTTTTCCCTGCACTATATGAAAGGCGGCTCTCTCTGCACGCTTTGGATGTGTGTGCAGCACAGAAAACAGCACACATGCAGAAGTGTTCGCTTGCGTCTTGCGTTAAAAGAATGCTATCAAGAAGAATCGATTTTCTATTCCTAACCCTACTAACTAGCCTATAGAAAATATTTCATTCATGCTATTGCATGTGAATAAATACACTATATTGCCAAAAGTATTGGGACACCCCTGCAAATCATTGAATTCAGGTGTTCCAATCACTTCCATGACCACAGTTGTTTAAAATCAAGCACCTAGGCATCCAGACGCTTCTACAAACATTTGTGAAAGAAAGGGTTGCTCTCAGGAGCTCAGTGAATTCAAGAGTGGTACCATAATAGGTTGCGACCTGTGCAAAAAGTTAATTCATGAAATTTCCTCACTACTAAATATTCCACGGTCAACTGTTAGTGGTATTATAACAAAGTGGAAGCAATTGGGAACAACAGCAACTCAGCCACAAAGTGATAGTCCACGTAAAATCACAGAGCGGGGTCAGCGCATGCTGAGGCGCACAGTGCACAGAAGTTGCCAACTTTCAGCAGAGTCAACAGCTACAGACCTCCAAACTTCGAGTGGCCTTCAGATTAGCTCAAGAACAGTGCATAGAGAGCTTCATGGAATGGGTTTCCATGGCCGAGCAGCTGCATCCAAGCCTTACATCACCAAGTGCAATGCAAAGTGTGGGATGCAGAGGTTTAAAGTCCACTGGACTCTAGAGCAGTGGAGACGTGTTTTCTGGAGGAACGAATCACGCTGTCTGGCAATCTGATGGATGAGTCTGGGTTTGCTGGTTGCCAGGACTTGCCTGACTGCATTGTGACAAGTGTAAAGTTTGGTGGAGGTGGGATTGTGGTGTGGGGTTGTTTTTCAGGGGTTGGGCTTGGTCCCTTAGTTCCAGTGAAAGGAATTCTTAAAGCTTCAGCATACCAAGACATTTTGGACAATTTCATGCTCCCAACTTTATGGGAACAGTTTGGGGATGTTCCTGTTCCAACATGACTGCGCACCAGTGCACAAAGCAAGGTCCATAAAGACGTGGATGAGCAAGTTTGGTGTGGAGGAACTTGACTGGCCTGCACAGAGTCCTGACCTCAACCCGATAGAACACCTTTGGGATGAATAAGAGCGAAGACTGTAATGCCAGGCCTTCCCAACTCCATATTAAACCATACGGATTAAGAATGGGATGTCATTAAAGTTAATGTGTATGTAAAGGCAGGTGTCCCAAAATATTTGGCAATATAGTGTGTGTGTATAGTAACTATTGGGCTATGTGAAATATGTCATTTTTTCTCCGATATTGACGATTATCATCATTGTGATACTTAGCCTATGAGACATCGCCGATACCAGGGCTCGAGACTAACGGCGTCCTATCGTCCTGGGGACGATGGAAAATATGTTTAGGACGAACAGAAATATTCATTTATTACTAGCCTATTAGGGTAACTTACTTAGAAAATGCCAAAATTAACCGACCAAGCGCTGACTACAACGGAGCGCGTCTTCTCATGCTGTTACTATAGTTACTATCACTGGCCGGCTACTCACCCGGAGACTTGTTTCGCGGTACATCTATCGCATGGCTTATTTTCACAGACGAAAACGAGACGATAACTAAATAAAAACTAGTTTTGAATGACAAAAACTATGACGAAAATCTATGGACATTTTCGTCAACGAATAAAAACTAGGCAAAAATGTTAGATAGTGACGATTTGGAAAGCGATCCTGTCAGAACTGATGTCCTGCGTTTGTGGTAACTTAGATGCGCAAATTTGTAATGTAACGTGCTGATCTACCCAGCGGCACACGGGTTGACATGCACTGCATGTCTCATAGAACGTTAAAAAATGTAAACGTCTGGGAGAATGAGAAGAGCAGACATATAGATCTGAATAAGAGTGACGACGCAAAAAAAGAGCTCTATTCGGTACGGTTTTCTGTGCGCACACACCCGACCCGAAGCGTGCAGCCATGCACAGATACTAGCACGCGAGTACTGAATTGAGCTCTCTTTCGTGTCTGAATGGACAAATACACACAACATTATGTCGAAATGTCCGTTTTGGAGAGTATTCACGTAAACTATGTTGGTTATGTCTTAAAACAGTTTCGAGTGTATCGGATGTGCATCAGCGCACGTCACTGGACATGATCCGATGTCTTAAAGTGACAGTGGGTAATAAACCTAATGCGGTCTGTGTCCTTAATATTGATCAAGCAACAAAAGAAAAAGAGAAAAGCATTCACTGCTCGTTAATAGCTTTAATAAGGATTCATTATATTTAATTCATACAAATAAATATGTCTGCTGCTTGAAAGAATAAAGAATGATGATATTTTTAAGATATGTTGTCACCAGTATTTATTTGTTATTTTTTAATCCAACCAACTCAAAAAGTTTTGAGCTGTATGTATTTTTCTCTTAAGGTGATGATACACAGGGCAACTTTTTGAGCAATGTTGCCATAAATGGGCAACCAGATGAGACACAGAGCCCACGACCGATCTAAATGTATCTTTATAAAGATTTGTTCTGCATGAATACAAAAAAAGCATTTAACTCATGTTATTTTTATTAAATCTGTTTTTTACCTGTTTACAGATAACTACTTTGAATGGAGCTAAATAAATATAATAATATATATCATAAACATTTTAATGGTGTTTTTATTATGTGACTAACAACAACTAACAACTATAGATGATAATAACAAAGTACAGAAATAACATGTTTATTTTGGGACGGTTGACATTCACTTTAGGACGGTTCAAATAGTTTTTCAGGACGGTTCCAGGACGGAGGTGAAAAAAGTTAGTCTGGTGCCCTGGCCGATACGTCATATCGCCCAGCCCTAGTTTGTCGACACGATTACACACATTTAGTTTCTCCTCCTTTTTATATACTGTATGTTATAGTGTGTTTTTTCACTTGTTTGTACACTTGAATTAACAGTAATTATCAGTAGTATCAGTGTGTATGACAAGTCTTGGTAATAAAATAGCATCTTACTTAAATCAAATACTTAAGTACTTTTACTTGAGTAAAGTTAAAAAAGAATACTTAGGCTTTATTTGAGTAGGAGTATTAAAATTAGTTATTTTATTAGGGTATCTGTACTTTTACTCAAGTACTTGACTTATACACCTTCACCACTGGTTGCTTTAAAAAAAATGCATTTATCAATTTTAAGAGTTGATAATACCAATGAAAAAAAGTTCATAATACCAGTGAATATGCTGTTTGATGCACATTAGAAAAATGAAACAAAAAAAATATTGATTAATGGTTAAAAAAAAAGATTGTAACAGTTGTAATTTAAATTTCAACATAAACTTGTTATACATTGTTACATAATAGCATTATAAATGTTGTCTTTATGCAGCCTGCTCAAAGACACTGCAAATTCAAGTCTTGACAGATGGATGTTTCTGGAACTCAAGTAGCTCAATAAATCAAGGTAGATGTTAAATCTACTGCTAACATGATATATTTGTTGTCTGAAAGCACCTGTGCAGACTGGCAAACTCATTGAGGTAATTTCTGTTTTGTTTTGTTTTTCAGCTATAAATCTGACATGTCAATCAGATGATGATGAAAATAATTTTCATGTAATGAATGTTAAACTAAACATCTCTTCCCTGGGTAAAACTTCTATATATTTTATCTATAAACTGTTCTCGAGTTCAACACTTTTTTAAATGTATTTTTTCAACAAATGTAAAATGTTCTCTCTGGTTTCAGGACAGTGCAAAACATACAGTTTCAACATAAAGCAAGGGGATCAATATGGAGTTAGAATGAATGAGATTGAAGACATAGATGAGACACTTTTGCTGGATGATAATAATGGATGTTATCTATGGTATCCAGCCGGTGAGTGTCATCCTACAATAGATGCAGTGCTAGTGTTAAAGGTTGTGGTTTTGTTGTTGTTGTTGTGCCAGGGTCCAAGTCCACAACATACCCCCCACCCTAAACACAACACATACACAAATTAACTTTTCACAGTTTAGTGATTTTATGACCCTAACACACCAACAAAAAGTTTGGATGAATTTAGGGTTATGCTCAGTTGTTCGAGTACGATAACGATATACGTATATCACGATATAGTTACTTTTGCTTTAAATAAGGTCATGACAAATTTTTGATACCACTGAAATGTCATAATACTTATCCCCATTTTCATTATCATAAAAAAAAATAGCCTAAAAAAATCTCTCAAGCTTACTGAAAACAAATAGCCTATGATAAAGAAAGAGAAAAATCAGACTGCAATTTTACTTGTGCGTTGCTCTTTCTCAACTGTTTACATTCACTTAAGACAAATGACTGTTTACTTCCAAATACATGGTCACTTTGACACACAAGTATGTGTACTGAACCATTCAAGCCCAATTAGGCAACAAAAAGCACTCAGTTCAGTTCTCAAACGCTCTGAGCAGCGGCTTCATGACGTGCATCTCTCAGACAGCGCGGGAATATACTGAAATTAGTTCTCTTTCGCTGCTAATTGCGCTTCAAAGGTTTAAAACCACCCGTTTTTAAACTGCATTGCTTAAAAACGCATGCAAACGATAAGCTTTCGTGACCATCCAGTAGGGCTGCACAATATATTGAAATTATCGCAAATTTAGGCTATATATCGCAACGGCTTGCAATAACTGGGGTCATGAACAAAAGACAGAGAAAATCACTCACTGCTCTTGGCTCAATAACTTTTGTAGCTTTAATAAGAATCATAGTTAATTCATACAGTGAAAACTAATAAGCAGTGTTTTATTTTTACATTTGATTATTCAGTTTCTGTTGTTAAATAAACCTAATGTAGGCCTACCTGAAACCCTGAACCCTGTGGTTTACACTGATGGATGCAGGGACGTTTTCTAGTCACAAAAAGAATGTGAAACACGCATGTAGGTTATATAATTTTAAAGATAGTTTAAGTTTATTTTACACACTATAAGCATTATCGTATCGCATATCGCATTATTTAATGAGTTATTGCTTTTTTCTTCAATATCGTGCAGCCCTACCACGCAGCGTCACATGAGCGTAACCACGACAATAGTCTAAAATCTGTACCGTTTGACAAATTTCTACCGGTTAATCGTGTCTACCGGTAGGGTTAGGCAGGGTTCCGCCCACCCCTAAGTTACGCAATATCACACAAGTGAAGAGCTGTTTTGTGATACTGTATATGAGTGCAAATGAGCGTTAGCTTTTCTTTGTCAGCCGCCTGTCTGTGTCTTGAGATTTATAAACTACTGTTGCAAGGTCAGATGTTATGGGAAGAGGCTGAAACCGGCGAACAATCAACAGATTTGAATGAATAAATAAATAAAAACAAATACAAAACTAAAATAAAGGCAGAATACGGCAAAAAAAAAAAAAACTTTTACATTTCTTTCAGAATGATTAATCGATTCACAATTTTTTTTATGTTTTACTAGTCAACTTAAAAACGTAACTAAAATATGATTCATGTAACATTCTCTTTATTAGAGAAAAGGTTATATTCCAAGTGTACCACACCTGAAGTGATCAACTGTAAATGTAAAACAATTTACTTGTTATTTGTTAAATATCTCTGCAGAAAATATGCATGAAATATGAAGGCAAATGTTGTACAAACTTATCTTAAGCATATCCTATTCAGAAATAATATAAATTAAGAAAAATGCTAAATATTTTTTAGCCAAAAAGTAATAGCAATAAATAGGAATAAATAGGATATTATTAACAGCAAATGCTTTGTAAAAACAGAAAATAACAGCACCTTTCAGCCTGTCACCATCATGCAAATGTGAAACATCAAACATACAGTAGTAGTTCTTTACAGGTTTTTGTCTGTCTCGCGTCTATTGCAGCATTGCACCCATGAAACGAAATTCTAAAAACATGGCGCTCAAATAACTTGGCTTTTTTTTCCCATTCCACTGCCCAAGTCTCATTTTTTTCAATGCAATAACGCATTTCTGAGTGAGCAGCCGCTTAAGACTAGCGATGTGTTCTACATTCATAGAACATGTCACACGAGAGCGGTTAATCAGGCGCGCCATCATGCAATTTCATTTATGCATAGTTCAAATCCAAAGAGCCGAAGCATAGCCTACTTTTTTGCATTTAAAAACATGAGATGCAGTAGAATGGAAAGAACAACAACACAAAATTCAAAGAATATTCGAAATTCTAATTTTTATTTGACAGCCCTAGAGACAACTGTTCCAGATGGTCGTCCCATTAACAGGTTAGATTAGATGCATTACAATCTACATTACAGACAGTGGTTGATCCACAGAATTAGTAATTTGGTAGTTTGTTTTTGTATTTCTGTCTGTAATGCAGGGCTCCAGACTGTGACCAAAATTTGAGAGTGTGCGACTAAATTTTACATCCAGTCGCACATGTGCGACCAGTAAATTTCATCTCGTTCATAGTGGGCGACAACCGACGTCGCGTCTGCGATGCTTTGTTTACGACATCACGACAAGAAGACTAGCATGTTTAATTTTTTAACGGTCCTCCATGAAGGGTTCCGAGTGAATGAGTGTGTGTGTGCGCGTGAGTGAATGAGTGTGAGTGTGAGTGTGAGTGTGTGTGTGTGTGTGTGTGTGTGTGTGTGTGTGTGTGTGTGTGTGTGTGTGTGTGTGTGTGTGTGTGTGTGTGTGCCTGCGCGCGCCCGCGCGCGAGTGAGTGAGAGAGTGTGTGCGCGAGTGAGTGAGTGTGTGCGTGCGTGCATGCGTTAGTCTATGTGCGTGTATGTGAGTGAGTGCGTGTGTACATGTGCGAGTGAATGTGTGTGTGAGACGGCTCGAGATGACTGGTCGTAAAGCAATGTGTAGTCTGACAATGTTTCTTGTCCAGGACATGACAAGATTTTTAGGAGTTGAAATCGTGTAATCTGATACATTGACTATAGTAACAAACAAAAAAAATTGCGTATTCTGAACCAGGCATAACTATAACTATGGTATACTGTGGTTATGAAAGTAGCCTACACATCTTTGTACAGCACTTCAAAACTATATCCTATTAAAATGTTTTTTTTTTTATGTGTCGACCAAAACATTTTTGTTCATCCTTTAAAGATTGTCTCTATTTATAAAACTGAAAGTTTCAAGAAGTAGGAAAATTCACACTTATTTTTTTTAAAAAGAAGACTAAATTACCATTGTAAACAGCTGCTGAGAGTGCTTATTGGCTATTTTCACTCCCTAATATCTATTTTGTCACTCATTTTGCTTTTGAAATAATATTAAGACATTATGAAGGATAATAATTAAATTTAACTTTATCTATACACCTCAAATTTAGCTCAGTGCTTTGTCATCCCACAGTGCTACCAAATACTTTCTGTAAAACTTAGAGCC
This sequence comes from Rutilus rutilus, assembly GCA_021464565.1. Taxonomy (NCBI): domain Eukaryota; kingdom Metazoa; phylum Chordata; class Actinopteri; order Cypriniformes; family Leuciscidae; genus Rutilus; species Rutilus rutilus. Next base: position 1,536,572 of record JAJAQA010000018.1, read on the forward strand.
GCGGCCCTCAGATGTTAGTCTGGAGCCCTGTGATCTTAAAATAAAACTGCACCATAATTTCTGTACGTTAAGTCTATTTATTATCAAAGCATTTGTCTGTAATAGTTATTTAGGGGGAAAATGTGAAGGTGTGCCCCTAAATTTTCTGCTTGCGCTCCTAAAATTTTAAGTCAGGGGCTACAGCGCTCCTAATAAAAAAAGTTAGTCTGGAGCCCTGTAATGTTTTGCTCCTGGTATTCTAATAGCAACTGTAGAAAATATCCTCGTTCTTGGAACAGAATTATAATTCTGGTGTAATCAAATTATTGATTAATAAATGAACAGTCATAAGCATTCACAAACACAGGGTCCGAAATTAACTTTTTGGCTCACCTGCCACGGGGACTGGTAGATGAAAAAATCCACCAGCCAAGCATATTTTTTACCGGCCAAAATAATAAACAGCCCTTTTTTTTGTCACATACATTCATTTCAGTACTTTTAATTGAGATAATAAGGTAGGCATATTATGTTGAATACAAACATAAAAAATTGTCCAGAGCAAAATTTGAAATGTATAATAAAAAATAATAATAATTATATATATATATATATATATATATATATATATATATATATATATATATATATATATATTTATCAAAATGAGAGAAATATATGAAATATTACTATCATTGGGGTGAAATCAAATTTTTTTTTTTTTTTTTTTCAGTTTTGTTTCCTGACTTCAATTTAATGTGTTATGGGAAGGCAGAACGTACTCGGCTAAGTTACTTACGTAACCTCGGTTCCCTGAGAGATAAAGGAACGAGTATTGCGTTGCAAACGCTATAAGAAAACTAATTTTATCGAGAAAAGACCGGCCATGCATGGTGTGTAAAGCAGAAGCAGCCTGGCCAGCGGCGGAGTATGCACGTGCACGATCCGCGAGTGCTGAAGACGCTCTGCACGGCTTTGATGAGCAGGACACAAATGGGCGGCGACCGCTTCTTCCAGTGGCGGGAGCTTCACATATCCTTTTTCCTCAGCACCGTCAACAGATAGAGCGTTAACTGTACGTACACACCGCCGCCGACTTGAGCTGCAAAGAAGCTCTGGCCGCCCTGTCAAGGACGCTTGTCCGCTCTGAATAGTGAGTGCGCGCGCGCGCGGCCGGGGCTCACTCACTCGCTCTCTCTGCTCGTTCTTAGAAGGCAGAAGAGCGCGTGCGCGCTGACAATTTTATTATTTTGGTATGAACATTCACCCGCCACTGTGGCGGATAGCCTTTTGAGATATACTCGCCAAACGGAAAATCTACCCGCATTTGGCGCTTGGCGGGTGTTAATTTCGGACCCTGCACAAACATATAGTCAGGTTGTTGTTTTTTTCTCAATTTCTCAAAAGCAAAATGCACTTAATTTATATTTTTTTCCCCCAGGAAAAAAAGACTAAGTTTGTTAATTTGCTTATCAAGTAAATGCATCTTGATTTTATTTTTTTTATTTTTTTTATTTTTTTTATATATTAAGACAAGCATTGTTTGCAGTGTAAGGAGTAGAATATACAGTTTGTACAGTATTAAAATCATTGTCTATGGAATGTCCCCATAAAACATGAAAACTCAACATTTGTGTTGTGTGTGAGTGTGTGCGTGTGTGAGTCTGTGTGCGTGTGTATATAAATTAGGACTATAATATATTAAATTATGAATAACAGCATTTTTTTGGTGTTGTATCAGAAATGAGCTGTTTACATACAAATACATTATAAATAATCATGTTATCTTACCACCCACCCCCAGTCCATGACGTTTTTAAAACCTAGAAACGCCCCTGGTTGTTGACACACTTTGTAGACAAAAAAACAATGACAGTTTGTCACACTTTAACTCCTGTAAAGTATATAGTTGATACTAGTGATATATAACATACATGATATTTATATGTTATTAAGACCATATTAATAGTATGCATAATTAAAAAAGGCAATATATTATAAATTAATTGATTTTTGATTCCCAACCCTAGCTAAGATGCAACTAATTTAGAACATTTATAATACCTTTTTTAACACTTAATAATAAGCCTAACAATTGTATTACAATAATTTTGTAATCGTTTCAAATTTTGGTCACATATGCTCCTGAAATTTAATCTGTGCGACCTAAAAATATATTTGGGAGCATTTGTGCGAGTGCAAATAATGGTTGTGGTGTGACCTGTATTCATTTCTCCACAAAACGTTCGTAAATTACTGCACAGTGTGTACCTTATGTGCACTGATACGTGTTGGCCGGACCATCATTCTATCCAACGTTACATAACCAATTACGTTCTTAACTTTAAAGCAGATTTTAGATTGGTTAATATTAGCTGTCAATCACTCCCACTCCCTTTCACTGCGCTCCGTTGTCACGTGACAGGGAGCTGACTACCGCGCAAAATTTGAAAGGCTGAATAGGAGAGAAGATGAAACGAACGCTGACAGATTTCTTTTGTAAAGTAACAAATAAATCACAAATAATCCTGGAGTTGGTGATGTGGTTAATGTGGATCCACCAGCTGAAAAGAAATCACACAGCTTTCGGAGAGAGTGGCTAAAAGATTTCGTGTGGCTCTGCTATGCTGATGGTTCAATGCATTGCGTTCACTGTAAAGCCTGTGGGACAGAGTTTGCAGGTAACACAGCGTTCGCAACTGAATCAATACACTTTAAGCCCGAAAGCTTGGTTAAACACGGAGAGAGTGCCAAGCACAATGCAGGGACAAGTGTGTGGCAAACAAATCAGGTTCATCAGGTTCGATTATTAAGGCTTTTAATCTAGGATGCTGGCGGTCGTTCCGCTCTACTAGCAGAGCTAAACGTCAAATTTGGCGGGTGCTCCTACATTTTTGCTGGTGCTCCTAACTTTTTGAAGTTGGGAGCACCAGTGCTACCAAGTAAAAAAGTTAATTTCAAGCTCTGTAAGCCTAACAATTGTATTTACAATCATTTTTGTAAATACAATTGCTAGGCTCAGTGCTTATTTTATTTATTTATTTATTTATTTATTTATTTTTCTGGTAAATTTAACGAAATTTAATTCGGCCCTGGATTTGATCATTATATTACATTATGTGTCATGGTCTCTTGAGGTTGTTTGGAAATCCCTCCTGTTTATCCTGAAGAGAGCTGTAGTAACGCTACATATGATGATCATGCGTGCAGAGGTGAGTGTGTCTAGAGATTTATAAACTACTTTTCAGTTTCACACCCAAAGATTGATTTCAAAATCAAAATAAATTTAGCACAACTGCAACATGTAAACTGACAGCATGTTTCTTTAGTGAACGTTTCTATACAATTTTATGTCAAAATTGACATAAAATTGTCATTTATGTCTGATAAATGTGAACTATGATGAATAAGCATCTAAATATTGTAATGCTTAAACTATGTTTATGGATTTATAAATAAGTAACGCATACGAATCACTTTAATATTTAAGATTCAATTATTGCACAATTAAATTAAATCCATCCCTTATTTATTTCTGTTGAAGAGGAAGAAAGCAGCACATATATTATGCGTTTAAACAACACTGAATGGACGTGTGTGACCGGCAATAACAGTGGAACCAGTGCTTCTTCTGAAGAGGATGAAAGCAGCACGTACACAACCAGTGCTTCTTCTAAAGGGGATGAAAGCAGCACGTACACAACCAGTGCTTCTTCTAAAGGGGATGAAAGCAGCACGTACACAACCAGTGCTTCTTCTAAAGGGGATGAAAGCAGCACGTACACAACCAGTGCTTCAGAAATATACAATAAACATTGGGCTGGTTTAGAAGACAAGAATGGAAATGTTGATTCCTCAAAAGCCTCGTAAGTGTGTGTTTGCCAGTGACTTCAAGTAACTCTATTACAGAATGCCAAGTGACTAAACTGGTTTTGCAGAGACGTCTTGGATTATTTGGATACTCTAATGGAGCAGATGGAAAAAAACAATACAAGGGATGCAAGGCTTGTCGTAGGGAAGGCTATTGGTGTCCTCCAAATACAAGCCAAGAACACAGAAACCAAAGATACATGCTACTCTTCAGATCAGAAAATGATCAGCGTAAGGCCTGAAAAAGATTACAATGTCCACCTGGGCTAGGATTCCTGATTTATCAATGTTGTTAATTCATCTTTACACAGGTGGATGATTGTCAAAGTATCCTGACTAGGAACTTGTCCTGGTCTGTAAAGATTTCCAAGGAGGCCTTTAATAAATCACGTTTGGAAAACAACGGAACTGCGTTTCTTGGAGTTCTACGGTTCAACAATATGGGAGACAAGGTACTTGCAATAAAAAAAAAAAAAATTAATTCTTTGTTTGAGCATTTTAAGGAATGTTTAAGGGATATTTGTAATTGTACATTTTTTTTAATTTGACAGGTATGCACAGCTCTTTACCACAGTGACACAAATCTGCTGTATAAATCTTTTATCTTTTAGTAATCATATCCACTTCTGTTATAATGCTAAATTATTTTTGTATCGTATGAATTGTTGTTTGAAAAAAGCTGAAGATTCTATTTCTAAAAATAACATTTTTGTGTCCGAATGAAAATATTGACATTTTTCTGTGAACTATTCTTTTAAAGTGCCCCTATTATGCTATTTTAAAGTTTCATAATGTTGTTTTTGTAGTCTCCTACAAAGTTTTTTCCATGCATCAAAGATCAAAAAACACTTTCATTTTCTCATAATATACATCACCACATTTTTCAATGATTATCAAACGACTCGTCAGATGAATCAGTCTCTCTAAATCCCTCCTTTCCGCGAGATGCTCTGCTCTGATTGGCCAGACGGCCCAGTCTGTTGTGATTGGTCTATCGCTTACAGCGCGTGTCAGAAGCTAAACTCCCATTAACATATAACTGAACTTCAGCTTCCTCAGTCCTCAGGGATTTTATACATGGTAAAGACAGTAACGATGACCTCAATTTTAGCATATAATTGGAAGAACGAGTTATTCAACCCGATCCTCCATCGCAAGGACGACGTGAGCAGGACGTTTCTCAGTGATGCGCTACTCAGTTTGAGGTACATTATGAGATCAGCATTAACAAGATTATGTCCATCAACAAACCCATGTGTATATTTCTAATTTATTGCGGTGCACATTTGGGAACTGTATCGATAACGGTGCATTCGTTAGCCGAGCTCTAACGTGAATGACTGATGTAACATTGTAAAAAAACTCTTGCTCCATCCTTTAGCCTATCTTTACTCAAAAACAACAGATAATCTGCATTAATAGACAGTTTAAGGCAGTGGTTCTCAAAGTGTGGGACGCGCCCCCTAGGGGGGGCCCAAGGTTACTGCAGGGGGGGGTCCAAAGTTACTGCAGGGGGGGTCCAAGGTTACTGCAGGGGGGGGCCCAAGGTTACTGCAGGGGGGGGTCCAAAGTTACTGCAGGGGGGGTCCAAGGTTACTGCAGGGGGGGGGTCCAAGGTTACTGCAGGGGGGGGTCCAAGGTTACTGCAGGGGGGGGGGGGATCAGCAGAAAAAAAAAAAAAAAAAAAACAGCCACTTCATTATTACGGCATTCAAGTGCGTGAAAGCGGTTAGCGCTCTGCCTTTATAAAGCGGCAACGAACGGCAATTACACTGAATCGTTCTTCTTCAGACCGTTGGAACAAGCCCAACATAGAAGTTGCTAGCCATAGAAACACACCTCTTCAGCAGACCGAATCACAAGCTGCTATTGTGAACGCACCACTCCGCTGCTGTGCGCGTTCCAGTGAGAAGACCAACAAGAAGCTGAGCTCGTGAGGCACTCTCTAAAGCTGCTATATATTGGTGCTTTTATATAGTGTCCATCCAAAGCATCACTTAACTATTTAAATGTTGCTGTTTATTTAAATTAAAAGTTCAAGTTCTGGTCTATTATTCTCTCTTACTGTTATGATTTAATGACATGACAAATTGAAACTATTCCTGTTTTTCATTACACGTTTTTCAATGTAAAAAAATCTTTCCGCTTTTTATATATATATATATATATATATATATATATATATATATATATATATATATATATATATATATAAAAATGTATAAATATTTATACATTTTTTTAAAGGTTTAAAGGGGGGCGCAACCAAAAACGTTTGAGAACCACTGGTTTAAGGTAATAGTGGCCCACAAAAGCTTAGCAGAAGTATTTCAGTAAGACAGTAATAACGTAAGTCACTTTCAACTTCAAAGTTTTGCAGAACGTTTACATTCACAAACAGCTAGGCCTATATTACACAATGCATGAAAGGGAACATTCGAAATATCATAAAAGGGGCACTTCAAGATTCAAGCTTCTTGATCTATTGTTTTCACACTTTTATGTTTGATTTGCTTTATGTATGTTTTCTAATTTAGGTTCTAACTTTGAATAATGAGGTTTATGGAATAACGATGAGGGCCAATATCTCCAACCTTACCAACAATATTGAAATGTTCTTTACACATAAAGATCTGGTAATGAAGTTTTTTTTTTTTTTTTTCAAAACATTATTATTATTATTATTATTATTATTATTATTATTATTATTATTATTATTATTATGATGATGATGATGACCTGACACTGTGAAATCAAAATAATAATCAAACATGTTCTTACAGGTCAGGAATGCGTCCTGCAAATCTTGGGGTGGCAACGGTAAATTTACTTATGGATCTATTGATCAGTTCCCATCAACAAACCTAATTATAATATTTTTAATTACGCACTGTTTTTCCTTCTAAGGAAATCTAACATGGTCGACGTCCGGATGTGAGACAGTAAAAATCAACAATAACACCATAAAGTGCTCATGTTCACATCTGACATTCTTTGCAGTGCTGATGGTGAGAAGCTTCTCAGTTTCGTTTAAAGACCCCATGAAATCAATATCAGAGTCTTTTGGTTCACATATATTTCTCTGATCTCTCAGTCTCCTCCAGATATAAATGCAAACAGCACAGCGCCGTATGTGGAATCATTGAGCTTCATCACTTCTATCGGCTGTGGCATCTCCATGTTTTTTCAGGCCGTCACTCTGTTCATGCATTTCCTGTTACGGTAGAGTCTCTTAATGTTTAACACCTAGTTTGTGCTATTAGTGCTTCAAGTATTGAAGTTCAAAGTTTTTGGACCTGTTGCATTTAGGGATACACCGACATGAACATTTTGGCCGAAACCGATAATTCTTTATATTTGAAAGCTGATAACCGATATATTGACCGATAAATCTAAATCCTAATTCTGATATAATTTAAGAGCCTGATTATAAAAACAAAAGGCTAACCATTAAAAGTCATTTACATAAATCATATAAATTACAATAGCCTAGTTTGAACCACCGTAAGATTCCTTGCCTTTTTTTAATTTTAGACTCCTATGGCCAACCTTCGTTATAAAAAAAAAGAAAAAGAAAATTGGTAACACTTTACAATAAGGTTTCATTTTGTTAGCATTAGTTAATGAACTAATAATGAATGAACAATACAACTGCAGGATTTATTCATCTTAGTTAATGTTAAATCTCAACATTTTCTAAGACATTTTTAAGATGCAAAGTTGTATCGGTTAGCATTATTTAACCTGTTTGGGGTCAAAATGACCCCAATGGACTTTTCCTTCATTTTTTAAAAGTGTTACCTTCATCTCAGGGGCATGAAACTCTGTGACTTTTCCTAAATAATCTATCTAAACATGCACAAAAAAACTGGGCTTGATTTGGTTGTTCTAAAGGTGTGTAAAAAAAAAAAGTACCTTTTAAGCTGTTTGGGGTCAAAATGACCCCACATTGAAAATGACTTTTTAAAATTTTGTTTGTCAAAAAAATAAAAGTAAATCCATTATAAATCTGAAATTTTTTGCAAATAAACCAAGGTCTGGTCCTAGAGCATAAATAAATCTCATACACACACACACTCACACACACACACAAACACACACATGTATGTGACTGCAACAGAAAGCATTTTTACAGAAATTGGCAAATAAAATAAACAAAACTGGCATAAATCTGAAAAATGTCACATATGCAACATGGAACGGCGCTCATGTACCCCGCCTGGTACAGTCTTTCCTCGGCTAGTCGTTCTGACGTTTGCCGCGGACTCTGGCGTCTCTGTAGTGGTTAAACATGAGATATAATTTGTCTTGTCTATATCTAATGGGCGATTTTTGGTCTCGTGAATCTATAATTTGTTCCCTGGCCAATCGTTTTGGCTGTGGGGAAGTTTCATAACTTTATAAGCTATTTAACTTTTCCGTTGTATGTTTGACTGAATTGTTTGCTTTATTTGAATAGCTTCTTGTACCTTTTACTTATACTTTTATAATGGCTAATATTGATAAAACTGAAATTTAACAAAAAGAGACTGGGTTGAGTTTTGTCATTTTAAATTTGAATACAACGAAGATGATCTGTAATGTTGTTTACTGCTAAATCTGTTGTTTAGTACTAATGCACATATTGCCTGGACCATATTAAAATGTTAAATATTTTTATATTATATTTAAAACGAAAAGAGGCAGGTTTGTGTTTTATATTTTGTTTTTTTATGAATAGGCAAACGTTATGTGCAGTGAATATAATCAATACGTGTTGCCTGAACCACATTTGTGTGGCTATAATGTTTAAGATTTCTTTAAATGAAAACGAAAAGAGTTAGTATGGTGTTTTATAACATATTTCGTTGCCTAAAATATACACAGAGATAACCGGAGTAGCAGAGCGAGCTGAGTGACGCGCGCTGCGTCAGAAGGTGGGCGGGGTTAGGATTTCCCAAGATTTTCCAAGATGGCGCTGCCCATACCCCCAATAATTGGCTTCAAAACCGTTCTTCAGAAAGTCTATGGGTGACGTCACAGACGCTTTGTCCATATTTTTTACAGTCTATGACTAAAACACAGGCACACAAAGAATTCACAACATTCTTTTACAGTCGTGTTCTCATTATAATTTGATGTAGCCTATATGACAGATTTGTGCTGCATGCTACACTTATCAGGTTTATGATGTTAAAATGTAAAACTGAGCATTTATCGGCCGATAACGATATGGTGGCTCCTCTTTTGGATAAAAGCATCTGCTAAATGCATGTTACAAATACAGGTTGTTTTTATATTCGAACAGGAAAGCCAGATCAAACCAGGCCACGAAGATCTTGATGAACATGTTTGTGGCTTTACTTCTCCTGAATTTATCCTTTTTGTCAAACGAGAGCGTCGCCAACACAGGAGACAGGGCTGCGTGTGTCTTCATAGCGCTGCTCATGCATTACTCCATGCTGACTACATTCACCTGGTTCTTCATTCAAGCTCTTCATATGTACTTATGGCTCATCAGACAGAACGTGACCATCACAAACTACATGAGGAAGATCACAGTGTTCGGCTGGAGTGAGTTATATGAACAAAACACGTTATACTTTTGCCTTAAGAAATAAAACCTTTTAAAACAAAAACCAGCAAGTCAGACTGTAAAATCAAGTTCACCCGAAAAAGAATATAGCCTAGGCCTATATTGTGCATAAGTCTTATGAACTACTGTCATGATACTTTTATGTTTTTAACCTTTACTTCAGCAGCTTGTCTTCATTAATTGTCTCTATCAGTGGTATTTTCATATGAATTTTAGTAATTTTAGTAAAATCAAGTTAATCAAGTTAAATTAAATTAAATGAATATAAGAAATGTTGCCTTGGCAACTAGCTGAAATAAAATGCTTTTTTAATATTTTATTTTCAGTTAAAGTTTCAGTAAATTTTATTTCAAGTAATGGAAATGTTAAGGTTTTAGTTTTAGTTACCTATAATAACCCTGATCTCTTTCAGCATTTCCGTCTCCGATAGTCGTAGCTGTTGTTTCAATAGGAGGATATAAAACACGGATCATAAACACAACGTCTGGAAAAAACACACAAATGTAAGTTGTTCTGATGTCATAAATGCATGAATTAATAAAACTTAAAATGCCCCTATTATGGAACTTTAACCTCTTGACCTTGTATACATTTACTATATAAAATACTATCTTAAAATATTAAGAATGATAAATTACATCATTTGAAATTTCTAAGGGTTTATGGTCAATTTATGGTGTCTGTTTTACGATATAGATTCTCCAGCAACAGTAATACTGTAATTTGTGTCAGGAGTGCAAATGACAACACGCAAAATCAAAACGGGACTTCATACCTATGTTTATGAATTAGCGATCGCGAGATGAATCCAATCCATCACACTTGGGTAAAATGTCCATGGGTAAAGTGTCCATTGAAAAACATCCAACAGCACTTTTTGTCCACCAAAGCGTTAAATCCGTGAAATATTGATATATTGTCCATTGTTTACATCAGAGTTCGCCTGAACAATGTGCTCTCCATCATCATTCTTCTATAAATTATTTATAATATCCAAGCAGTACTGTCAGATCTTGTGACATCTTTTGAGAGGCATATTCTCAAGCCATTGTCATCCATCCATCCATCCATCCATCTTCTTCCGCTTATCCGGGGCCGGGTCGCAGTGGGCAGCAGTGGGCAGCAGTCTAAGCAGAGATGCCCAGACTTCCCTCTCCCTAGACACTTCCTCCAGCTCTTCCGGGGGGATACCGAGGCGTTGCCAGGCCAGCCGGGAGACATAATCCTAGGTCTTCCCCGGTGGGACACGCCTGGAACACCTCCCCGGGAAGGCGTCCAGGAGGCATCCGGAACAGATGCCCGAGCCACCAGCAGCAACCCTCACAGTACGTTTGGGTCTGCCGAGTCGGTCCGGCTTCCTCCCCCGCCATCGGATCTAACTCACCACCAGATGGTGATCAGTTGACAGCTCCGCCTCTCTCTTTACCCGAGTGTCCAAGACATACGGCCGGAGGTTGGATGAAATGACCCCAAAGTCGATCATCGACCTCTGGCCTAGGGTGTCTTGGTGCCACGTGCACTGATGGACACCCTTATGCTTGAACATAGTATTCATTATGGACAAGCTGTAACTAGCACAGAAGTCCAATAACAGAACACCGCTCAGGTTCAGATCAGAGGGGCCGTTCCTCCTAATCATGCCCATCTAGGTGTCACTGTCACTGCCCACTTGGGCGTTGAAGTCCCCCAGTAGAACGACGGAGTCCCCAGTCGGAGCACTTTCCAGCACCCCTCCCAGAGACCCCAAGAGGGCCAGGTACTCTGCATTGCCGTTCGGCCCGTAGGCACACACGACAATGAGAGACCTGTTCCCAACCCGAAGGCGCAGGGAAGCAACGAGCGAGCGATGTGACGTTCCACGTCCCTAAAGCCAGTTTCTGTGTCCAGAGATCAGGATGTTGGGGCCCCCGCCTTCAAAAAACACGAGAAGTGATTAGGAAATAACGCAAGATCACGCATGCGTGAGCCCGAAATTGTTATTTAAAATGAATGCCTGCAAGAAGATTGCGATCCAAATTGTCTGTGCGCTGACTTACAGCGAAAAGGAGAAAAAACTGATTATGCAGGAGGAAATGGTTGGGGAGACGAGAGCAAGGAGTGTGTGTTCTGCAAAGAGAGTTGGGGGTAAATAAATTATTTTGCATTGTGCTGCTATTGCTGCTCGTCAAGCAAATGTTTGTGCTTTGTTTCTGTTTGATATAATTGTAAATATATCTATTAAAATACTGATATTCTGGTCTATAACTCCTCCCCCGAACATCCTGCTGTCCTGTTTCTTGCTCTCTCATTGGCTGTCGGTCATCGCTGATGTAGTTTTCAGTCAGAACACATTCACACAGCAGTATTTTGAATCGGCGACAGGTTAGTGTTGCACGGTGTACCGATACTTCAAAAGTATCGCGATACTCGGAAATTAAAAACGTCACGATACCTAAATTTATCAGTATCGATACAAAAAAAAAAAAAAAAAAAGCCTCCCTATGGACGTCTGTGTTTTTTTCCTGCCGCTGTCAGTGTCATGTGACAAAACACTACAGCGAGATGGCTGCACGTGCGAGCACAAGTGGTCCACGACTCGTAGAAAAAGATGACGCGAGGAGTGACATATGGAAGTACGTTGCCTACCTTGCTCTGTATCGATTAGTATCGATACTTCTAAGAATGACCGCGTTCCAGATTTGTAAGGCCGGCGACACACTGGCTGCGTGTCGTGTCCGTTTTTATTTCGGCTCCCATGTTAACTGCCTGCGTGACACGCGTCTGGGCGCAGCTCGAGACAAGCGGAAAACGCGTGCATGCTAGAAATAGAACCGACGCCTATTTTTCACGCGTCACGCAAGCGTGTTGGAAGCGTTTCCAGGCAAAACAGAATAGGAAAAGGTGTTTCTATGTCATTTTGACACAAATACATATTAATGAATGACATTTTGATGTTTGAAAGTTTTGACATAAATACAATATAAATGTAATTTAAAAAAATATTATCGATTTTCAAATATTGCACCTCTCAATACAGAACGAATTATTCTGTAGCCTATTTTGCCGTCAACACTGCCGACGTTGTCTTTGCTGCTATATATTTATGTTTAACATGAAGTATAGGCCTTCCACAACTCTCTCCCCACATGTCAAATATATCACCAATGAGGCTTATCATATGTTACCAATATTAAACATTGTTTAATATAATCGCTGTTCATATTTTTATTCAAAGCTCAGAATCAAGATAAAGCTCTTATGTTTCTTATGATAAATAAGATAATGCTGCTAAATTTATAAAATATTTAATATTTTGTTCAAATGTTTAATATATCTGCTGTTCACATGTTCATTTATTAGTGTGTTATATGATTAGAATGTTGTCCCGGTTTTAAAATAAAGCACAGCAATGATATTTGAGAGTGTTTCTCCCTTTTCAGGAAAAGTATCGAAAAAGTATCGAAATCGCAATACTTGACTTGGTATCGGTATCGAAACAATAATTTTGGTATCGTGACAACACTACGACAGGTCCAGATATTCAGCATGCCGAATATTTCACGGGCGGCAGACGGACTCGTCGGCGATTCTCTGAAATCGCGTCTTTGATAATTCACACTGCGTGATTGTCACTCGCGTGAACGAGCTCCGATTTGCCTATGATTTCGGGCATTTGTCGGCGATCTCACAGAACCTGTCGGCGAGCGAAAATCGGGCCTAAAATCGTTCAGTGTGAACTCGGCATTAGAGAAGAAGCGAGGAGAAGAAAGATTTGGAGAGTGAAGTCAGCGGCAGAATCAGCAATGCTTGTTCTCTCATTCTGTAGACACCACTATCGGAATATGTATGCAATATCAATATCTATTGAGACAGTCGATTGTTTTGGGAGACATTCATTTGTCTGAATGATTGGCCATCATTGCAATAATAGTTCATGTATAGCCTCCAAACGATTGCTTTTGGAGCCCGACTGCTGTTTGAATAGACCATAAATATAGCGATTGCTTACAAAGGCCTAGTGATGTAGCATCTGTTTATGTCTGGACTAGGGATGGCCCGATACCGATACTGGCATCGGGCCGATACTGTCCTCATATACTCGTACTCATAAAAATTTGCCGATACCACGTACATTTTGCGAACACATCCCTTTAAACAGACATCAGTGGAAAGTTTATTCAGTCGGATGTCAATGGCAAAGAAAATAAAATGAGGCATGTAGCTTATTATTAAGGTTAACTGACGAGAGAGAGAGAGAGAGAGAGAGAGAGAGAGAGAGAGAGAGAGAGAGAGAGAGAGAGAGAGAGAGAGCGCACTTCTGTTGAATGCTCTTGATTGCTGATCGTTCACTCAGCACATGTTATTTGGATGAAAACTAAATAGTATGTGTAAGTAAAGTAAAACATGAACTGTTACCTGATTTAAGTATAACGAGTGGTTCCCTACATTATTACAGGATGTGTGCAGGTCAAGAAGTTCCATGAATGCAAAACCAGCGTCTCAGCGTGCGAATACTGAATTAAATTGTCTTTCACGTCTTGCGCTTGTACGGACGAATTCACACAAAATTATGTAATAACGCCCGTCTTGGCGAGTATCCTATAGTAAACAAAGTCGGTTATATCTCAAATGAACGTAGCCATGTTCAAATGTGGTCCGTGCACTCGGTCTTAAAGGGGCAGCAGTTTGATAAACCTGCTTCTGTGTTTTAATGTTAATCAAACAAAGGACAAAGAAATACTCACTGCTCTTGACTAAATAGGCTACCTTTTTTAACTTTACAAAAATATCTATCTATCTATATATATAATTTATACAGTAATGAATATACTTTTTTTTCACATTTGATTACTTTATTCAAATTTCTGTACCTGTTAGATCTACCCGAAAAACTCTAAAAACACTGTTTATTTCATTTGTATCAGGACATCCCTAGTCTGGACACGACAATCAACGGCTGGCAATCAACGTACTTTCCATGTATGGAGACAAAAACTGACTTTAAAGACTGTAAAAGTGCTTTTTTTGTATACAGCTAATTTTGTGTGAATTTAGTAATGAATGCAGTAAAAATCGTGTGCACGATTTAAATTCTCCAACTTTTAACATCATGAAATCATTTTTTATTATTTAAAAAATAAAGAAATGGTTTATACATATGTGGTAACTGTAACTGTAAAAGCTTTCTCTAGCCCTCAGATGATTTTCTTACCGAGGGGCACTTTGGAGCTCCAAATGGCCATTCTCGAAAAAGGCACTAGTCAGAGAAAAAAACTTGCAGGAACCTCATTTTTTGTTATATCATCCTCAAACATAAAACATAACTTGAAACATAACTTCTTTAGACTTGTGGCTTTGGGCCCATTGTATTTCTAGCTGTCGCAGGCATCTTTATTATTTAATTATGATAAAAATATGTTATGCACAAAACATTTTCATTCCATTATACTGCAGCTTGTCTAACTTTAAAAAATATATATATTTTTGTACTTGTATTGTTTTTGAATAAAGCTCCATTTGTCTTCTTTCAAATTATATAACAACTAAGCTAATACTCCAAATAGTTTAGGAAAGACAACCATTTGAGTTCAAGCATGTCATTTTCCTGTTTTGGCCTCAAAAGGGGGGTCCGAATCGAGAGGTTAATAAGTCATTGTGAATTCATTGGGTTTAGTTGCCGTGTTTCAGCGCATTATGGAAAGAGCATGAGTTACACATTCTGACTAACACGCATCTGAGGCGGCATTGGTGACACACATGGTATTAGTCGATTAATTGATTGTTAATTTAAACGATGATCGTTTGTGGGAATTTGCGTAAATTGACATCAGCTCTATTACACACTGCATGAACTATTCCAACAAACAGCTCTATTACACACTGCATGAACGGTAATATCTGAAAAAGCATAATAGGGGCACTTTAAGTGTCTTCTGATTATATTTCACTCTCTTCTAACTATAGGTGCTGGATTACAGATCCTTTAATTCACTACATAGTGAACATTGGCTACTACACTTTAGTCTTCATCTTCACAACTGGAATCTTCATCATGATCGTCACTAAGATTGTCCAATCCCGACACATAAGAGCGCCTGACGGCAAGAGAAAGATGTTCAGAAAGCAGCTCATGATGGTGTTGAGTTTGTTCCTGCTCTTCGGCCTGACGTGGGCTGTGGCGTTCTTCAGTTCTGGACCGATGCTCATTCCCTCATATTACATCTTCACTGTGTTGAACTCATTTCAGGGTGAGAAACAATCACATACATCATTACATTTGGTTTGATAGAAAGCTATTTTTCCAACAGATTTCAGCAAATTATTTGAATTCATGAGTGATTTTTAATTGATTTTCAAAATATAGAATTAATTATAATGTTATAATGGGAGTTGATATTTTATGTGTTACAGTTTAAAAAAAATTATGTAAGCGACTTAAAATCTGTGAAATGTATTTGAGGAAATTATTTTCTCAGATTTTTTTTTTTTTTCAGGGTTTTTCCTCTTCCTATATTACTACCACATCCACAAAGACATAGAAGGTCATTTCTCTGATGATCCAGAAACGTCCGGCTCCACCACAACCACCGTTCAATCCAGAGTAAATGATCTGGAAAATGTTTATAATGAACTTAATTCAGTAACAGAAGTAGAAGGTCAGAATACTAATGTTTAATAATAATCTCTGTCTAATATGTTGTACGGTGAGGGGATGTAGGCCTAATAACTCATAATGGGATCATAAGTGGGATCATTAGCTTTTAAGACATTTTAAACTAAACTAAAGTTAATTTAACATGTACATGAACTTTACAAGTTTTTTTCTCGTATTGTAAGTTCAGGGTAACTGTAACGCTAGATATGAAATATATTGTTTGACTGAATTTTGAATGTTTAAATTCGAATGTCATTATTTCTTGGTGTAGTTGTAAAGATGTTAGGTAAAAAGAATTTTGTTTCAAATAATTATAATGCAGTTTTCATCTAGACTTTTGCTTTAAGCCTGAAGGCTAAACAAAAGTGAAAATTACATTGTTTCTTATACAGTGCATTAATATGATAATCTTTACTCTTGCCTCCATAAGGGCATGAATTTGTGCATTGTTCAATATTTTGACTTAGTCTTTCTACATATAGACCTAAATATATTAGTGGTATGCTACTATATGTTTCTTATTACAGGTTTTGTTTTCAATAGTTCTGTATTTGATCTGCATTTATGATAGTGATATAGGCTTGTGTAACACTAGAGGGCGCTGTGAGATTGTGCAGTGTAACTCACAGTGTCTGAGGCTGGAGTTGAAGATGTGAATGAGATAATCTATAATCGACTCTGTGTGACGTAGTTGCAATTACAACCAGCTATTGACTCAATACTTGTGATTCACAGTGACTAATTTACAGTGACTAGTACACTTTCTCTATCTAGCTGAATGAGTTGAGCCTTCCACCTTTTGATGACACGTTTTTTGATGACATAAAAAAATAAATGCTATTCTTTTGAACTCATTTATCTCATTTGAATTTATCAAAGAATCCTGAAAAAAAACATGCATTATATTTTCCACAAAAATATGACACAACAAAACCGTTTTTAACATTGATAATAATCATAAATGTTTCTTGAGCATCAAATCATCATATTACAATGATTTCCAAAGGATCATGTGACACTGAAGACTGGAGTAATGATGCTGAAAATTCAGCTTTCATCACAGGAATAAACACTTACATTTTACAAGATATTCATGTAGAAAACTGCTTTCAAATGGGTCATGACATAAGAAATCAAATTTGCCTTGATCTTTTGACATGTAAGAGAACTTAGTACCATTAAAACATCCTGTAAATTTCAAAATGTCCTCCTCATTATAAACAGCATACATTTAATCAAGCTCCAAAAATGGCTTGTTTTGATTGCCACATTGATATTGCAGGATCTGTGATGTCACACGGGCAAATACATTTGCGTATAGTTATACATCACACCATAGGCCCCGTCCACTGGCGTTCATTTGCTTAACGTTTGACATTTGCCTTCACTGGATTCACTGATGTGTTGCATCAAAAGCAAACAGAAGCCATTATAATGACTGATGCTGTCTACACTGTTACAGTATTATAATGACTGATGCTGTCTACACTGTTACAGTATACAGATGTGTGTTCAGATTATAATGACTGACGCTGATACACTGATGCAGTATACAGATGTGTGTTCAGATTATAATGACTGACGCTGATACACTGATACAGTATACAGATGTGTGTTCAGATTATAATGACTGTTGCTGATACACTGATACAGTATACAGATGTGTGTTCAGATTATAATGACTGACGCTGATACACTGATACAGTATACAGATGTGTGTTCAGATTATAATGACTGACGCTGATACACTGATACAGTATACAGATGTGTGTTCAGATTATAATGACTGATGCTGTCTACACTGATACAGTATACAGATGTGTGTTCAGATTATAATGACTGATGCTGTCTACACTGATACAGTATACAGATGTGTGTTCAGATTATAATGACTGAAGCTGTCTACACTGATACAGTATACAGATGTGTGTTCAGATTATAATGACTGACGCTGATACACTGATATAGTATACAGATGTGTGTTCAGATTATAATGACTGAAGCTGTCTACACTGATACAGTATACAGATGTGTGTTCAGATTATAATGACTGAAGCTGTCTACACTGATACAGTATACAGATGTGTGTTCAGATTATAATGACTGAAGCTGTCTACACTGATACAGTATACAGATGTGTGTTCAGATTATAATGACTGACGCTGTCTACACTGATACAGTATACAGATGTGTGTTCAGATTATAATGACTGAAGCTGTCTACACTGATACAGTATACAGATGTGTGTTCAGATTATAATGACTGACGCTGTCTACACTGATACAGTATACAGATGTGTGTTCAGATTATAATGACTGAAGCTGTCTACACTGATACAGTATACAGATGTGTGTTCAGATTATAATGACTGACGCTGATACACTGATACAGTATACAGATGTGTGTTCAGATTATAATGACTGACGCTGATACACTGATGCAGTATACAGATGTGTGTTCAGATTATAATGACTGACGCTGATACACTGATACAGTATACAGATGTGTGTTCAGATTATAATGACTGATGCTGTCTACACTGATACAGTATACAGATGTGTGTTCAGATTATAATGACTGATGCTGTCTACACTGAAACAGTATACAGATGTGTGTTCAGATTATAATGACTGAAGCTGTCTACACTGATACAGTATACAGATGTGTGTTCAGATTATAATGACTGACGCTGATACACTGATATAGTATACAGATGTGTGTTCAGATTATAATGACTGAAGCTGTCTACACTGTTATGAACCCAGTATGGGTTATATTTGTGGTTTGTGTGTTTTTCTTTGTTTGGTTTACAGGATGGAGTTGGAGTGAATACGTCATTAGTAGATGGAGCTGGAGTGAGTACGCCATTATTGACTAAGGAGTTACACCTGTGTTGGAGCTGTTGCCGGCAATTAAAGCAGCTCCCTTCGGCTGTGACGGGGCGCGCTCTCCCATCCTCGTGCCGTTTGCGTCTTTGGATTCTGTTGTTTGTTTGCTTGCTTTTCGTCTCGTCTTTATCTTATTTTATTATTCTTACTTAATAAATGTTATCCTTTTGAGCAAGATCCAACGTGTTGTCTCCTTCTTTGTCGCGGCTCGCGAGCCGGCCGTGACAAATGGGGGCTCGTCCGTCCGTCTTTTAATGTTTGACAATTCCAGTTGTTTTTCGACATGATTCGGAAGCGCTTTGGGTTTGTTTGTTTTTGCGTTCGGTTATTTTGTAAAGAAATTGACGTGTTGATTAACCGATGGTAAGAGAGATCGTTTGTTTAGCGCTATTGTTTGGGATGTTTTATACATCGTAGGCTACTTTGAAGGAAATGCGCGTTGGATTTGTTTGTTTTTGACAACGGAATGTGTGGAGCGCTGTATTGTTATCTCTGGCTGTTTTATGCTCGTTTTTATGGAAGGTAAGTGATTTTTTTTTGCAAATCTTTTTGTGGGAGGAATATTTAATATTTGTGTTCCCTGGTTAGGTTTAGCTGCTTGTTCCCTTTTGGAACAAGTAGATGTAATGTAATTTTTTTTATTTTTGTGTGGTGACCGTGAGTAGAGCAGTTGTCTCGGGTGCATATCCGTGGTATGAGTTAGTCGCCAGCGTGCTGGTTACTTTTCTTTGTACCAGCGGGAGTTGGTGCTTAAATACCCCTCACCAGTAGCCACATGAAGAGTACAGGGTTGAGTTAGTTAGGTTATTATTTTTATAGTTAGGGAGAGGGAACCATTTTATTCCTCCTGCTGAGGTTTGTAAAACACTCCTTCTATTTGTAACGTGCATTTGAGGTGAAGATGTCTAATCTTGTCGAAGAGTTCATTAGTTCTCCTTCTGAAGGTTTACTTGATTCGTGTACAAAAGATCAGTTATTCGAAATTGCGGATCATTATGAAATTGAACTTGGAGATAAGAGGTTAAAGGATAGTACAATTAGGGAGGTACTTAAGACAAGACTAATAAAAAAGGCCGTATTATTTGAAATGTCAGATAACACCAGTCAAGTTAAACCTAATGTCGGCTCTTTAACTTTTGAACAACAGGAACGATTATTGTTGTTACAGCTTGAACAGGAACGTTTGAAATTGGAAGTAGAGCGTGAGAAAACTAGAAATGAGCAGACTACTGTTGAGCTGCAGAAATACCGTTTGGAGATAATGAGAGAAGGTGGGCTAAGTGGTTCAGCTGATGCTTTGCAGGGTGCTTCTCAAGTGTTTGACACTGCTGGAAATTTGAGGTTAATGCCTAAGTTTAACGAGCGAGACCCAGATACCTTTTTTACATTGTTTGAGCGAATAGCGGAGGCAAGAAATTGGCCTAGCAAGGAACGTACACTGCTTTTACAATGTGTGCTCACTGGCAGGGCTCAAGAAGCATATACTGCCCTTTCACTTGCAGACTGTGATGATTACAATACCGTTAAAGCGGCAGTTTTAAAAACTTATGAGTTAGTACCAGAAGCGTACCGACAAAAATTTAGAACATTGTCTAAGGGTGGAAAGGAGGCTCATGTGGAGTTTGCTAGAGAGCTCACTACTGCATTTAACCGCTGGTGTATGGCATCTGAGGTAACCACGTTTGAAGAGTTGGCTAACTTAATTGTGCTTGAACAGTTTAAGAACTCTGTCCCTGCTCGAATAGCAACATACATAAATGAGCAGAAAGCTGAAACAACTGCTAAAGCTGCTGAGTTGGCTGATGACTATATTTTAACACATAAGAGTAGTTTTGAGTTTCGGAGAAGGGATGATGTTTTTGAAGATGAAGTTGATCGCGTGCCCAGGGATTCATCTCTGGTCTGTAATTATTGTCGTGGTAAAGGCCATTGGAAAAATGAGTGCCCTGTGCTCAAAGCTAAGAGTAAAGAAGGAAAGGTTCCCCGGGTTAAACCAGCAGGCCTTGTAGCACCATTGTTAAGTTCTGGTGGCTTGTCTTCAGAAAGATCGCCTACAGCGGTTAACCAGTTAAAAGATGGAGAGTATGCACCTTTTATTACTTACGGGCACGTGTCGCTTGTTGGTAAAGAGACAAAAGTTCCAGTAACAATACTGAGGGACACGGGGGCTTCGGAGTCCTTTATTTTGCAGGATGTGCTGCCATTTTCCTCTGTGAGTGATACCGAGACAAGTGTTCTTATTAGAGGAATTGGGTTAAATGTCCTGTCTGTCCCATTACATAAAATTATGTTGTCGTCTGAACTTGTGAAGGGAGAAGTGGTGATTGGAGTGCGTCCATCATTACCAGTGGAGGGGGTGGATATAATCCTGGGGAATAATTTGGCTGGGGGTAGGGTTTGGCCTGTGACTTTTTCACCTCCTGTGGTTTCATCTTTTCCCCTTCCGGGTCCTGACGAGAGTAACACGAACTTTCCACAGGTATTTACTGCTTGCGCTGTAACTCGATCTATGACCTCTGCACAGCCAAGGTTAACATCTGATTCTTTGGGTAGACCAGCAATTTCCTTGCCTGATGACTTTTCTGTTTCTACTTCTGATTTGATCAAGGAGCAAAAACTTGATTCTTCTCTCCATAAACTGTTAGAGAGTGTGATGTCTTCTGATGAAGTTAGGCATGTTGCTCAAGGTTATCTTTTGCAGGATGGAATGTTGGTGAGGAAATGGATTCCTCATGGAAGTGACTTTGCTGGGGATCCTATCTTGCAGGTGGTAGTTCCAGAGAAATATCGATCATTGGTGTTGGAGATGTCTCATGATAAACTTGCTGGACATTTAGGGGTAAGAAAGACTTATGACAGAATCCTTCGTCATTTTTTTTGGCCTAAATTGAAGAAGGATGTATCAAAGTACATCAAGACTTGTCATACCTGTCAATTAACAGGCAAGCCGAATCAGAAGATCAAACCTGCTCCACTGTTTCCTATTCCTGCTATTAGTCCACCTTTTGAGCACTTGATTATCGATTGTGTAGGCCCACTGCCTAGATCAAAATCAGGTAGTATTTATTTGCTCACTGTGATGTGTGCATCGACTCGTTATCCTGCGGCCTATCCCCTCCGTACAATCACTGCAAAATCAGTGGTGAAGGCACTGACCCAGTTCATTTCCATCTTTGGCATTCCGAAGATTGTGCAAAGTGATCAGGGTTCTAATTTTACGTCTCATTTGTTTTCACAGGTTTTGAAACTGTTGCACATCAAGCACAATAAAGCTAGTGCTTATCACGCCCAAAGCCAAGGGGCTTTAGAACGCTTCCATCAGACGCTGAAGTCCCTATTGCGTGCTTATTGTACAGAGCTGGGGGGAGATTGGGAGCAGGGATTGCCGTGGTTGATGTTGTCAGCGCGTGAGGTAAGCCAGGAAAGTACTCGTTTTAGTCCCAATGATCTGGTCTTTGGGCATACCGTTCGGGGACCGCTGGCTGTGCTCCGCGATAACTGGACTGAAGGAACACCACCTCGGAATTTGTTAAGTTACGTGAATGACTTTAAGCGCAGATTGTATGAAGCGGGTAAGATGGCAAAAGATCAATTGCATTCGTCACAGGGACGTATGAAGTCACTTTATGATCGGCGAACTGAGAAACGACAATTTATGCCTGGCGATCAAGTGTTGGCTCTGTTACCTGTGGAGGGTTCACCATTTCAAGCTCGGTTTACTGGTCCGTATGTAGTGGTGAAACAAGTCACTGACTTAAACTATCTTATTGCCACCCCAGAGAGAAGGAAGTCAACACAGTTGTGTCATATTAATTTGTTGAAGCCCTACTATTGTCGTTCTCCTAAAGCCTTAGAGACCATAACAGATGTGAAACCTGCACTGTTAGTTGAGAGCATTTCACCTGTTACGTTGGAAGAGGGAATTGATGAAGGGGTTTCTTTCCCCGAAGATACAGTGCTGTTGGGACGTCTTAAAAATTCAGAGACTTTGAAAAATTTGCACAAAATGTTGACCCATTTAACAGAGAGTGAACGTGCCGACTTGGTTGCTCTTATTAATCATCATGTCTCTTTATTTGGTGATGTACCCTCGTGTACACATTGGGCGGAGCACGATATTGATGTTGGGGATGCTGAGCCCATTCGCCAACATTTTTATCGTGTGTCCCCAAATAAACTCTTACATCTGGTTGCTGAAGTTCAATATATGCTAGATCATGACATTGCACGGCCATCATTTTCAAGCTGGGCATCTCCCTGCTTGCTTGTCAGTAAACCTGATGGAACTTATCGGTTTTGTACCGATTATAGGAAAGTAAATAAAGTGACGAAACCAGACTCTTTTCCACTTCCTCGTATTGAGGATTGTGTTGATCGGGTTGGGGCAGCGAAATTTGTAAGTAAGTTCGATCTGCTCAAGGGCTACTGGCAGGTTCCGTTGACCCCAAGGGCTCAAGAAATCTCTTCCTTTATTACATCTGAGGGGTTATTTTCTTATAATGTTATGAGTTTTGGTCTCAGAAATGCGCCTGCAACGTTTCAGCGACTTATGAATAGGGTTGTTTCGGGATTGGAGGGAGTCGCGGTTTATTTAGATGATGTGGTGGTTTTTAGTGATTCATGGGAGCAGCACTTGAGTCGTATTGCAGATCTGTTCTCTCGTTTTGTTGAGGCTGGCCTGACCGTCAATTTGGCCAAATGTGAGTTTGCCAAGGCCACCGTGACTTACTTGGGTAAGGTCGTTGGACAGGGTCGTGTGCGTCCAGTTCGGGCCAAGGTTGAGGCCATTGATCAATTTCCTTTTCCTTCCACCAAAAAGGAGTTGATGCGTTTTTTGGGGTTAGTGGGTTACTATCGGGGATTTTGTAGGAATTTCTCCACCGTGGTAGCCCCACTCACTGATCTGCTGAAGGCAAAAGCCGAGTTTATCTGAACTTCTGTCTGTCAGGAAGCTTTTGAGGCAGCTAAATTACTGCTTACTTCCGCTCCTGTGTTAGCAGCTCCTAAATTTGACCGCCCTTTTAGGTTGTGTGTGGATGCTAGCAACGTGGGTGCGGGAGCTGTATTGTTACAAGCTGATGATGAGGGAATTCACCGTTCCGTGAGTTATTTTTCAAAGAAGTTCACTTCTTATCAGTTAAATTATTCGGTGATTGAGAAAGAGGCCTTAGCGCTGATTTGGGCCCTACATCATTTTGAGGTATATGTGGGATCGGTGTCAGATTCTTTGGTCGTGTACACTGACCACAATCCACTTATTTATTTACATTCTTTGCGGTGCCCAAATCAACGTTTGACTCGTTGGTGCCTTTTTCTGCAGTCATATGCTCTTGAAATTCGACACATCAAAGGTATTGACAATGTGGTGGCAGACGCATTGTCTAGAGCTCCTTACTCTTCTTAACTGTCGACAAACAGTGTTGTCTTGCTTTGCTTTACTCTCTTAAGTTGCTTCTACAGGGCCGTAGTTGCTGAGGAGATTGTAAGTAAGATGAAGTTGGTGTTATACAGTAATGTGGGGAGTTATCGGGTTAAGGTTGGGTTTCATAAATGTAAACCCTCTTCTATGGGGGAAGGTGTTATGAACCCAGTATGGGTTATATTTGTGGTTTGTGTGTTTTTCTTTGTTTGGTTTACAGGATGGAGTTGGAGTGAATACGTCATTAGTAGATGGAGCTGGAGTGAGTACGCCATTATTGACTAAGGAGTTACACCTGTGTTGGAGCTGTTGCCGGCAATTAAAGCAGCTCCCTTCGGCTGTGACGGGGCGCGCTCTCCCATCCTCGTGCCGTTTGCGTCTTTGGATTCTGTTGTTTGTTTGCTTGCTTTTCGTCTCGTCTTTATCTTATTTTATTATTCTTACTTAATAAATGTTATCCTTTTGAGCAAGATCCAACGTGTTGTCTCCTTCTTTGTCGCGGCTCGCGAGCCGGCCGTGACAACACTGATACAGTATACAGATGTGTGTTCAGATTATAATGACTGAAGCTGTCTACACTGATACAGTATACAGATGTGTGTTCAGATTATAAAGACTGAAGCTGTCTACACTGATACAGTATACAGATGTGTGTTCAGATTATAATGACTGAAGCTGTCTACACTGATACAGTATACAGGTGTGTTCAGATTATAATGACTGACGCTGTCTAGACTGATACAGTATACAGATGTGTGTTCAGTTTCTGACAGACTCCATGCGTTTGAGTCTGTCGACAACAAGACAAATGGAAGAGAGAAAGAACATTTGTCCAGTTTAAACAGCTGGTTTGAGTCTCTGTACAGACTTTAGAAAGATTCTAGAGTCAGAAACAAGTGGATGGTTTATTTTAACTGCGTCCCGGATCGCGTCGGAGGATTATATGTTTGATCGGAGCATTTGACTGAGGCACAGTGTAATGGAGAGTTCGAAAAGTAGTTGACAGATGAAGCAACGACTAATGAATCTTACAGCAGCTGCATCACAAACCGCTAAGTGAATGATTTCATAATGCTTTGTCTGTAAAAGACAGTTTCATATGGATGTTTTCAAAACACTTACTCGCGTGCACTAGCAAGCAGGCGTTGATATTGTTTCCAATGCAATGACGATAACCAATCATAACAGTGGCGTTTACTGACAAGCCTTAAAGGAGCCGCGCCTTAAAAACAGATCATTTGAGACAGAGGGTCAGAATGAGTTTTGAAAATAATTGTATTTCCACACATAATAATTTGTTTGTTTTCTTTGTTTTTTGTTGCAAAAATATAAACATAGGTGAACCTCAAGAAACACAAATGATTAAAAATCCATGACATCTTTAAATTCTAATAGGCCTAATATTTTACTGTATTTTGGATCAAATAAATGCAGCCTTGGTGAGCAGGAGACTCTTTCAGAAACAAACAAAAAAAAATCTTACCAACCCTGAGCCTAGAGACCTGAAGACCCCAAAGACCTCTTTTAATAATGTACACTTCACTGACATACACAGTCAGCCTAGATAATATGTTTACTGGCAAAAAAACAACTGTTGATTCTTAGTAAAGCATCAAGAACAGAAGTTGCGTGCATTCATCAAAACCTTACACTGATGAGTTCGAGACCACAGTGTCCGGCCGGCCAGAGATGTTTGTTTGCTCAGATTATAAACGCTCATCTGCCTGGACAAGATATGGCAGATCTCTGCCTGTGTGGCTTGAGTTCTTCTCCAAATCATCTCACTGGAGACAGGGAAAGACCAGGAAAAGAACTGCGGTCGCTGAGACTCTCAGAAATGTTTACATGGATCAGATTCTCAGTCTGATGTGGCAGGAGCGGAACAGTATCAGGAAATAGTTGGGGAAAGACATTGTCCGTGGCATGTCTATTGAGCAACATGCAATGAAGTTTTTTTAATATGAGACAGGATTCTGTATGAAAATGCTGCTGAAGGCCTTGTGTCAGACACAGAATGAACGCTGTTTATCTGCAGATGATTAATAGTCTGAATTGTTCTTGGTGCCAAACCGCAAGTGAAGTGGGTAATCACTGCCATACATAAACGCCTCAGGGTTTTATTCTATTGTCAAGAACACAATGTGTTTGATAAAGCAACAATATCAAGTCAGTGCTTAAACAAATTTACAAATTTACCAAATTAACATTTAGTAATGATCTTGTACATCATAAAGCCATCTTCCAAATCGTGTTTTTGCCTTACCCTAAATCTCAACAAGCCTAATCATCATGTATTCTAGGACCACAATGCACTGTGATTGTGACCTCACAGCAGATTGCAATTACACTTAATACATTGCACTTAAAAATTATTCACAGTTTCGAAGCGTTCGAAACGCCACAAGCTGGTGACCCCTGCTGGTCAGAACAGTGTAAATAAAATAAAAAAAATAAAAAAATACAACAAAAACATTTGACATTTCCAAACAGTTATGACCTAACAAAGCCTTGTTTACTGAAATCATGTGACTTTGGAAGTTTGATACACACTCCGAAAGCTTCATGAAGCAGTGTTTCGAAAGCGCCCAACACTTATTAGCAGTGGAAGGTGTCTAGCAGCTCAAAACCAAAACAAAAGAACCTTGAAACGAAAACAGTTTGCAAGCAAAAGTGCGAAATAAAACAACACAAATCAACATCGCATAGCATCACATTAGCTGTTAATCGACAAGGTTCACAGAGCAATGATTATGTTGGTAACCATGCAAAACTCTAAACCAGTTACTACTTTGGTCATTTACCTATAAATGAATAGCCTTGCCAAGGTTATAGTTCCCACCGTTATTATCTGATATCAACAATCGTTAGGTCTGTCAGTGTTGCCAAACTTCTGTAAAAACATATTCCATTCAAAACAATTATTTTCGCAAGCCAAAACCACAGCAGTATATAACTTAAGCCACTTACCTGCTCATAAGACGTATTTTCGGATATCCTTCTGTGGTTATTGGGGCAGTTTTGATGTCAGAGAGACATTCGCTCTGATGAGGCGATCATCTGTAACGCTTCAGATTCATCCGCGCAGAACAGCGGAGCAGAAACAACTCACGTAAGGACCAAAAAGATTGGATCTCATTCACTAAGCACGCGTATGCACAAATTTGTTTGTAAAATGTGCGTATGAATGATTTAAAAATAAATAAAAATAAATCACAATTCACCAAAAATGATCAACTGAAAATACACGTACGAAAAAAGCACTTACTCTGTACGGCCATATAATCGTGTTAAGAAGTTATTTAATCCGAACACGACTATGATTATATTGAAGTATGTTGCATTCATTTTATTAATGAATAGGCCTACATAACAGGGACATTAACGCTTGTCCACTTGTCCGGGACAAGTAAGAGAGAATGATTCAGCATTTTGAACGAATCGGTTGAGTCAAAGATTCACTGACCCATTCATAAACATCTGTCTCATTCTTGAATGAATCAGTCATTTGAACAAATCATTTGAATGAATGAATGAATGAATGAATGAATGAATGACTCACTCATTAAGACGGTCGCCTGCCGCCACCTACTGGCGGTTTTGTGTTATGTTTAAAAGTATTGTCCTTTCCAATGTTTCTTATTTGCATATTTAAAACAATTTCATTACATTACTTAATACAATTGTAATTTTTCAGTGTAAATAATTTAATTTCATCAGCCCTACCAAGGGTAACAGTCATATAGTGTCTTATTCTAAATAATTGAATTTATTGATCAAATTTAGGAATTTAAAATGAAAGATGAAGCATACATTTAATAAGATTGGGGGAGGGGATGCCCTTTAAAGGTGCAGATTTAAATATATCAAAGCTGATTGAACACTGATGAGAATATTGCTTCAGAATAAATTACACAAACACACAAAAAAAATAATTCCGCACAAGCAACTTTTTTACTTGAACAAATGAATGACAGATTTACTTGTCCGAAGGACAAGCACATGAAAAGGCTTAATGTCGAGCCCTGTATAAAATTGTATAATAAAATGATTAAATAATACAATTTAATTTAATCTTAAAAACATTCCATCATATTAAAGAGTACGCAAAGTGTGGAAAGCCCTTATATGGAGATGGTTTGGGTGTGTTTTATGCAAATGCCTAACCTCAAAATTTACTAACATCAGAACAACGTTAAGAACAAATTCATGTGTGTGCGACCGTGTTGTGAATTAGGCGGAGATTTTTCGTGAGAAGTTCTCCTGTGCGTATAAATGGGTCAATGACGTATAAGGATTTTCAACAGGCCAATTTTAAAATACGAAAATTAACAATATATATTGCAATTGTTCAATCATTAAGAATGTTGTGTACATAAAAATTCAAATAAAAAAATTTAATTAAGTGATTTTAGTGTTTTTTCATCTAGATGAATTGTCCATAGGCTTAAAAAATGTCATGTGGGGCGACCGTGATTTATCTTAAAATTAATTAATTTCCTTAACATAAATGTATTTTTTTTTTACATGTTCTCAGTAATTAAAGTGTTTAAAAACAGAGTATTTGAATTTCTTTTGAGTTTTTGTATATAATGATCTCATATTTTTGTTCTGCAATTTCAGTCGCCTTCTAAAATGCAGTTAACAGACTTATTTTTCCTGTAAATTGCATAAAACTGATAGAAATGTTTTAAAAATATAATTTACTAAAGCATACTGTATCAGTGATTCATATTTCAGCCACAGAAATAAGATATTTTATTTTAAATTTAATACAGTGATAGCTTTTATTGGTCGCACCACATGATAATTGGTCGCTCCAAATGACACGAAAACCTTATATAGTTAAAAATCTATTTAAAGAGATCAATGAACAATACATTTTATACAAAATGTTTTATTTAAACCAGATTTTATACAAATTTCACAGAATTTTCCTGAACATAAACATTTTATAAACTCACTTTTATAAAAAAAAATCACTTCACAAGCACCATTTAATTTAACTTGACTTAGAATTTCTTTCTAACAAATAATAATGTTATAGATATAAATTATTTCATAAAAGTATTGTATACAGATAACATTTGGGGTCAATAGTTTTTTAAAAGTAATTAATACTTTATTAATCAAGGACACATTCAGTGTCACATTCAGGCGCAGGCTATAATGTTCCGAAAGATTCTATTTCAAATAATTGCTGTTCTTTTGAACTTTATATTCATCAAATAATCCTGACATATAAAATGTATCACAGTAATCCAAAATGTATCACAGTTTCCCAAAAAAATATGAACATTGATAATAATCAGAAATGTTTCTTGAGCAGCAAATCATTAGTGACCCTGGATCACAAAACCAGTCACAAGTCGCACGGGGTATTTGTGGCAATAGCCAACAATACATTGTATGGGTCAAAATTATTATTATTAATTCCAAAAAATCATTAGGATATTAAATAAAGATCATGTTTTATATTTTGTAAATGTCCTACCATAAATTTATAAACATTTTTTTTTGTGAGTGAATATAGCAATATTGCAAACATAAATGGACAACTTTAAAGGCGATTTTCTCAATATTTTGTAGCACCCTCAGAATCTAGATTTTCAGTTGTATCGGCCAAATATTGTTCTATCTTAACAAATCATACATCAATGGAAAGCTTATTTATTCAGCTTTCATATGATGTATAAATCTCAATTTCAAAAAATTTACCCATGTGACATTGAACCATTGAGTGGTTTTGTGGTCTAGGGTTACATATTAGAATTATTTCTGAAGGATCATGTGACACTGAAAACTGGAGTAATGATGCTGAAAATTCAGCTTTGATCATAGGAATAAATTACAGTTTACTATATATTCACATAGAAAACAGCTATTTTAAACTGTAATAATATTTCACTCTTCTCCTATCAAGGTACTCTGCTCTTGCTGCAGGGTTAGAATTTTTTCGCTTGGCAGTGGCATCTGGTAAAATAGATTAAAATAGTTTAAAATAAATAAATAGGCAATAATAAATACACTACTAATAAATGCATTATTACTAAACTGAAATTACATGCTCTAATTTATTTTATTTTTTTTCATTTTTCTCATATTGTACAAAGAGTAAACACAAACTGTCTGAAATCTATAAAAAAGATCCCAAATTGCATAAAAATCTATTCCAAATGATACTAAAGTAAAGTACTTTTTTTATATAAACCGTCAATTGAATATAAAAGCATAAAACTGCCAATCTAGGACATATATCGATCATGGAAAACAGTCTGCAGTGGTCGCACCACATGATATTTGGTCGCACCACATGATATTTTCAAATTCAATCATAATTTACAGGCACAGAATTGGCCACCTTAACAAAACAAGCTAGTTTGCCAAAAAAGGTCACTATGAAATTTATAATAAAAATATATATTTGTAGAAATAACTTTAATATTATTATTTTTTTGAGGTCACACCACATGACATCCAAATGTGGCAACTACATACCAACCATTACAAAGGTTTATTTTTTTTCCAATTTGAGAGAATTACAAACCTGCTTGCTGCTTCCATGGGTCCTTGGTAAATTGGTTTATAATGTAACTTACTGTGTTTGAATAGTTTTCAACATATAAGTCCCAAAATGGTAGTTCCTTGATGGTCGCACCACATGATATTTCATAAAATGGACATCATCGGACAAAGTTTGTTTGTATATTATGATGGAAATATAAATACAAATGCTTTGAATTTTTTTAAAGGATTACAAAACATTTTGGAAATCATGCCAAATAGTGCAGAAAATAAATTTGAATAAATTCAGAGTGATTTCAAAGACGTTTTCAAAACAGAAGTTATGGCCGGACGGTCGCACCACATGATGTTTTGACACTTTAAATAACAAAAAAAATTACAAATAAATAAAGGTTTTTTAAAAGTTAAAGTGAGTACATACATGGCAGAGGTACTATAAATATACAGTATCCTTTTATGCATTTAAACCCATTTTTGCCTGAAAAAATGCAACCGGACAGAAAATTTAGGCGTCACGTCATTGACCCAAATACAAAATAATCCACGCAATTATTAGTGAATGAGACCCAATGTTCTTCGCAAATTACATGTAGTTTTATGCTTCAACCACTAGAGGGCCAAAGGTGCCGTAGTGTTGATTCAAGTAAATGTTTTCAAATGTAATACAATTCCAACTGTTTAAATGCACTTTAACTTTTGAATCTGTGCAGATTTATTAGGCTATCATTTGGATGCAAATGTGACCAATATAGACACTTTATAGCTCAAATAACAATTCTTTGTTCAAAATAATTAAAATAAGCACATTAATTTAAAATGTCAGCATTGAAACCCTCCAGCATGTTCATTGTAAGTGCTGTAAACATAATTGATTGTTTTTTATAAAATGACCAATGAAAATCTTTTCTGTGATGTTTGACAGCTTGTCACAGATACTACTTTCAATATAGAACTAGATTTGCAAAGCAATTTGCACATTTTACTGCTCAGTCAAGCACATTTCACAAACACTGCAGTCCTACTGTACATTTACTAGCGATATAACACCAAATATAGAACAATATTCACCAGACAAACATGCTAATAATCCACAATCCACAAGAAACTGTGTCACATAAGATGTCTAGCAGCTTCAAACCAAAACAAAAGACCCTTCAACCGAAAGGTTTGCAAGCAAAAGTACAGAATAAAACACAAATCAGCATTGCATAGCATCACATTAACTGTGCATCTACTAGAACCACAGAGCAATGTTTATGTTGGTAACAATCCCAAACTCTAAACCAGCTGGTAATTTGCCTATGAATAGCCTAGCCAAGTTATAGTTCCCACCGTTATTATCTGATATCAACAAATGTTATGTCTGTCAGTGTTGGCAAACTTCTGTAACATCATATTCAATTCAAAACAATTGTTTTACAAGCCAAAACAACAGCAGTATATAACTTAAGTCACTTACCTGCTCATAAGATATTTTCGGATGTCTTTCTGTCGTTATGGGGCAGTTTTTGATGTCGTTAGTGACATTTGCTCTGATGAGGTGATCACCTGTAACGCTTCAGATTCATCCGCGCAGAACAACGGAGCCGAAGCACAACTCACGTAAGGACCAAAAACATTGGGTCTCATTCACTAAGCATGCATACGCAAAAGTTTGTGCATGAAATGTGCGTACGAACTATTTTAAGAACAAACCACGATTCACCAAAAATTTTGTTATAAAATGTATACATTTACGAAAAAATAGTGACAACCAAAACCACAAGTAAAAGCACTTACTCTGTGCGGCTTTATAATCGTGTTAAGAAGTTAGGCCTATATTTCATCCGAACACAACTATAATTAGGCTATATTGCAGTATGTTGCACTCATTGTATTAAATAATCTGTATATAAAATTATATAATTTAATTTAATCTTAAATATTTTCCATCATATACAGGTAAAGAGTACGCTAAGTGTGGAAAGCCCTTATATGGAGATGGTTTGGGCGTGTTTTATGCAAATGACTAACCTCGTGCAGCAGCCGCTCATTTAGAATATGTCTACTCCAAATTCTCTAACCTCAGAACAACGTTAAGAACAAATTCATGGGCGTACGAAAGTGTGAATTAGGCAGAGATTTTTCGTGAGAAGTTCTCCTGTGTGTACAAAAAGCCAAAATCA
This sequence comes from Rutilus rutilus, assembly GCA_021464565.1. Taxonomy (NCBI): domain Eukaryota; kingdom Metazoa; phylum Chordata; class Actinopteri; order Cypriniformes; family Leuciscidae; genus Rutilus; species Rutilus rutilus. The sequence goes on from JAJAQA010000018.1 coordinate 1,569,624, forward strand.
TCCACACAATTATTAGTGAATGAGACCCAATGTTCCTTCGCAAATTATGTGTAGTTTTATGCTTCAACCACTAGAGGCCCAAAGGTGCCATAGTGTAGCTTCAAGTAAATGTTAAAATGCAATACAATTCCAACTGTTAAAATGCACTTTAACTTTTGAATCTGTGTAGATTTATTATCATTTGGATGCAAATGTGACCAATGGGCCAATATAGACACACTTTATAGCTCAAATAACAATTTTTTGTTCAAAACAATTCAAATAAGCACATTAACTTCACATTTCAGCATTGAAACCCTCACATCAAGCACATTTCACAAACATTGCAGTCCTACTGTACCTTTACTAGCAATATCACCAAATATAGAACATTATTCACTAGACGAACGAGCTCATCCACAAGAAACCGTCACATAAGGTGTCTAGCAGTTCGAAACCACAACAAGAACCTTCAACCGAAAACAGTTTGCAAGCAAAAGTACGAAATAAAACACGAATCAACATTGCATAGCGATAGCATCACATTAGCTGTGCATCGACAATAATCACGAAGAAATGTTTATGTTGGTAACAATGCCAAACTCTAAAGCAGTTGGTCAGTTCCCGCTGTTATTATCTCATATCAACAAAAGTTACCTCAGCTTTGCCAAACTTAAGTAGGGTATTCAATTTTCAAACATATTCCAAGCCAAAAACACAGCAGTATATAACTTAAACCACTTACCTGCTCATAAGACGTATTTTCGGATATCTTTCTGTCGTTATTGGGGCAGTTTTAATGTCGTTAGTGACATTAGCTGGGATGAAGCGATCATGTGAAACGCTTCAGATTCATCCGCACGGAGCCGAAGCACAACTCACATAAGGACGAAAACAATGTTCCTCCGCAAGTTGTGTGTAGTTTCATGCTTTATGCCAAAGGCTCCAGTGTTGCATCAAGTAAATGTTAAAATGCAATACAATTCCAACTGTTAAAATGCACTCTAACTTTTCAATCTGTGTAGATTCATAATCATTTGGATGCAAATGTGACCAATATAGACATTTTTTATAGCTCAAATAACATTTTTTTTTTGTTCAAAATAATTTCGAAAAGCTCATTAACTTCACATTTCAGCATTGAAACCCTCCAGCATGTTCATTGTAAGTGCTGTACTGTAAACATAATTGATTGTTTTTATAAAATGAGCAATGAAAATCTTTTCTGTGATGTTTGACAGCATGCCACATACTTCCAAAGAACTAGTTTTGCAAAGCAATTCGCGCTCTTTTTACTGCTCAGTCAAGCACATTTCACAAACATTGCTTGCAGTCCTGAACCTTTACTAGCGATATAACACCAAATATAGAACATTATTCACTAGACGAACGAGCTCATCCACAAGAAACTGTCACATAAGGTGTCTAGCAGTTCGAAACCACAACAAAATAACCCTCAACCGAAAACAGTTTGCAAGCAAAAGTACGAAATAAAACACGAATCAACATTGCATAGCATCACATTAGCTGTGCATCGACAATAATCACAAAGAAATGTTTATGTTGGTAACAATGCCAAACTCTAAAGCAGTTGGTCAGTTCCCGCCCTTATTATCTCATATCAACAAAAGTTACGTCAGCCTTGCCAAACTTAAGTAGGGTATTCAATTTTCAAACATATTCCAAGCCAAAACCACAGCAGTATATAACTTAAACCACTTACCTGCTCATAAGACGTATTTTCGGATATCTTTCTGTCGTTATTGGGGCAGTTTTAATGTCGTTATAGTGACATTAGCTCGGATGAGGCGATCATTTGAAACGCTTCAGATTCATCCGCGCGGAGCCGAAGCACAACTCACATAAGGACGAAAACAATGTTCCTCCGCAAGTTGTGCGTAGTTTCATGCTCAACCCAGTGTTGCATCAAGTAAATGTTAAAATGCAATACAATTCCAACTGTTAAAATGCACTCTAACTTTTCAATCTGTGTAGATTCATAATCATTTGGATGCAAATGTGACCAATATAGACATTTTTTATAGCTCAAATAACATTTTTTTTTCCAAAATAATTAAAAAAAGCTCATTAACTTCACATTTCAGCATTGAAACCCTCCAGCATGTCCATTGTAAGTGCTGTACTGTAAACATAATTGATTGTTTTTATAAAATGAGCAATTAAATTATTTTCTGAGGTGATTGACAGTGTCATGGATACTTCTAGTGTTGAAGCCGGAGTTGAGGCAGCTGATTTTGTGACTGTAAATTATGTTTGTTTCTTCCAGATGAGAATGAAAGTATCAGAGATATGTGTTTCCATTAGATGCACTTTGGTTTCAAACTTATTCACTCTTGTTACTTGTAGATTGATCACAAAGCCTCAAACTGTGCATCCGATTTTAGGTTTCCCAGATTTGGCATAGACCTGAATGGTGCATGAAACTGTGATTTGCTCCAAAATGTAAATAGTAGAGAAGATTGTGATTAAATGATAGTTGCCAGGACCGATAGAGCGGGTTCCCCTGATGGGCCTGTTCCGCTGCTCAGCCTCAAATGTGCATCTGTGGTCTGGAGGACGTCCAAACAGCATCTCAGTGCTGGCAGACTCTTCCAGATTCCTTCAAATGCTCATTAGAAGAGTGCGTTTATAGGCATGAGTGTTGCTACTTGTACTTAGTTCCTCCCAAACACTAGAAAATATATCTAATTTTAAAAAGGCTGCCTTTGATAGTCATAATTTGCCTTCAAATTTCAATTTGAACAGACTTTGAACTCGGCATGAGTCTGTTTGTCTGTCTTTCCAGCTTTCATCCTTTAAATATGCATGAATTATGTCATTTAAAAACAATAAAAAATTATAAATGTGATCCGACCCATGCACCTTATTCTAGACTGTTTTGTGTGGAAGTAAAAAGTGCAACTTTTTTTAAAAGTATGCAAAGTGACAGTAAAAACATTTATACTGTTACAAAAGATTCTATTTCAAATAAATGCTGTTCTTTTAGAACTTTCTATTCATCAAAGAATCCCGAAGGATAAAATGTATCAGTTTCTACAAAAATCTGAAGCAGCACAACTATTTTCAACATTTATAATAATCATAAGTATTTCTTGAGTCAAATCATCATATTAGAATGATTTGTGAAGGATCATGTGACACTGAAGACTGGAGTAATGATGCTGAAAATTCAGCTTTGATCACAGGAATAAATTACACTTTACTATATATTCACATAGATGTTTTACAGTTTAATAAAATTTTACCATTTTTAATGTATTTTTTATCAAATAAATGCAGCCTATAGGTGCGCAAAAATACTTCTTTATTATCTTACATGTGAGCTAAAGAAATGAACCTATGCAGTATGCACATTTTTCATTCAAACCGAATAGCATTTCAGTGTATGACTGATTTGCAACAGCAAACATTTACAAAATGTTGCAAAACTCATTGCTAAGATGCATGAATGAAATCGGTATTTGCAAAGTTGATAGTTTTCTATACACTCAACTTTAAAACTAAAACACATGCAATAGCACTAAATCAAATAAGTTTAGCTTTATTCAATGTGAAATTTGGTATGTCAAATGTGTCTAATTTCTCTTGAACACATGTTGAGTTCTGCTGTGTTTTTGTCCCAGCAGTAAAACACACTCCTCCTCGTACGTCCTTGAAATGATTTATTCCCCTGTAAGTTGTGAAACTGTTTCTAGTGTCTGGTTTTCCTGCAGTTGTGTCGAGGTCTGCGCTCAGGGCAGCACTTGCGTGACTGCATATCCTGACGTGTGTGTGTGTGTGTAAGTGGAAACCCACCGCACAGGGGCATCTGGGAAGCCATCATTCATTTTTATATTACCCTAATGACGTGGAGCTCGTAACAGGGGTCATTCAAATGAACGACTGATTCGAGAGGCGTTTTACTGCTCGTGACTGAACGCAGACAGAGATTAAGAGTTCAACACACGTTCTGTGTGAGTATTTAGGCATATATTAATCTGAATTGCATATAAAAATCCATCTGTTTTTAACAAAGTAACAAACTGGATGTGATGCATATTTATCAGACATATGTAATTGAAACATGTCAGATTTCTGTAATTGCACTAATAAACTGAACGTATTATAAATGCACAATAACCAGGTTTAAATATTAATCTTCAATAAACTCCAATTAGTTTCAATCTCATGCATTTTGACTAACTGGAAATCGCTTGTTCCGCAGCTGTCCATATTTAACCAACACTTTTAACTGAATAAATTTAAATGTTTTCAGATTTATGCTGATTCTATTTGGATTTAGAAAATTGTATTATTTAAATAAAATAAATTTTTAACTAAATAAATTTTTACCTATTAATTTGTATGTATTACTGACAAATATGCATCAAATTAAGTTTGTTTTTTAAAACAGAGTAATCCAAATTTGTATGCAATATAAATAAATCATACATTTATAAAATAATTTAAATAAATACAAACAAATGAAAATACATACATTTTAAATTTAGTGTAAAAGTGCCTTTAAATGTAACTTTATCAAAGCAGTATTACATGAAGCTAAATACATTGCCAGAAAGTCGTTCTTTAGTGTCTCCAATGCCTTTAAAATCTCTGTTAAAGAGTTTCACCAAGTTCAGTGTTCAGAGTCACGCTAGTCGTGCAAAATGACTTTTTAAAGTAACCTTTTACTGGTTATTGAACCCATGAAGCGTCCCGTGCGAACGGCTCATTGAACGCCAGCGGGGTCAGAGGTGCTTCAGGGTCAAAGGTCAGAGTGAGCTAATGCAAGCCAGAGGTCTGGTGCTCCTGATGTGTCGTGTGTGTGTGTGTGTGTGTGTGTGTGTGTGTGTGTGTGTGTGTGTGTGTGTGTGTGTGTGTGTGTGTGTGTGTGTGTGTCTGTATGAAAGCGTTCAGACGGTGAGCGAGCGTGACCTTAGTTTCATGCCTGTGATCTTCTGCTGCTCTTCTCACGAGAGCCTCTTCATCCTCATCACAACACAAACACATGTTCAACTAATTCATTCCCTCGCTTCGATTTAAGTAAAACAAGGGAACGATGCACATGATTGACTTACAGTGATGAAAGGGATTAGTATATTGAGCTAAAGTATTAGTAAGTCATGGGAACAAATTGTTAATTCATGGCCACAATTTACATCATTTTTGTTCCTGCATGTCATATGAGGGAATATTTTTTATCGTATTTATATATACATATATATATCATATTATCACATTTTATTTTAAATAATTGTACAATATTTTATGATCAATTGTTATTTTAAAAAATATTTTAAATTATTGTATATACATTTTTTTATATATTTAATTGGTTAATTATTCTATATCTACTTTTTTATTTTAAACGATTATTTTAATATTATATATGATCTTTTTATTTTAAACAGTAATTTTGATATATTTTATTATCTATTTTAAATTATTTTGTTACATGATTTTTTTTGTTTTAAATATTTGTTTTTAAATATTTTACTATATGTATTTATTATTTATAAATATTTGTAAAAATGTATATATTATACTAGTTATTTATGTATTTTATATATATATATATATATATATATATATATATACATGATTAGCATTGTTCTTCTTATTTATATACACATTATTTATTTATACTTTTTGTATATTGAGCATTTTTGTGTTAGAATAAGGTTTCATCTTGAGGTCAGTATCTTAACAGGACAGATCTGTTCCTATAGTTTAACAGTGTTATGTATCTGTTCATCTGCGGTCATATATCCATCTCTTCTTCATGCATAACTCACACACACTGCAGCATATGCATAACTCACACACACTGCAGCATATGCATAACTCACACACACTGCAGCATATGTCAACACCACGTCGGTCTCATAAAGCACATTCATAATTTTTAGCAGGTTCTTATAAACATCTTTTTACATTAGTGCTTTTATTCATAGTCATCATTATAAGACCACCCACCTTTTTCCTGGAAACAGAGAGTTTTTAAGGAGTTTTTAAGAACAATTCTTATTTGTCTTTGGGATGTGGTTGGAGTGGGCCGTCGGGCATCACAGCAAAACCAAATGTGTTTCCATTGAAACTATTGTTAGACAAACCGCATCTGTGGCATCAGGACAATCACCTATTTATGATCAAAACATTTCAACATTCACTTACACTTTATGGTCCACTTTAGACATTCTACTAACTAGAAGTAACTTTGAAAAAACAACATGTCAGCTAACTCTCAGTCTCATTAGAGCATTAGTTGACTAAAGTTACTGATAGGAGAATGTCTAAAGTGGACCGTCGAAATAAAGTGTTCCCCGACATTCTGTTAGAAAACATATGCATATGATCATAACTTGCATAATTAAAGGAATAATGCTCCACTGATAGGATTCGGCTGCTGTTGGCGTGCGCCTCGTAAAGCCGTGGCATTAGGAGGAAGTAATGAGTGAATAGACGTGGGGTCAAAGGTCAGTCTACAACACACACCTCAAAGTGCCAGACGTTTCATCTGACTGTCACAAAGCCTGTGATTTATTACACTCGGCTCCTGGTTTCCAGTGTAATTCCGTCCAGTTTAATGGATTGGATTATAGCATACACACACACACACACACACACACACACACACACACACTCACTCACTCACACACACACACACACACACACACACACACAGACACACACACAGACACACACACACACACACACACGCACCCACACATACACACGCACCCACACATATCTGCTACATCTCTCCTAACTTGTGGCAACTATTAACAATAAAATGCTATTGTTTTCAGCCCAGAAATGTATGCATTTGGCAGATGTTTTCATCCAGAGACTTACACTGCATTCAAGGCCATTACATCCGTTCATGCATTTACTAGAAATCCAACGTTTGAGCTTCAGGAATGAACAGCACATGCAATGGACATCTTCTAGCATAGACCCATACATGCCAGGAAACTTGCAATTCCTCAAAATATGAGCAAGAATATTTGATATCATAGGCCTAAATAAACATGAATAAAATAAGTATTTAAATAGGCAATTATATGCAGACAGCTGATGTTACAACTTCTATATCAAGAACATTATTGCGCAATTAGACAAACACAGATGTGAATGCTTGGCGAGTGAACTGTAAGTGTGTGTGTGTGTGTGTGTGTGTGTGTGTGGTCCCATTAAATATACTTACACGCTGTTTTGTGTTGCTGTAGTTATTTAAGTAGCTGCTATAAACATGACAACAGTTTAATGAACTTAAAATAACTACTCCACGATCGTCTTCAATCCATGACAGTTATAGCGCCTCTTGTGGCAAACACTGAGAATGCAAGACACACACGTGTTATTATGAACTGCGTAATAAAAAAAAATAATAAAAAAAAGATATATAATTTTTATATATATATATATATATATATATATATATTTCATGGGTAGAAGTGCTTGAAATAATGTTCTTGTGTAGATTCAAGGTCTATACGGCTTTTTTTTTTTTCATATATAAAAGTGAACGTGCTTCACAATTCAGCAGTTTTCTGGATAATTAAGCTTCATAAAATCCTCTGCATGTGCTTCAGTAGGAAAGCAGCAGATTAAAGCCAAACTCTTCATTATGAGGATTTTTTTCAAACTGGACTTACCAATTCAGTGAATCTAATGCACTTTTGATGAAGTGAGTCCAAGAGTTAGTCACCAGATGAACTTCCTCTCATCAATATTTATTGCTCGATCGAGCCAAGAGAGCTCATTGACTGGCTGATTTTCCACTGGATCAGAGTCAGTTCGTCCTCTCACTGGATCTGGCTGAAGACGCTGCATGTAAGGATGCTGTTTAAACATGGAAAAAACCCGGTCCAAATAAAGTCGGAAAACTGAAATTAAGCTTCATCTTCCTGCTGATAATGAGGCTTTTAGACAATCACAGAGCAATTCAGAACAATCGACTCTGTTATTTTCTTGATTCTTGATATTACGCTTTACAAGCAAAAAATCATCTCTTTCAGAGTTTGGCAAACGACCTGACCAATCAGTTTGGCTCGTAAAAACACTCTGAATTCTTGAATGACTCGCCATTTGAACACAGCAAACCACCTCAGACGTACATGCAACCGCTTCTGTTCATTTCTTCTGAAGGATGATTGTTTATTGCTTTATTGTATTATACTATGCTGATGATACCATGGTATTTACAGTCAAGTTTCTCTTTCTTTGAGAAACTTTGAGGTTTTAGTCATGAACTCTAGCATGCTTTAAATGTTGGTCTCAAACAACTAGTTCAAATTACACATGGAAACTGTAAAAAAAAAATAATAATAATTTATTAGACAAACAAATAAACAGCCAATAACCCAACAAATAAATAAACAGACTTATCCTAAAAATATAAACCAGAGTAAATAAGTGTGACAACTTGCCCCGGTCTACTCGACAACATGCATGGGAAAGACATACTTAATTTGCAAAGCCCTAAAATAAATAAAGTACTAATTAATTAATTAAACAAACAAAACAAACAAGCTTTTCCTGAAAAAATAAAACAAAAACAAGCATGACAAGTAGTCCCGGTCTCCTCTATAACATGCACAGGAATTTTTTTTTTTTTTTTTTTTGAAAGGTTCTGAATAAATAAATAAATAAATAACCAAATAAATAAATAAATAAACTTATCCTGAAATTATAAACAAAAAATGGTGACAACCTGCCCCGGTCTCCTCTACACTGTAAAAAATGATTTTTTGGTGAAGTAAATACTACTGAAAAAAGACAATGTAATTTACATGAAAAAGTTAGTTCAGGCAAGAATTTAAAAAACTAAGTAAATTCCATATCAGTACTTAATTCAAGCGAGTAGAAATGAAAGTGTAAATATCAACTCAATAAAATTAAGTAAAAATTACTCAACTTTTCTGATACTGGGGTTCCCATCATGCACTGGACCTTGAATAATTAATGAGGTTAATTTTTCACTGGTTTCCAGCTGTATTTACACTGTTTTATCATTGCTTTTGTTGTCAGGATTAGTAACTTGCCATTTTGTGACTTTTTGAGTACATTTTCTGCTCAAAATGACACATTCAAACACAAAAACGATCCATCAAATGTTACCGTCATTGTGTATTGTCTACCAAGTATTGAGGTCTTTGCATTCACATGATGCTTAACATCTGACATGCTATAGTATAAATTACCTAGATAATCTAAGTAAAGCATATAGCCTACTATAAATGACTGGTATAATTCAATATTATTATTTGAGTGAAATGTAATGCAAAGGAAATTTAATCTAAATCAATATTAATCAACCTTTAACTAACCAAGTTAAAGTTACTTATTTTCTTTGTTACTTTCACTTAACTAGGTTAAGTAAAGTTTACTTAATTCCATATTCCAAGTAAATTTTACTTAAAGGTATAGCGGAGGATCTTTCCGAATTTTAGATAAGAACCGCCCTCTCCACTTTTTGAAAAAATGCACATGCGCAACACTCTACCTGCTCCCGAGAGGGAACGCCTATTAAACGTGTGCGAGGTTCTCCTCGTGCACGCTCTGTTTACAAGTTGCTGTCGGCATCGCTCATACAAGATTACTTTCCAAAAGAAGATTTGCACTTTTTCTCCAAATAGCATGCCAAACTTTACCTGTCGAGTAGAAACTTCGCGACTGAGGCATCAGTGGGAAGCCCAACCTGTGTTTTCAGCGCACGCCATCGTGTGAAACAATCTCCCAAAAACACTCTGATCTTGTTTCTCTCTTCTGAGGCCTTTCTCTTCTTCTCATACAGTTCGTACAAACTTTTTCTCTTGCGACCCTCAGACATTTTCAAAGGACCCGGTGAAACGGCGAGCTTCAATGAATGGCTGAGCTCTAGCTCACCACACATAAACACCTGAAAGTGCGCATGCGCAGAAAGCGAAAACTAAGGGACGAGCACGTACGACGGCCTTACGTAAACATATCACCAGAATGATTGACACTTAGGTGGACCAATAGTTTACACTACCCACCCGGAAAAAGAAAATCCTCCGCTATACCTTTAAAGATTTCTAATTAAAGCTACTGATAAATATGTTTAGGTTTTTACTTGGCAAAGCTTTGTAAATTTACTAGCATTTTCTGAGTGGAAAAAGTTGCCTAGCTTTTTTTAAGTAAATGTCACTCCAAATTTTTTTCAGTGTAGCCTACATCCTGCATGAGAAAGAGCTATTTGATTTGCAAAGTTCTAAAACTAATGATCTAAAATATTAATTAATGAAACAATTAAACAAATAAACAAGCAAACAAACAAAAAATAAGTGTGACAACTAGCCCCGGACCGATCAGCATGCATGGGAAAGAGCGAATCTATCATCCTCATCTCTGATGAACTCTGCCTGACCCCCGTCCTGTGCGTTTCCCCGTGACCGGGCACCGCGAGGTCAGACGCGCGCGAGCACGCAGCAACGCTCCCACCCTCCGCGCTCAGTGTTACATTCACATGGGCGTCGCGCCAAAACAAGCAGTGTGCCGCTAACGAGGGTGTGAACAGGCCCGGGGGGGTTCGGTGGAGAACCGGGAGCTGACCGACGGGAACCGCAGAGGGTCACGCACTGAGAACACGAGAAAACTCTTGTCACGCAGACGGAGAGATGGAGAGACGCACGAGCCCGGCTATTAAAAACAGCCCAGTGTGATTATCTGGGCAGAAAGTATCTGTTCCAAGAGCTAAATTGACTAGTTTTATATTAATTAACACCTATAATTAAAAAAAATTTTTTTTATTTAAATAAAATATTATTTAACATCACTGAATCAACTTAAATACATTCATTTATACCAACAACAATTTTTTATGGAATAAATCAGTTTAAAAAATAGCTCTTTAAGATAACAGTTGCAGGTTTACACTTTTTACAGTAAGTATTTATTTTTTAACATATTTTATTTGTTTTTGATGCACATTGAGTGTGTAGTATGAATGTAATCTCGATGTACTACATTCATCATGATGTCATTATCATGTGACCTTCCAGCATCAGTTGTCGCTTCACTGTCGTTCACAAATCCTCTCCTGAGGCCTCATGGGATAGTAGTAAAGACACTTCAGAATCTCGTAGATCATTCGGGTTCTTTCGCCTACTCTTTTATGAGTACTGTGAATTCAGACATACTTCTTTAGTCACATACTGTTTTCCGCCTACTATATAGGGAAGTATGCGACTTTGGACGCAGTCATTATTTCAAAATGAAAACCTTGAGTCTTGAGTTAAAGCAACACAATGGAGATGTAATTCAGTTTGAATGGTGATTTTTAAACTAGTCTGAGCAGCACAGCAAAACTATATGTAAAATAGTGATGAACTGCCATGAGATAATGTTGGCTCATAGCATATGACAGTATCTATGATTCCATCCAAAGTTCTGAATTTAACTTGGACTATCACATAAAACATTCGCGAATAAAGCAGCGTTTCCATCTCATGTGTTCAAGAGAACAAAATCGTCACTGTGGCGAGCAGGACGAGAGCCGTGAGAGAACGGCAGAGTAATTGACCGTTCGCAAAGACCCGCCCCCTTTAGTTACTGTTGCTATGTCCGACAAGCCACGCCTCTCTCACACACACCATGGCTGTTTCTCAATTTCAAGAACGCAGAGAACGGACTTGTGTTCTCGTGGAGACCGGTCTTGCCAAGCTTCCTTGGAAGAACGAACTCGGAACCGGCCGCAATGACTTCTGGGACACCAGGCGAGTACTAGCTCAAGTCTGCATTCGATGCATCCTCGGTATCAAGAACACATCCGGGTTCTTTCATGCGTCCTCTGTACTTGCGTTCTTGAGAATTGGGTCTGAACTTCGACGGTTAATGATGACGTAAAACGAGAACACAAGGACGCAAGATCGCTGAAGAACGCATATTGAGAAACACCCCATGTTCTCACGCAGTGAACAACACATCGCGGAGCAGAGAGGACACTGACAACACACTGACACAGGACAGACCAGGGTACTTTTGATATGAAACAAAGTCTCACCCTTGGTCATTTTTTAAAGAAATGTAAACAATAAATAGCGTTTTGTGTCGTGACAGATCGCTCAGTTAAAGCCGCTCGTGAACCGATCATCTCTTCCTTTTAGTTCATTTATAGCATCAAATAAACATGAATGAACATAAGAAGGAATGTTGTTTTAACCGCGGAAAGACGTCAGTACTCTCCGTTTCTCAAGTTCAAATCCTCCAACGTTAATCTACTAACTCTCCTGACTGCTTTGGCGGACAAAAATGGCGGCTTCGGCGGATGGCGGATTATGATTGGTCAGATCGCCTGTCAATCAAACTCCCTGTGAAGGGTCAATTACTGATGATCAGGGTTTGAAATTAACTTTTCCACTCACCGGCCAATTTGGATAAAAAATGTTTAAGTTACCGGCCATTCAGAACTTCTACTAGCCTATCTAATATATATATATTATCAAATTTGGACTTATTCAAACAAAATCCTGTCATCCAGCATCTCCTCTCTTCCTCTTTCATCCTCATCCTTTTCACCAAAAATGTATTTTAGATGGACAGATCAATACTGTACAAAGAACATTTAGGATGTTGGAAAATAACAATGTCTTTTCTGTTCATCAAATGCTTTTTAATCTTCGCTTTTGCTTCAATGCAAATGAACAAGCGCCGTTATTTGTTGCGCAGTGACATGAATGTTCAAGTAAGCCAGATATGAGCAGATTCTGAGCAATACACTGTATTATCGCTGTATTATGACTCACGAGTATTTGCACTAAATCTGTGCAGATTTGTCTTACACGAACTTTCCCAGCAAAGTGAGTCAATATAATATAAGTAACGCCAAATTGGCCCAAATGTACTCACATTTGGCGGGCGTTAATTTCAAACGCTGCTGAAAGCGACACTTGGGCGACGCAACGGTCTTGCAAATCTCTATTATTTCACTTTACTGTAAGTTGGGCAAAATATGAGTATAAAACTGTAAGTTTCTGCAATCGTGCTCTTTTTCCCTCCATCATGAACGAGTGTGTCTCCGAGCGTCAGACGAAACACCGTAAACGCTGTCATGTTCTCTTGCGTTCGGATGCTGGTGTTCGGGAACACACTCGTGTGTGTGAGACGCTTCTGGAGGGAATTACACCCAATCATTCTGATCACACACTTCGACTTTCAGAAACACCAAACCAACATCTGAGATGCTGCGATGCTATTGGTCCACTGGTTACTCCAGTTATCCAATCACAGCTGACGCTGAGGCAAAATCACATGAGGTTTGAGGAATTTATTCAGTAAAAGTGTTTCCATCGTAGTTTATGCACGTCATATCGGATAAAAAACATATCTGCCTCAATTGAGTACTTATGGTTTTTATGCGCATCTTGCTGTTTCCCAACAGCGTTCCCAAAAGGCACATATTGGCGAATGGAAACATATCTAGTGAGTCCTAGAAGCAATAGTTTTGGTTTGCTCTTCAAACCAGCCAGGTGTCTCAACACAATGATCCGTTATAGATATTTACGTTTATATTTACAGACGCTTTTCTCAAAAGTGACCCACAAATGAGGAACATCACAACGTTCCCCCCAAAATAATGATGGCCATTGAATTTATTTACAAAGAAAACAGACATTCTTGGAAAGAAAATGAGTGAATCGAGTGCTGCTGTTGTATCTCGCTGTGAACTGAACACTTCAGTGAGTCTCTGCAAGAGTCATAACAACTGAATCTCTTCACCAGACCAAAATATTTCCATATTCTTTTAGATCTCCAGAACTGCTAGACGAAACAGTAGATTCAGCAAATACTGAATGACATCTGAAAGCGATTGTAAATTGAATCTGAAATGACTCCAGTGAGTTTGCCGTCTTAACCACATGTTGGGCAACGCTGGAGAAGCATTTCATCCCGAGGATATGGTTCATTATGTGAAGTGTCCCAGAGAGGCATTTAATTGCAGCGTAATAACGGCAGAATCAGTCGCTCGCTCAGGAATGAGTAGCAGCTCGACGAGACAGAAGAAGGGAACACCACTAACTAGACAGGGATCAAAACCAACACAGCGTTTGGGGAAATCAGAGCTGGAGCCGGAGACGCGTGTGGGGAAAGTGATCGAGGAGTTCATTCTGACGGGACCGAGTTCAGACCGAGAGCCACTTTAATCTGCATGCATCATCCTTTAACTGAGGGAACTCTCTTTCTTCTTCTTGGATGATTTTAAAGAACTCCTTTGTTAAACAATCATTCTAGTTTTAAAAAACTACACTGCATCTCTTTAATTTATTACCACTGATTTTAAGGCAAGACACTATAGTCGATACGTCTAAATTATGACTTTAAGTCATATTTATGAGATGAAAAATTGAAATTATGCCAAATTAAGATATTTATGAGATAAAAAGTCGAAATTATACCATACTAAGATATTTATGAGATAAAAAGTTAAAATTATGACAAACTAAGACATTAGATAAAAAGTCGACATTATGACAAACTAAGATTTTGATGAGATAAAATATTTAAATTATGACAAACTAAGATATTTATGAGATAAAAAGTAGAAATTATGACAAAGATATTTATGAGATAAAAAGTTGAAATGACAAACTAAGATTTTGATGAGATAAAAAAGTTGAAATTATGACAAATTAAGATATTTATGAGATAAAAAGGTGAAATTATGACAAACCTTTGTCATTTGTGACTTCGTATATGTCATATTATCGACTCATGCATTTATGAGATGAAAAGTCGAAATTATACCATGCTAAGATATTTATGAGATGAAAAGTTAAATTATGACAAAGACATTTATGAAGTTGAAATTATGACAAACTAAGACATTAGATAAAAAGTCGACATTATGACAAACTAAGACTTTGATGAGATAAAAAGTTTAAATTATGACAAACTAAGATATTTATGAGATAAAAAGTTGAAATGACAAACTAAGGCATTTATGAGATGAAAAGTCGAAATTATACCATACTAAGATATTTATGAGATGAAAAGTTAAATTATGACAAAGACATTTATGAAGTAAAAAGTTAAAATTATGACACACTAAGATTTTGATGAGATAAAAAGTTTAAATTATGACAAACTAAGATATTTATGAGATAAAAAGTAGAAATTATGACAAACTAAGATATTTATGAGATAAAAAGTTGAAATGACAAACTAAGATTTTGATGAGATAAAAAGTTGAAATTATGACAAATTAAGATATTTATGAGATAAAAAGTTGAAATTATGACAAATTAAGATATTTATGAGATAAAAAGTTGAAATTATGACAAACTAAGGCATTTATGAGATGAAAAGTCGAAATGATACCATACTAAGATATTTATGAGATAAAAAGTCGAAATTATGACAAACTAAGTCATTTG